>RZIO01000007.1:1143444-1160935 GCA_004338095.1 Gloeostereum incarnatum | reverse complement strand
GTACCAACATTCTTCTGCTTTTTTAACCTACTTCGCCAGTGTTGACAACGTTGACGCCTCACACAATCAAGCTCCCATGTGGCATCATCTTCACCGTGCTCTTTCCTTGATTTTTCCTTATCTTCCCGCTCACTTGCGCTTTCGTTTCTGGCAATATCTCTATCACCGTGGCGCCAAAATCTGGGAGAGATTTGGTATGGCCCAATACGTTGAGGGTCACATGTACATCAAACTATCTGATCGCATACGACCTGAAGAAGGACATATCACCCACTATGTTCGCACTCATACTGGCATACCAGTTCCCATTGTCATCGACAATGTTACTGTGGGCGGCATTACCGCTCTGGTCCTCGAGGAGCTTCCAGGGGAGATGCTCCCCGAGGTCCGCCCCAATTCGGGATTTTCTAGCGATCAAATCTCGAAGCTCAGTGTTCAACTGTCTTCGCTGTTCTCTCAGCTACGGTCCCTCCCGTCACCTCATGATGACTCCGTTTGCGGCTGGAATCACACGCCTGTTCGATGTGAGCGCATCGGCATGGGTGCGCGACCCAGGGGTCCATGGCCTACCATTGCTGATTTCCACCGGTGGCTTCTTGACAAAGATAGCGTAGACGCACCACCGGAAATGTCTGAAGACGTATGGCGGTGTATTCAAGGAGCACATGCTCGCAAGCACAGGGTCTGCCTGACTCATAATGACTTCGCGCTGCATAATGTTCTTGTCGACGGAGATCTCAATGTGACGGGGATTATAGACTGGGAAGCTGCTGCTTGGATGCCCGAATACTGGTGAGCCCATTAACATGATGTTGTATTCGCTGACACGCATTTCAATCACCCAGGGATTTTACGAAGGGACTTTTTTTGCCTTGGCATCGAAAGGGTTGGTGGTATCAAATTATGAAGGTCTTTCCTAAATATGACTTGGAACGTCGAGCGGAGTTCTACATATGGGACTACCGCAGATACTACACATGAGAGACTGTTTACATTTCTGGTTAGATTTCGGAAGCCCCCAATTGTACGAGAGGAAATGATCATGACATGACATGGAAACTGGCTGAAATGTGCCCGCATCCAGGATAGGGAACGCATGATAAGCACCGCGATGGTTCAATGGCATTTGACGGGAATTCGGAACGGAGATTGCCAGAAAAGCATCTGTGTGCACACATGGTCGTTACCTGCTCCGATGAGCGACTCGTCGGTGGCGGGTTACACTTATTTTACACCTTGATGATGTCTTTTTTTTCAAGTCCTGTAACCTTCTATCCAGATATGTATTCTTGTGGTTGAAAACTGTCGTATGCTTGATATTTCTTTGTTGGCTTAGCCAGTTGCCACTACCCATTTTGGCGATTCCCCGGTGATTCCCCGATGATCCCACTGCTAGTCAGTCCGAGATTGAATATAGGCAGTAATGCGAGCAAGTGTCTCTAAAAAATCCTTGGAGTATCTCATTGTTCTTCTCCTCTGAGAATGATCCAGTATCAGACTCTATAACAAAGAGTTGGAACGATCAGGACATCGTCCGAAGCAGAAACAGTCTTCGCACAAGGCGCATGATAGAGTATCATGGCACTGAAAACACAAAAAATACACCAACCCCGATAACGGTATTCATTGGCTCAATTGGTTAAAGATATGCTAAAAGGATTCAAATATTATTAGAAAACCAGTGAATGTTTTAATGTTCTTTTGAACAATTTCAAGATATTGACCGTGTGGATATCTTATTTGGGATTGGCGTATTGTTAGCATATTCAATGCCGAAAATACTTTGACTTGCGCCCTGTGTCGGGGTGGATTCTAGGCTGATCCTTGGCATACAATGGTCGTCCGCATTGGACAAGGAAACCTAGCTCTTTTCCATTGTCCAGAGTGTAACGAATGTGTGGCCGGCCAGGTCCTTTACACAGGCTCTACGTCAACTCTAGGTCACAGAGGCCGTCTTTTGTTTGATTTTTCGACGAGGATGAACGGTAAGCCAGATAAATTTTACAGAAGACTATCTTATGCCCTGGGAGACGATGGAATGAAGCGGGAGACTCATCGGACATGGCGGCTCTGGTCAAGACTCGGACGGGACCTGAGAACAATGGCAATGCTACGGTGATCGATCACGTGCCTGATCGACAAAACGCGTCTGCCTAGCCATGACAACGTGGACAAACAAAGGCCCCGCGCAGGAGTTTCCAATTCCAACTTGAACTTGAACCACCACCACTATAATGGGGCCGTCCTCCCTCGAAGTAATGCGGGACGAGCTGCATGGCGCTTTAGACGATGTGAGTGATATTATATCTGTTCGTCTATTAGCCTACGCTGAGACGGAAGCAGATCCAATCTCCCCGCGCATCAAACGACAGACAGACGAAGGCGTTGAAGCGCTTGGAATATATCCTGATCAAAGCCGTCGTCGAAGCAGAAGAGAATTCGGAGGGATTGGACCATTTTCTGGCGTTGCAATTGACTTTTGAATGTAACAGTGCGTGGTGGCGTTCTCTGATCGTTTGTGGGGGTGTCTAATGAGCAAGCGCAGTAACGTCACGATTGCTTCCTTGGATTTCTGCGGCGACTTTGAAACTGAACGTGCTAGCGGAACAGGACATCAAGAGCGGTGAGCCACTTGATTTCTTTGTCTTTGTCGATGCTTTTACTGACCATCCCTTCAAGATGAGTGGAGAGTCGAAGTTTCAGAGCAAGCGAAACAATTCACGATATCTCTAGCTCTAATTCAAGGTCTGGTCTTAAAGCATCCACCCAGTAAACAATTCGTTGGCCGGCGGAGTTCGTTGGAGGTCCGTCCGATGATACACGTTTTCAACCCTTACCTCATGTCTGTTTTAGATTCTGACCGACCTTTTACTGGCGTCACGACATCTAGCCTCTATTCCAGCTCCCAGCTCCGCTGCTAGTACTAAATCCACGGAGCCGTCGCCATCTCTGACGTCCATCGTACTTGACACGCTGCTCGTGATCCTAGTGGATTCCTCCGTCGCCCTTCGTGCGTTCGAAGGTTGCAGTGGCGTACATGCTATCGTCAAGATTCTGAAAAGGGCAGGGACACCAAGGGAAGACAGGTTTGTTCTATTCTCCATTCTATCATTGAAACTAGTCAAGACTCATCTACCGCGCAGGATGAAATGCCTCGAATTCCTCTACTTCTACCTGCTCGACGAGACGCAAGCAACTGGACAAAAGCCTGCGACACCCCCGCCCACAGCACCAGCCACTCCTTTACGAACAACAGCAGGGTCAAACAAACCGTTCTTCGCCACAGGACCACGGCGGCCGTTGTCCCGATATGGGTCGTCGACGTTCTCCTTCCCTCCTTCCTCCGACGTTACCAACGCGTCAACGTCATCCTCGCCATCTACCTTCGGATCCTCCGGGTCAACGTCCCGATCTACATCCTCCAGCTCCTCTCAGTCCTTCTCCTCGACGTCGTCGAACGTGAGCGCGTCTACGGCACCTTCCACACGACCTCCGACACCTTCATCTCCGAAAAAAACTTCCTTTGGTCCTGGTCCTGGTCCTCAGACACCCATGCCGAAACCAAGGGGATTAATGATGTTGAAGAAGGAGGTAGATTACGTCCCGGAGAGTCCGCTCAAGATCGACGGTGGCGACAGGCCAATGATCTCAAGGAGAGGACATTCACGGGGGAAGAGCCTGTCTACGCTCTCGACCGGTCCAAGGTCGGGTTCAGGGGCGGGGTCGGGCTCAGGTCTGGGATCGTCTTTCTCCTTCCAACCCAATCCGAGTCCGGAACGAGCGAACAAGCTGCAGTCCTTTGGCGGCGGTAGCCCATCGAAATCTCAGTCGCAGACGAGAGGCGGGAAGATGAGGACGACAGAGGAGAAGAAGGAGCTTTTAGGGACGTTGTTGGGGAACGTTGACGCACTTGTGGATGGGGTGAGGAAGGCTGGAATTTGGGGGTTGGGTTGAAGTTGCCCCGCGTGCGTGTCTCGTTTTCTTGTCTTTTCTCTTCCTCTTTCATGTGCATTAATCCACCCTTCCCCCACCCCTTCACGTGTCCTATTTAAGTAGCTTGTCGTCCATGTTATCGTGTTATCATCGCATTGCTATCTGTTTTATGTTTTTTTTTGCTTTCGGAATGTTATGTTTATTTGTGGTCTTCTCGATTTGGAGTGGGGAATAAGTAGATGGATGGATTCAACAAAAGAGCAATAGGTAGGTGGTACATCACTTTTTCTGCGAGACCGTCCCGACATTATCTACAGGCGGAGCTCCCCAGACCAACGTCTTCCGCTCTGGATCAAACACGGACGGGTACTTCTCTCCTAGTAAGCTGACCAGCACTCCCCGGGAAGGATTGAGATTTGTTGTAGGCGACGAAGAAGGTGGAGGTGGAGGTACTGTGGTCCGCAACGACGGCGTAGAAGCAGCAGCAGCATTCGCAGCCGTGGCTTTGAGATCAGCCGCACGTTCCCTCGCAAGCTCATCGATGTCTTCGAATTCTTCCTGCCTGACTGCTTGGATGGAATAGGCATACACGCCTACTGCAAATGAGGCGAGGATAACTCCTGTAATAGCGTTCTTCACCAGGAAGGGCTCGCGAGCGCGTCGGAGGCCGGGGGACATGCCCTACAAACATGACTGTTAATTGCTAGGGTTGAAGTTGAGATTATAATGCAGCTTACCCCGGCTTTGGGTCTGTATGACCGCTCGGCCTTCTTTGGGTCGATGTATTTTCTGCTCCAGCCTTCCAGCGTCGTCATCTTTCAGCAGAATGTGGCGGGATATCTTAAAGATGGCGCGTCACGTACGTGACACGTAGCGTGTCGGTTCTCTTTCCTATACTACCACAGCGCGTTGTTCTTCAGGCGTTCTTTGCTGTTTTTCTTGAAATTCCGAACACAGTTACTGTCGGAGATGCCTCTTCTCTGGTTGGAGTATTGATATATGCGTAGCAGGCCCGGGGCAGCGACCCTGTGAATTGTTTTATATACTTCTTACTCATGCCAGTCGCCTGACTGTGAAGTTCTTCCTCTCCGGTGCCTCTGACTCGATGACGATGCTCCAAATCAGTCAACATTTACCCAGGCTGAGCGATATACCGCAGAATAACATCTAACGGAAAGGGAGCACAAGAAGTCTCGAAGTCTCACCGCTGGGTGAAAGGATGAGAACGTGGGCTTCACAAGTTTATTCCGGCTCTTCATATTGCGCTTGAGTGTATCCAAGAACATGGCTGCACCACCGAGACCCAGAACTGGAAGTTTTGAAAACTCTTTGAATGCGGGACTTCATCATAATGGTATGCGTGCTTGTCGACCGGAGATGCTCATCCTCTTTTCTCACGCTGCTAAGGCATCGAAACAAAGAGCGGGCATACTAGATCAGCCAGTACCTTTGCGGCGGGGAAGTTCTCTATTGATGAGTACCGGCCCATGAAAGTCGTCGTTATCGGGGCTGGCTACAGCGGTATGTACCTCCATATATATACTTTGAATCCTCCTAACGATGTTGTCACTGTAGGAATCGTCGCTGGTATAAGGTATGATGTTGCCTACATAACGCCTACAGCAGCTTTTATCATGTTATCAGGTTCCTTCAGAAAGTTCCCAATCTTCATCTTACAATATACGAGAAGAACGCTGGAATCGGCGGAACATGGTGCGTAACATAAGATTTCGCCGCTGCGAACTGGATAGTACTCACCCAGCGACAGGTTCTCAAACAAGTACCCAGGAATCGCTTGCGACATACCATCCCACGCCGTGAGAGAAACCTTATCACTTCTTCTCTACACCGCTGGCTGGCTTACCACTCAATCTTGTACAGTACCAGCTTACATTTGAGGATAACGTGAGTTCACTTCTGATTCGTAACCGCATTCCCGCCTAATCAATCACGCCGACAGCCCAACTGGTCTTCCTTCTACTCAGAAGGTCCAGAAATTCTCGCGTACATGGAATCCATCGTAGAGAAGTACAAATTAATGCCCTACATCAAGCTCCAACACCGTCTCGTGAAGGCAGAATATGATGAACCCACCGGTAAATGGAAGCTCACGATTGAACGCCTAGGAGAAACAGAAGAGACATTTGAAGACACTGCCGATGTCCTCTTCACCGGAATCGGAGCCTTGAGTCGTTGGTCTTGGCCGGATATTGAAGGCTTAGAGAATTTCCAAGGTAAAGTCATTCACAGCGCAGATTGGAATACTGGAGAGGGTACAGGAGATCCTCGAGATGGATGGAAAGATAGTGTTGCGAGCTGGGGCGACAAGAGGGTAGGCGTGATAGGCGTGGTGCGTTCCGAGCATTTTACAACTAAAGAAACCATCTCAGGGGTCTTTTAGGGGTCTTCTGCTATCCAAATTGTCGCCGCCTTACAGCCTCGGGTTGCGCACCTGGTGAACTACGTTCGCGGGAAGACCTGGATAGCAGCACCCTTCTCGAAAAATATTCTTGCTCGCCTCGCAGGCGAAGATGCAGAGACTTGTGAGTATTATTATGGGTTAGCGTGCTGGCTCGTTACCTAGGCACCTATCCAGACGTATTCACCGAGGAAGACAAGAAGTCTTTCGCAGACCCACAGCGGTACAAGCAATTCAGGAAAGAGATTGAACACGCCGGCAATGTAGACTCGCGCCACAGTGATTCGATAACGACTTGAATGCTAACGTTGCACCACTACAGGTGGTCCATATGGTGACTATGATGGGCAACCCGATGCAAGAGACAGGGAAAGTAGCCTTGAAAGAGATCATGACTCGTAAATTATCCAAGAAACCCTGGATCGCTGAACACCGTACGCCTCACTAACTATGACGCCTGCGCTGACGAATCACTGATTCCAGTGTATAAGTAATTCCCGAATTTGCCGTGGGGTGCCGACGCCTCACTCCTGGTCCAGGATATCTCGAAGCCCTATGTGAAGATAATGTCTGTCGCTTTTCTCAATAATATCGTCTGATGATAGAGCGGATGTTTCTGTTGAAGGTCGACTTTATCACGGCCGGTATCAAGAGAATTACCCCTACGGGTATCGAAACCGTCGACGGCAAACATCAAGACCTCGATATCATCGTGTGCGCGACAGGTGCGTATTCCTCCCCAAATCAGCTAGTTCATGCAATTGACTCCAACTTCCAGGATTCGATATGTCATACAAGTCGGGGTTTCCTTTCATCGGTCGAGGTGGTCTCGATCTCGCGGACAAGTACACGCCATACCCAAAGACCTATCTCACCGTCGCCGTAGATGGTTTCCCGAACTGGTTCCAAGCTCTCGGCCCCAATGCTGCTCTAGGGTCAGGAAACTTGTTGTTCCTGATTGAGAGGCAAGTGGACTATGCTGTGGCTGCGATTTTGAAGCTACAAAGAGAAAGACTGAAGAGTATAGAGGCCAAGCCGGAGGCTGTTGATGATTTTGATCAATTCATAGATGTGCGTGAACGTTTGTGTATTAGCGTCATGTCGAGCACTAAACGGCTGTTTATTAACAGAGCTACTTCCCTACAGTGAGCATTAGCCTTCATCGCATACGAATTCTTCTTCTAATTTATGCATTACCAGTCTGTGTTTGGTTCACGCTGCAAATCCTGGTATAAAATGGGAAAGGAGGATGGACGGGTGGTTGCTTTGTACCCGGGTTCGTCGCCACTGGCTACTCAGTTCTCTCTATGCTGATGTAGGCTCACGCGTTAAGGATCTTGTCTACATGCCGCACGAGCGCTCGCCCATCCTCGATGGGAAGACTATAAATATGAACCTTTGGACGCAGGTGTAACGAATCGTTTCTACTGGCTTGGAGATGGACTCACCATTGCAGACAAGAACGATGAGTTGGACAGTCAGTTTTTTGCCAGCACTATTATCATATGTGTTTCTGTGTTTCTGACTGTTACGGAATCCAGATACCTGGTATTTGGAGGAGATAGATTTTCCACCAGGTTAGTTGTTCATTTGACTTGCGATCTACGACTGCGTCTGACGCTAGGAGAAGTTCCCGAATGAATGAATCACTCGGTGGGCATTTTCGCTGTGGTCTTGGGTGATCTCCGAGCCAGAGTCTCCAATGGCCTCTGTTACAGTAGGCTACAGTAGTCTCAAGCAGTCTCGTGCGTGCAGCTCGTGAGATATTATCTGCCTTACAGCGGTGTGCCCATCTATCATTGGCATATCATGATGTACAAGGACACCAGCAGATGTTCACGGATGGTTTTCTGTCACTGCACTAGTGAAGTTGATTGACTGTTTGGTCAGATAGTTCGCCTGGCGTATGGTTTGATATTCTGGCCCCAAAGTCCGAACGATGGGAACATGTTTCCTTCGATGCATCACAACGTCTCCTCTCCAATGCGAAGTTAGGACTGCTTCAAGGGAAAACGTCATTATTGACTTCATTGTCGCTCTCTTGCGATTATGACCAACCAGACTCTCCGGCGCAGATTGAAGCGTTTGCAGTCGCACCACGGTTACGCGTGGTGACATTGGATAGAATTCCTCTCTCCCCTTTGAACGTCCCTCGGTCCCAGTTAACAGTGCTTAAGACTGCCAACGCGAGGCTCTCTTATGTGATAAAACGAGCTACTAGCCTCCACCATTTGACCGTTGGCCCGGGTGCCACCCGACGACCGTCTGGTCATGAGGATCTTGTATATCCGTCTCTACAATCTCTCACCTATGTCCTCTCCGGCGCCTGCGATCAACCTCGTAACGACAGCTACTATTATCTATTCGAATCGCTAACCGCACTATCCCTAGTATCCATTGTACTCACCATTGAAAGCCATGACTTTATTTGTGAAGATGTCCCTCTCGACCCTATCATCTCATTCCTCACCCGACAACACTCCCCCGCTCTCACCACGTTCGTTCTCTATCGCATTCTCGTGTTCCCTGCAGACCTCGAGCGATTTTTCCGGTGTACCTCATCGCTCGTCGATTTGCTTATTTATGATCCATATTCCAGGCGATATGACGACGGATCTCTTCTTCACAGAGATGATAACGCTATGACAATGGACATGCTCTTCGAAAAGATGACCATGTCTGATTCCAATTCTGGAGACTCATCTAGCCCATATCTCACTTTGTGTCGAGCAGGGTCCTTACCTCCGGAATATGACCGACCATACGTTTCTAGACATGATACAGTCTCGACTGATCGTATGTGACGGGGTTGAGGAGTTGAAGATGCTTACCCTTGATTTGGACTCCAATGGCGGGCCTTTTTCGCAGGAGGGTTTGTCGAGGTTGGTGTCGTTTGCTGCCCAGGGGCTAAAGATAAACCGAAGGAGCGTGGATATCGAACACTGACAAAGCCTTTTAAGTCAGTCGAACTGCACTCTACGTATGTAGACGGGGTGGTACCCTAATAAAGATGTTAGCTGTTAGCGATCGGGCTCTTGACCTAAAAGAAGAGATATTAGTTCAGACGAGACTGAGTTACAATGGCCGTCACAATCGGGGGGTGTTGGCGGCCTGGCAGCGGATGATTTTCTAATCGTACACGCATTTGCTACGCAGGATTCAGTTCACATCGACAACATAGAGGATCATTATCTACATCTGTCCCCTCCTCATCAAATTTCTCCTCACCTTTTTCCTATCCCTACCAAACCCCTCCCCTTTCCCCCACTGCAAGTAAGGCGTATCCTCCCCCACACCCAGATTCTCCGCTCTCCAGTCCAGGAAGCCCCATATCGGGAGCTCCAGCTCCCCTTTGACTATCACACGACACTTCTCCAGCTCGCTCGGCGGAACGGAGGTCAGGACGTGCATGACAGAGGCATCTGGGGAGACAGCTCGAATAAGGGCGAGTCCATGACATCGAGAGGCCATTGGTGCGGGTGGCGGGTCCTTTTGTTCGTATGGGATTCGCGACGTGGTCTTCTGAGGAAGATCAAGAGTCCCGGATTCACAGCTTACTAGCCCAACGACAGCTCCATTGAGGACCCGAGCGATTTCTTCCAAGACGACATCCTCGGCTCCCGAACCGACTAGAAACACACGATCGATGGCTGTGGATACATCCACTTCGTACGGCGGTTTGGCGCATAGTGGGAGTGAGACATCCCACATTCGTGTCTGTGGCTCATCTGAGGGGACGGAGTAGAAGTATGAGAGGGTGGAAAGAGCACGATGGTCAGCAGCAGTGTAATTTTGGGATATCATGTCCTGGGGGATGGGGTCTAGGGAGATGGGCTTGATGGGGTGTCTTTCTAGCGACGCAGGGACAAACCAGCTTGAATCTGAAGTGGAAGGAGACTCGAACTCAAAGACAATATCTGGCTCAACCATGTCTTCGATCTTGCGAGTGAGATCCCCACCTAGCCCCTTGGTCCATCCCATCGTGTTGACCACCAATGGAATAGTATCTGATATCCTATCCTCCTCTACCATGGGGATATCGATGGGTGTCTGTACGTCTAACCTATACGTTTCTACCAGGGCATGGATAGCAGACGTGTAGGAAGTCGGTGATGACTGGGGCGTTGTCGCTCCAATGAAATGGGCCTGTATCGGCGTGCTTGGATGAGTAAATGGAGGTCCTACAGAGTGTCCCGAGTCAACTTCTACTTCTAGAGCCGTAGAATGTAGAAGTCGACCTCACCAAAAACAAACTCGTCCACAATGTTCAACGCGACCAGTCCCCCAGGCGTAAATTCTGACTGGCCTAGATCACATTCCAAGTAAGCGACCTTCTGATACCTGTTTGTCATGTGAGCACTCTGGATAATAGAAGCGACAAGGAATACACCCCACCTAGTCAATAGCCGGTTGACAAGAGTCCGAGCAAACGTGCTCTTTCCAACTCGCTTGGAGCCTTTGATCAGATACTTGACAGTAGATTCGCTGTCGATATTCGATAAAGCTTTCTCCCATGAAGATGGTAGGGTGAAGGGTAGTATGTCTTTCCTGCTTTGCGTGATCTGGAAGGTAGTGATACTCGATAAACAAATGAGGCGCACTGGGGAGAAATTGGAATTACGCTCACCATATGAACACCCTCAAGAGGGATTAAAGCGGTTGCTTCCTGGGTTGTTCCTCGAGGCGGCTCAAACGCATCTTCAAACGTCCGACAGACGAGGCCGAGGCGCTCAATATTCGTATGGAGTTCTTGCATTAATAATAGTGCACAAGCGTTGCCTTCCAATGCACGGATTCGAGTAGGCAATACAGACGCGTCAAAGACTGTCTTCTCAGACTGGAGGACTTCTACGACCGGAATGGGGGCAGACTTGGGGGCAAATATGCGTCTGGGTGTCCGAGACGCCGACAGAGTGACGCCACATATAGATACGCTGCCCTTGAGGACGACCAGGGAGTAAACTCCAAGTAAGGAGATGGTCTCAGCTGATACAAGGGAGAGAAGAAGGGATGGACTTTCGGGATCTAGGCCAAGTATATTACGCTCCTCTGAGGTCAACCGCAATGTGTTCTGGTCATTCACTGGTTGGAAGTTAGACATGTTGGAGATCGAAGGGAATTGTGGCGAAGGCTTTGGCACGATTATTGTAGGAGCAGCCACAGCTTCTTCTTCATCGTCCGAAGAGTCATACAGTGGAGCGCTAGGAGACCATCTTCCTGACTCAGATGGGCCAGACACCAGGGCATCAGGGTCTTTGGATAGTGGGTGTCCCAGCATCCTCGGAGTCCTCGTCTGCTGATGGGGCAATTATGAGATCGCTCTGAACCTGGAAGGTGTCTTCCTCAAAGTACCGCGTTTTCGACCGAGATCCCAGTTGAACCTTTTTCTTCTTCTTTTTTCGAGGTGATTCAGATACTACATCCTCTGACTTTCGTTTAGAGATCGGTGGGCGTGCTTTAGGCGCGGGAGATTCGCGCACCTCGGGGGTTGGCAGGTCGGGAGGCTGATTGTGAGTTCCAAGACGAGCTTTACGCGCAGCTACTGCACTTAGCATGTTCCTAAAGTAGTCGGATACGTAGTAGCCTCGTAGAAGGTCGCGTAGATTGTCGCAGTCGAAAACGAAGAAAATTACATGCCGGTACATTGCCGGATTCATTGAAGCGGAGATCGAATTATCTTATGCAGCCGAGATGGCCGAGTCGTACTACTCGGACCGAAGAGGAGCGAAGAGACGCCACACGTGCCGTGACAAGGACGTGACACGCACCCTTTGACCTGTCCTTCATCCTCATGTCCCAAATCCTGTATCGTCAGTATGTAGGTGAATCAGATCTCCCCCATGTAATGGCTCTTGTGCAGAATGAGCTCAGTGAGCCATATGTTATCTACACTTTCCGTTACTTCCTCCATCAATGGTAAGTTCCTTCGCTTACGCCACTCCTTCCATTAATTACGGCTCGTGTGACTGACGATAATGTCTTCAAAAGGCCCCATTTGTCCTTCTTGGTAAGTAATACGCGTGTAAGGTGTCGATGTGCTGAAGCTCAATGCGTTCCCGTCCCAGGCATATCCAGATGACCCTGCCAGCTCCGACCCAATTGGTGTGATAGTGTGCAAGCAGAGCGTGCACCGCGATCGTTCGAATCGTGGATATATAGCTATGCTCAGTGTGAGCAAGGAATGGAGGAAGAGAGGAATAGGTTAGTCCCCCGTCTCGCTCCCTCTTCTCTCCTCATTGTGTGGTTTTCTTAGAGAGAAGCCACGCATGATCTCGGTTGTGGTGCGGTTCTCTGATTTGATTCTTTCTTTTCTTTCTTTTTCTGTCTTGAAACAGCCAGCTCTCTCGTGAAGAACTCTCTAGAAGCCATGAAGTTAGACGGCGTCGAAGAGGTACGTTTCCTGCCTACCCCGTGTTCCTATGCGGGTGGGAAACACGTTCGTGACGCATCATACCGCTAACGTGTTTCTTCCACAGATCGTCTTGGAGACCGAGTTTGATAACTTTGCAGCATTATCGCTGTACGAGTCTTTGGGATTTATCCGGGAGAAACGCCTCTATCGGTTCTACCTTAACGGAAAGGATGCGTTCAGGTTGATCCTAACTATACCTCATTCCGACGACGGCGACGGCTCAGATACCTCTTCTGAGCATTCTCGAAAGATTCCCAGGCGGCATCCCATGTACCGGGCCATCTTGGTAACCCCGTATTCTGACGAAGAGAGCGAGGAGTCGTCTCGTTAGGTTGTGTTGGAGGTTGGACATCATTTGCTCTCATCACTCATCTCGTACTGTATCACCTGCTCCGCTCTGAATTTCGCTTGTACTGCTCTCTCTGTTTCTCCTCTTATCCTTCTTTTCTTTTTTGGGTTGCTGTAGTTGCCAGTCTGATTATTTATTTACGATAGTCTCTGTACTATGAAGTTTCTCTCTCCTACTACTCCCTGCTCATTACGCATACCGTCTTCCCGCTTAGCTTATAGACTACCATCAAACTACCATAATCGACTATATACTGTTCTCGTAGACTGGTACCCGCGCAATAATGGATACAGAAATCCGATCCCCCTCGGTTAAATTCGTCTCCCCGTCTCCATTTCCCGGCAACAATGGATGTACAGTACATACTTGGTACATACATCAGTGTTTTTTACTTCTTCCTTGAGCGCGTCTGTTGCCAGATCCGCTCTCTACGGCATCCAGGAAACCTCCGAGTTCAAGCGCATCCCTTGCCGCCTGGTTTATATGCTTGAACCGATCAGGCCCCAGGTGGATACCTCCAAAGTAGCGAGTAACGACGACGAGGACGTTGTTTACCTCCTGCCAATCTCGTGTCAGATCTGATGTATTTGTACTGGGGGAAGGTAACCGACTAGAATCTGAAGGAGATGCGCTAAACGACCTCCCGCAGCAGTTTCACCATCATCATCGTTATCTGCACAGGGGTTGAGTGGCTCGGAGTGAAATGTTGGCAGTGCAAAGTAATATTCACCTTGATGTAAAATGTTTCCCACCTGACATCTCCAAGCGTTAATAATGGGGTGCGCTGCCCGCGCAATTCTTCGGTCCGAGGAGAGATGGGCTAGAATGAGAGAGACCTGACGGGCTGTGTGAGATTGTTAAAGCACATATGGCAGTTGCACGCACATGGGCTGGGTCAGATATAGCACAGGCTCTGCCGACAAAAGAAGATTTGCGATCTGTTATGGGCTCTGCTTCAAATATCTGTATTCCTTTCGGGAGTTCTACATGTATAGGAGGAGGGGCAGGCTGAGGAGGTGGCGCGAACACCTTTTCTGGAGGAGTAATAGAGCTGGGATCTTTGGAATCTTCACGTAGAATTTCGCCAGCTTTCTCGGCGCTCAAGCGATCCTCATACCATCGCGTACATCGATCGAGAACGTTTTGGAGACCATCGAATACACATACGGTCTCTGGAGACCATTCGACACCATTAACAGATATGAAGGTGCGGAGGACGGCACCGAAGAGGGTAGAGTCGGCGCCAAAGGCTCCAATGTACCGCGAAAGAAGCTGCAGCTGTGGTGGAGAGGCGGACGGATACGTCGAGGGTAGGGACACCATGACCTTTAGCGATACATCTTCGTATGGGGATGGCAGACTGCAATTGATGAACACAGTAAGGAGAAAGGAATCATTGAGTACCTACCTACCTCAATGCTACTGAGTAACGGAGTGTAGAGTCACCATTTTGAGGTTCAATGGCATGATAATCGTCTGATTCTGAAGCTGGACGCCAGAGTTGTATGGATTCATGCCCGTATATGGATTTGAGAACTGAATGTGGATCAACGTCAAGAGGTAAAGTTATGTTTTTGTTATGTTAGATCGACAGTATGATTCACACACCTTCTATTTCTGACCCGACAGCCTCCTTCGCGGGATCGACCACGAGCTTGGATATGAGATTATCTAGCTCTTCAATTTCATTCGTTTCGAGAGCCATTCCCTGTTCTCTGAAGTCAGATGGTTTCCGTCGAGTTGCACTTATGAAAAGGTCGCCAGGCTCGCCGGTTGCCGGCATCGCAGATCTCGATCTGATGGGATTACAAAATGATGATCAACTCAGCCGGGTGTGTGCCGGTCGGACTCGTTTTCGGATGTGAAACTTGGATTCCCTCGCAATGGGTTTCAGAGCACTTTCCTCATTATCATCATCTCATGAAGCGCGCTCGTACGTCCTCCTCAAATCCCTCATCGTCTGCAGACATCTCTTCTGCACGGATTCGAGCTCCCAAACGACCTAAAACAATACAGGCGTGTGCATCGTGTCGAAAGAGCAAAGCCCGCTGTGAAATTCTAGAGGCTATCAAAGATTCTACTCCTATTTGCTGTCATCGATGTAAGGTTCTCAACAACCAGTGCTCCTATGCCGAGATGGACAGAAGCGTCTTTCAGGCTGCTATACCACCTACCCCGACACCTGCTGTTCAAAGCGAACAGTCCTCACCCCCAGATGCTAGTGCCACAATCTCGGTCTTGACGCAGGCGTCAGGTCCAACGTGGGATGCGTATGACACCAAAACGGACACACACCCCGACAGTCTATGGAACTTCCTGGACGACGGGAAGTTTGACTGGTCTGCGCCTTTGGTAGCCATTCAGGAACTTGCGAAGCAGCCATACGTCGGGACAGTGTCGCTCCCTCCGATTCCTGATCAGTCTTTGGACCAAATTCTGCCCCAAGATCAAATCCTGCAGCTTCTCGACGTGTAGGTTTCTGCCGTGTCCGCCTCTTTCTTTCATGCTTGCGACTGACTACCTCTCAGATTCGTGTCACAATACGTGCCCTGGCTCAACTTCAATCTGATACATGATGCGCAGAGTCCCGTTTTAGATTTGGTCTGTTGTACGGTCGCGTCAAGGCATCTACCACCCAGCACGCGCTCACTGGTTGCACCACGTTTACAAAAGTTGACCGAAGATAAGACCGTCAAGATGATATTCAACACCCGGTCGTCGGAGTCATTAGAGTCTATACAGGCGCTGCTAATTCTAGCCCTATGGTCACCCATATGTGGGGGAGAAAACGGACGAGATGGACGACTTTTAATCGCCTCCGCCGTGAGCATGGCGATGAACCTTCGGCTTGGAGAAGCATCAGAAAGAATCCTAGCTCTTCGGACCTCTAGTCGGGGGCTGCACTTGAACCCCTTGACGGCGCTCAGCAACGATCCCGAATACATTGATGTAATGAATAAAGCTCGCTTGGTACGCCATTCCGTCTCGCTCGGCGTTTCATACTGGTTGACCGCCGCCATGTTTTTATAGTGGACAGCTCTGACCAACATAGAATCTATGTAAACCTTCTGTTTATACCGCTAAGAAACCCGCTTACTGCGGCCATATATCAGGTTGTGTCTTGGAAGCCGCCGAATGCCGCTGTCGAAACGAACCTCAAATGATATTTTCTTGATCGCCATGGCCCCATACGCTCCCTCCATCCTTCCTGAAGGCCGGGACCTCCGTGTTCGGCTCATGGCTGAACTTTTCAATGCTGTCGAGCACTCTCGCACCATTCGTCTCCGCCCAAGCGAAGTAGATGAGTGGTATGATGAGATTTCTCTCGTCCTCGCGTCTTTGTCACGTCTCAAGAGGCTTTCATTACCCCTTGCAGGTCTGTTTGTCTCGAACCAGCTATCACTCAAATAATTACTTGCTCACTTCTTACTTCGCTATAGTCGTCCTTGATTATGATCAATTCTACTTCCACATGCTCACAATTGTTGCGGAAACATGTCGCCTCGTGGTAACTTACATTGCCATGCACGATGCTCGACAAGTATTTTCCAGGGGATCCAATGACAACCTGTGGTTCCTTCAAGTTAAACCCCACGGCTTGAATGTCATGACGACATGGGGCAAAGATGTTCTTCAGATGGCGGAAGCCATACTGGTTTCAATTCTCCAAGCAGATATGCATCTCTTGTGTACGGCACCGGATGCCATCTTCAGCATGATCTCCTTTGCCGCCGGGATCATCGTTGGTGTTAAATTCATGATGCTTAACACTATCGGACTTGAGGTCCTCGGGTCGACGGACGCACTGCTGGCCAAGACGTTGGACGTACTTTCGAAAGTGTCATTTTCGCCAGATCATTCAGCAAAGAGGTGTTCAGAGCTGATCGCGATGATGGTGTCGACCTGGGAGAATCGACACACCCGAAACCACCCGCATACGCAGGGACAGGCGGTGGAGTCGACGTCCAACTCATCCTCAAGCTCGAACTATCCGTCTCCAGAGACGTTTACAGCCCCCTCTGCGTCTGCGAGCCGCCAGCCACCGCAGGAGCCACTACAGTCCCCCCAGATGTCGTTCATGTCGAATGTGCACCCTTTTAGCGTCCCCTTTGGCGAAGAACTCGGTGGAGGGGGAAACGCATGGCAGGCCAATCCTATCCTTGGGCAGGATCTAGACTTTTGGGCCAGTTTTTTCGGCCCGACAGGCCAAGGGAATGATCACCCGGACCAGGTGCATTAGTTACACAGCATTTTCCCTGGTTGTGGCTTTACAACTGCTGTCACGGATGTGGCGTGCGCACCGAGGTGAGTGGACCTGGATGTATCGAGGTTCCTCCGTAATCTTGATACTCCAGGATGCGATCCCGTTCGATGTATC
>RZIO01000007.1:1113688-1133525 GCA_004338095.1 Gloeostereum incarnatum | reverse complement strand
AGGAGGTGAGGCGGAGGTCAAGGCATTCCCTAAATAGTTCTATGACACATTCGAAGGAGTGAGCGAGTCTGATTCGCTCTGTAAGGGTACATAGACGCTGACGGATAAAGGTTGATAGCTTCAGGCTTGTCTTCGAGCTGTAGCCTTCTCTTCCTAGCCACATCTGCAGACACAAAGCATCAAAGGCTGTAGGTTTAATCTTTAGGGCACAAGGAAGCCTGACAGGTACTGTATAAGCAGGAAGTTGATGCATACCCTGTGTATGATCGTCCCTGAGCTCAAAGGTAAACCTCTCATACAAGCTTGTACGCATAGAGTTGAAGAAGAGATCCAACGGTCGAATGACATGCAAGCCGACGAAATCCTTGAGCGTAACGGTAGGCTGGTCGGAAGCGGTAATGGGGGCAAGTCGGGTTCAGCACCTATCAAGTAGATGGCCGTCGAAGAGAAACAGCGCAAACTCGGTGTCTTTCTGAGGTTTGTTAGTATCACACTGCAGACTGATCTCGGGATGGCCGGAGAATAGGTCAGACGAAGGCATAGGCTGTAGTAGCCATTCCCGAGGAGAGATCTTTTTAGACAAGGACGACATTCGACGGAGTTGCCAGTTGAAGCATTGTTTCCAATATAGCAAGTGTGTCAAATTAGAAAGGAAGGTACGCGACTAGGACGTCGAAGCTGAAGCTGAAGGGCTATGTCCGGCTGTGTTTGTTGTGGATGATCAAAGTAAGAGGGTGATGTGATGATCGTGTTTCGGGCGGGGACTTGACATGTGGCCATTGGGAAGACATATGGGCGCCTATTATCAGCAGAAGTATTAACTCTCTCAGCGACGTCCATTACGATTTATTATGTCCTTAATGGCCAGGATCGCTGTCGACGACGCGCTCGTGTACAACGCCGACGATCCTTCCCCCGAATATCATGATGTTGGCGTCAGTCGAAGGTCAGTCCCATCCATCATTTTCGTTATCAATTTCAAAACTAATGGATAGTGCAGTAATACCATGTCTTCCTCAACACCTTCAAGCCATGTCCGCTGGAACTCTTCCTCTCGTTCTACATCTTCTCTCAAATCCCGCCCCCAATCGCCGCCCTATTCCCCCTCGACCCATGCCATCCGTGAACGTGTTCCCCGTTCACCACGTCCAGAACGTTATGTCTACACCTACTCCCTCCTAGCAGGTACTGCGCCTCTACAGTTCCTCATCTCGTCAGTTTCCCCCACACACACCCCGAGTTACAGCTGATGAAATGAAAACAGCGTGGAACCTTTGCACGGCCGTCCAGCACCAGGCCAATACACCTTCCGCCTCTCCCTCAAAGTTGACAAGGTCGAGAGACCCCTCATGAAACCAATAACCATGAACCTCGCTGTGGATCCCAGACAGCTCGAATTCGCCGTCTTGTGCGTTTCTTCTCATCCTCACACCTGGCACATTGATTGAACATCCCCTCGTATGCAGTTTGTTCCCTGGAAAATCAAGTCTCCCAACGGGATGCCTATACTCCTATCGTGTCTGGCTGCGCGCGAATGGGGTGGACCATCGGCTGTTTGGGGAGGATGAGCTGTGGGTGGGGAAGGATCCGGATTTCTCGGCGATTGGGGACGCGTCGTTTGCTAGGTTGAAATCCGTCACTTCAAGCTCGCAGGTCTATGATGGCGTGGTGGGGAAGGCGAGGGTTCAGTTTATCGCCCGGTGCGTCTTGCGACTGCGGCTACTGATGATTATCATGAGGCTTATATTCCCTGGATTTGGATAGGTGGTATCCTTCATCGGATTCAGTGTACAAGTACACGTTGGAGTATGAAGCCAACGGTGTGGGTGCGATGATCGTAGACGAGATACGGTTACTCGTGCAAGGTGATCCCCGAAAAGTAACTTTCCTCATCTAGTGAGTAACATTCATCCCACCCGCCTTCTTTTCACCTTCTCATCGCCGTTCCCCCATTAGCACAATGCCAGTAAACTCCATCCCAGCCGGTGCATCCCATCGCCTTCGCGTCTGGCTCAAATCCTACATCGATTCACCTGCAGCCTCCGTAGTTCCTTTTAGCGACTCCTACATCTATCAACGAATATGGAAGACCGATACGTTTAAGATCGGTGCGAAGCTGGATTTTGGAGCGTTGGGGAGTAAGATGATCATGGCTTTCTCGTCGGATGGTCCCCGGGTGCTTTCGATGCCTACGGAGCCGCTGCATAGATCAGGGTCATCGGTCGGGAGTGACAGGGATGATGTTGAGGTTGGATGACTTGACGGTTTATTTTCATGATATATGCGTCATGAGTGTATGCTATTATTGTATTGTACAAGTCTAATTTGCTTGGGCTGCATGTATGTTTCCTGCTCTGTTGTAGCCATTCCATTGACATTCGTTCTTCTTTGTTACAAGTGCTGTATACTTTCTCTCATGATCAAACGGCAACCTTAGCGGCTAAGAACTCCGTCCACTCCTTCTCTCCCCACCCGCTAGAGATCTCGTTCGCGACGAGACCATCCCACAGAACAGTGGGGGACACGTGAATGCCGTTCTGACGGGAGAATTTGACTGTACACCGTGCCCGTGGTCAATGTCTTGCCAGTGAAGAGCTTAGAGGAACTCACTGTTGTACTTGAGATCATCCGTAACGGAGACTCCTCCATTAGGAGAACTCTTCAAAGCGAGAAGATCCTTGAAGGCGTCTGTGAGGTTGGGACCGATGACAGAGGTCGCGAGATCTGCTAGTTTAGCGCGGATTTCGAGCGGAGTTAGGGTAGAAGATGGGATGTCGAAGTAGTCTTCTTGGGCTTTGAAGAGCTGTGTGGGGAAAGCCTAGAATTATGAGGAACGAGGGAGAAGAGAGAGGAGACTTACAGCCAAGGAAAAAGGCCAGAAGTTCTCAGGCGATACGCGGGCAACCTGAAGAGGTATCAGCAAGTTCAGAAGCAGGGTTGACGTTAGTACGAACAGCCAAAGCAGCCTCATGGGTGAACGTAGACGACGCGTGCCAGGGCTGGACTTGGAGGCGGACAATGGCCTTGATCTTTCCATCGTACTTTCCGCCGGAGCTCAGAAGGGGTTTGAGAACTTTATCAATAGTGAGGGCTATCTTCGCGCTGCGCAAGGAGATGAGTATGGTTGGCAATAAGTACTGGGTGTATCGACTGACCTGAATGGACAGACATAGTCCACTAACGATAAAGAGTGAGTCTAAGAGAACAATTCATGTTGGATGTATTGCTAACCGAATATATCGAGAGTGTGCGGTGCATCGTGGCTGCCGGCGATGATGAGGGGACGGAGGGAGGGCTGGAGAGCCATTTGTGGTGGTGGTGGTAAGAAGATGAGTTGTAAATCGCGTGCGATTTCCCATTCAACTTAAATAAGACGAGGTGGCGTGACACATTACTGGTCGCGTTTCTAATTCATTAGTGATTACGCGACGCGCTCGTGATTTGCACGTGAAAATGCCGCCGCCGCCGCCACACATCGGTGGCGGTCAAAGCGTTAGAAGCATCAGAACAAATGGACCGCACAATGTTATAAAACCTTTCCGAGACCATAAAAGACGTCACCCGCGAGAGAAACAGTTTCTTGAACGCCACTAAGGTCTCGAGCGGCTTCCTGGCAACGTAGCAGACACGGAACAGATCTTACAGCTGCGCAAAGAATCCATATAGAAAGCATCGGCGCGCCGAGCGTAAGATAGATAGATATCACCTTTGCTTTGGCAACAGTCAGTAGACAAAGATCGGACAAAGATCACGGTGACCACAGCGCTGGTCCGACAAGACGGTTCGCTCAAGGAGGTTTGAGAATGTCAGGGTACAACAATTCCTTTGACGCAATTATGGAAACAAAACTTGCTCAACTCTGCAGAGGGCAAATAATAAATTACTGAAAGACGATGGTGCACGGCGAACGCGGCGCCGCTGAAAGGCACAGCATCTTCTGACACGTGATGGCAATCTCTACTTTTATTCTCCATTCAGTTCACTCTTGCAACAAACTACCACTCTCTCTACCTGAAGGATGTCTTCCCAACCGTATGTTCACATGGAACAGGACCATAATATTCCAAAGGACGGAAATGAACTTCCGACTTATGACGACCTGGCTGTTCAGGGCGGCCCAAACTCCCGGTCCGCACTGTGCTTCGTTGTATTTTTGGCGTTTATTTATGCTGTCTTCGTAGGTTTGGGAGATGGAGAGGATGGATAGAGAAACGGTCAGCACTCTAGCATCCTCATGCATTATATCTTATACCGAACTCTCCATTCTAGAGCTGCCGAGCGCTATGTCGATATTACTCCAGAGGAGCGGAATCGACGGCGCGAGAGAGGCTGGGGAAACGATGCAATGGTATTCAAGCCTCATAAGTTCTCCTACCTTGTCCTGACACCATGCAGGAAGAATCTGCTGCTCCGATAGAGTCTGTCCCTCTGCCAGTGATCATCAACGAGCCTCCCACTCCAACTCCGATGAACCTCCACATCCAGACATCGAATCTCAGTCCCAACATCTCATATCAATCTTCAACTGCTTTTGCTCCGAGTGTACAGACCTTCGTGGAACCTGAACGTCCTCTTCCGGCTGTGAGCATGAAGCTGCATCCGACGCATCTCAAGATGAATCAGTTTGGCTCAAGGTTCCTACCACATACCAAAACACCTATACGATGTTTGCTTCCGCTCCTGTCTGGGAAATATCTTCTCATTGGCCACGATGAGGGACTGTCTGTGTTGGACATGTACCCTCAAGAATGGACTGAGACTGGTGGGATATCCGTCAAGGGCCCTGAAGAAGCGCAAGCCCGACCGATTTGGCAAGGCGAAAGGTGAGAGAGAACCTGAGGTATCATTCCCGACAGCTTATGTTTCTCTTCAGTGTATACCAGATGTCTCTGTTGGAGATTGAAAACAACGGGGAAGCAACGCCACAGGGCGTCGTCCTCGTCCTTGTGGGTCCAGAATCTGAATCTCCCTCGGGGAAGGATCCAGAGTCGTTGCGTTCTCTTCGAATGTATAATCTCGCTAGTCTGATCAGCTTGGCAAAATGGACTGTGGCGCAGAAGGTGAATCTTCCTCCATGACCTAGCTACCTCATCAAGTCTAAAAATGAACTCTTCAAGGGCTCGCGACAACCGCTCGATCTCCGGAGACCGTCCAATTGGACCGCTCAACAAACTACTACACCAAAGAAACATAGACCGCAAAGCAGCATCGCCCGTGGTCTCCGCTCGCTCATGATCGACTCCCCATCTAATCATCATGAGCAATCCTCTTCATACCAAGCTCTTCTATCGCCATCCAGTACCATCGGAAGTGTACGTAGTCGCCGAAATCATAGTCGTCCCCATTCTCCCAGTCGAAACGACTCGGACGATTCGACTTCGAGTTGGGATATGGTGGATGACTTGCCTCTGAGGTGGGCCACGGACTTTGTTCCTCTGGCTACGCCCGGTTCGCGACTGGTCAACTCTTCTGTTCTTTCGTATGCTTTGTGGAATAGCGACGAACATCACGCGGGACGAGGTGATCGGCTGCTGGCAGTTGTCACCAAGACTAATATCCTACTTTACGAAACACCGAAAGGTGAACGGGCCTTCCGTTTTCTCAAGGTAAGGTGTTTCCTTTCGTGTTTGTACCAGATCAGGTGTCAGGAGTTTTAATGTTTAAAACAGGAATTCTACACTCCTATGCAACCCAGAAGCGTCACCTTCTTCCAGCAGATACCGACCGATGTTTCTCGTAGTCCAACAGACACATCCTTTCGGCATTACTCCCACTCCCATAACCGCTCGCAAAGTAACGGGAGCGGAAGCCGGGATCGGACCTCCATGGCGACCATTTCGACGATCAGCTATGGCGTCCAACTCAGCCTCTTTGTCATCTTCGATAAGAAAGCTGGCTGGATCCGTCTAGCGGACTCCGCCGTCGGAGAGATCGAGTTATTCGACGACGGCTCTGGGAGCTCTCTCGAGCTTTCCAACTCCGTCGGCAACCTCAGACGATCCAGGATCTCTCTCGTCATGGACCATCCCAAATGGATACCCATAGGGCATTGTGAGATTCCGTCTACCACCACGAAGGCGGGTCCTACCAGGAAGGTGCATCTTCTGACGAAAGGCAAGCAGACGCATGTGCTGCCTTCTCCGCTGCCAGTCGGTTCGGGCCCTACGATACCGCTATTCGTCGTGAATTGGAAGAGCCCGCCGACGCATGTGACACCGAGAGTGTCTGGCTCCTTCGAGCCCGATCTCGACGGACACGTCTCTCCGCCGTATATGCAGCTCGTCGGGATGGGTCAGCAGGGAGTGGAGGTGCAGGAGATACCACTGACCCTGTTGAGCGTGAGTGGGAAGGGTAAGGGAAAAGCTAAAGCTCCATCTCCAGACACGTCGATAAGGGCAAACGAGGACGCCGGAGGTGATACGGGATTCTTGTGTATGGGTGGCCACTGGGATCGGCCGGAGTATTCTCTGTACGCACGACCGGGACTGGACCGGTCATATTCGACGTCTAGCGATATGTCTTTTGGGAGCATGAGCTCGGAGGATATTCTGTTGAGGATGAAGAAAGAGGAGGGGATTTATGGGTGGTGTCGGAAGGGGCTTGAGGACTGGAGAGTCTTTTGGCTGGGAGGAGCCTTGACGGACGAATACGACGACGACTGAGCAGCGTCGAGCGGACAAAAGTTCAAATCTATTTGTATACATATACCGTCCCTAGTTAGTTTCTGTCGCGAGATAAGTTCGCGTCTAATCACAAAATCTCTGTAGTCTTAGCATGATGTACATACATGTATACTCCATTGACGTACTAAATGTTCGTCAAAGCGCAAAGCTGGCAACCATCTGCGTCGACCTGGCGGGCTGACCACTCCAAACGCATATCGAGTCCGGTAAATGATTCATTACTGACAGTCGTATTCTAACTAGTGTACATACGGATGGTAGGATACAACCAAGAAGAGATCCCCCTTTACCATATCGTGAAGAAAAAAATGTGTTCAATAAGTCCATGGATAAAAATGTCGTATACGTAGGTAGAGAGATTGTAACAAAAAAGTAAAAACAAAAACCGGGAGGTCCATGCTCGCAGCAAAACAAATTAGAAAAAAGGAACTACTACACCCCGCTTCCTGTCGGTGGCTGCTGTCCCTTCCTAATGACGACAAAGGATCGTCCAGGAGCGCTCTGCGCTGCCCCCTGTAGGGCTGCGTCTTGTCCAGGCGCAGATGCGGGAGCTTCTGGAGGAGGTTGGAAGGTGCTCGTGCTTCCATCGCTGCTCTGAGGCCGGTGGCGTCGAATGTGATACCATTTCTTCTTCGGTGCCTCCGTAGCATACCCATCATCATCCGCCGATGAATGTCTCCTGCTCCTGTATGCGCTTGGGGGAACAGCAAAGCCGGCCCCAAAGGATGAAGGAGCAACGGTGTCCAAGGCCGTCGCTCTAGAAGGTGGTCTTGACCCGCCGGGGAAGTTCTCAATGACAGCCGTTTGAGATTTCGTCCTTATGTGGAACGGTGCCATCGCGCCAGGGGGAAGGTCTGAGAATGTAGGTTCGTTGCTAGAGGGGAATTGCTGTTGACGCACAGCACTGGTAGAAGATAACGAGAAGTCTTCTTCTTCGTAGTCGTTTACCCTAGACGTGCTGGCGGTGGCCATATGTTGAAGACGTGAGGGTCCCACAGACGGGAAAGTATGGGTCGAACCAGCTGCACGATCGCCAGAGATCGCATAGGGCGTGTCAACATGTGACCTGCCTCCTCCCACCCTCGCGAAGCCTGATGATTTTGTCGGAGGCGAGTTAGCGGAGTCCCCGACTGGAATATATCCACCCCCTGGTTTGTTTGTGGAGGGGAAAGGCTGCCATGCCCCCATGATGTACCCATTCTCATCGTCACTGTCTTCCCTATATGGTCTCAACGCATGTTCAGGCCGCAACACGGAGGGTGGAGGCCCCGAGTGGATGGATCCCTTCTTCACACTACCTGCACCTCCCCCACCCCCAAAAGCGTTAGGAGGTGCATAAGAAGATACGTCAGAATCCCTCTGGGGCCTTCTACTGGAGGAAGGCTTAGACTTATTGCTCCTATGCTTACTCTGAGACCGTCTTCGCTTCCGAGGGCCGCAGCATCCAAGGAGGCCACAAGCCCCTAGTAAGCCGCTATCGACGACGTGCGAAGACCGATCGAAGCCTAGTCCTCCAAAGATGCGCACTACTCCCTCAATCAACTTGACCACGAGCATGAGAGCCATGGCGAGATAGATCAACGCTAGAATCACTAGAATTCCATAGGCGACCCATGCTCCAGCCCCAGAACCGATGTCGATCTATTCATTCATTCACAATCAGAACTAGTAGTGGAGTGTCGTGAAACACTCACGGCAGGCGTTAAGATGACCAGCAGGACTGCGATGACAATCCTCGCTACGCAGAACAAGAAGCTGATGAGACCCATACTTGCACCAGTGCCCCAAGGTAGCCATACACTTGTCACAAGCGCACCAATTACCTCAATGACGAGGATAACAATAGCTTGAGCCGTCCCGCTTTCTTGTCCTGCACCAATCACCACCCCAAATACCACATTGCTGGCAAAGAAAAGAGCAGCAAACATCTGCGACCCGTGATGATAATGATTATACAATGGGCCCAACGAGAGCAACGTCCTCGTCTCATCATAAAGCTTGTTCGTCGATGTCAATCTCACTCGGATGACGAGGATTGTGGGAATGATAAGAGAGAAAACTGCGAAGGACAACCCTGCTAGGACAGTGGAGGTTAATGACGCGCTTTTATCCGTTCTCCGGAGAATCATCTGGTACACCGAGAAGATTGTGACAGGGAGATGGAACCACACTAGAACGCGAACAAGATTCCCATGCAGAACACTCCCGTGGAAGGATCCCAACCCCGTCCGGACTTTCCACCATGGCTTTCGGGTAGTGGCTAGACCTGAATGTCCGGACACTGAAAGGTTGTTGAATCTGGATGGGGAGCGAGGAGAAGCCGTACCTCCGTTCAAAGTCTTGGTTTCATCTAGCGGAACAGTCGTGGAATCCAACAGATCCTTACTGGCAAAGGCAGGGCTTCTGGTACCGGGGCGGTGTGCATAGGTTGGTTTGCCAATGGCGTCGCCGATAAAGCGGACGGCATAGTCGACGCACCAAATAAGACAAGAGAGTGCGACAGCCGCTGCGGCGATACCCAAGAAGAGGATAAGGCAGAGGTCAAAAAGGTCTCGTGGGCGGACACCGATAGTATATGCGAAGGACTCCATGCCCTGAGACGCGTTTGAAGGGAGGGCAAAAAGCGTGTTGGAAACGGAGGGGTCAATATACAGAACCGATGAAGAGTCGGCGAGTTGGTCGGCAAAGCCAGACGGCGGAGAGTATGTTTCGACGGAGAGAGGATCCCAACGATGTTGTGAAGCCCCCTTTGTAAGCGTCACATCTGAAACAAATGGTTATTTTCAGCTCAAGATAAAATCACACAACGTACTGTAGATCAATGTGGCCCATGATGTCTGGTACAGTATGGGATCTACGAAGATGGAGCTGAGAAAGATCAATGACGGCATGGGCTAGAGTGTCCACCTACAGATAAAACCAGGCCACTGAACAGCAATCATAGCCAAGGTGGCGCAGTATTGTGTGTGGAAGATGATATCTCGAAGTGACGGAGTACCTGGGGAAGGTCAAAAGTAATTCTTCAATGTCTAAGAAAAGCACTGACAGAATCTCATCAAGGCTGGCGAACTAGCCAGCCGTTCTCCGCTAATAGCACTGGCCAAAATATATCCCGCACTCCTCGCCCTCTCCCATAGTCCACCATTGCGACCAGTTCCACGACTCCATGCTGAGCTCAATCTCGCAAGGCCGACGACAAGCCAGTACGCAATCGCTAGCGCCACCGTGGCCCAAAGTATGGGAGCAGCCATGCCATAGGGATTATCTGCCGACGTTGGGTCGAGGGGTGTGGTCTCAACCTCTATACACATAATTTCGTTGCTCCATGGATCGACAGCGCGAATACGAGTGGTGAGTGTTGTTAGGGCTCGAGAGTTTCCCCATGGTATCTTCGAAGAGAAAGCGAAGGAGCCAGCAGGGATTGGACAATAAGTTACGTAGCCCGAAGAATTGGTCGGTTCAGGTAAAGGCGACGGCGGTCGGAGAGATTCGCAAAGATAAGAACTATTTGTCCATGCATTAAGGGTCAGAACGGTGGTTGTAGTGAACAAAGTGGCTGCAATTGTGACGTTGTAGAGAAGTATGAAGTGGAGAAAGAAAACATACCGAGGTTTGTGCTATCTGTTGACGTGCCCACAATGTCATTATCATTGGACCCAAGGACGGTGAGGTTGAGATATTCTACATGCTGATCAGTCTCCTGGATGACCTGCGCGTAGACGGTTGAGACGTTGATCTTTTGGGAGGCATCTGCGTCGGCGTCGAAGCAGTCTTTGAAAGGAAGGGTAGCGGGATCAGCAAGCACATGAAGGGAGTGAAGTAAGGATGATAAAATAAAAAATACGAGCACCCTGCTCATTGTGCGTGGTGGGTGAGGGAAAAACCGCCGTGGACGTATATGGAAAGCAAAACTCCATGAGACACTGATTACGTCACTCACTGCAACGCCCCAAGGCCCATCATGACGGCCACGGATGTCCTGTGTCACGCTGTGTGCACTTATATACGATGCTTGATTGTTGGAATTGGGCGATGCCAGACATCCAGAGACCTGATGCGACGGGGAGGTCTCGAGCTGAGGTCTCTGATTCAAGATTCAGTCCATTGTTGTCTCATGACTTTCTCAACGGATGGTCGCATGCCAACGATACGTGCATTCCATGTCGGTCTATATATCGATACATCCGGGCGATCTTTGTTCCCGAGAAGTTAAGGGCAAACTTAATGTTCGGCACCACCTCCCGAATACCACTGCCGCAACTCCTCCTCCACCACCACTTGTAACCCCTGCGCAACAAAAGACCGTAATCTCAACAAACCCTCTTCTGAAAAAGCCCCACCACGGTGTCTCAAGGAAAGGGTAAGCATCTTTAACTCTTTTACGCCTTCCCCGAGATTCTACCATGTCAAGAAACAGTGTCAGTCATCTTCTTGAAGTAGGGCCCCACCTGGATACGTAGCGTGAGATGTGCCAAACGAGGCACAGAATCCGAACGAGCCACGGTCATTTTTCCGAGAAGCATGTCCATTGGCATACTAATGCCATTGTGTCTCTGGAGGATAGGTCGGTTTGGATTGTTAATGAGCAACTCGACGATAGACGGAGTGCATCGGAATAATCGCTCGAGGTCAGCAGGGGAAAGGAGGATGTCATCCAGGACGAACGTCGTGATAGTGGGCGCGCGCGAGCGGCACAGGGACGAGATAATCCGATCCAAATAGACAATATAGTCGGAATCATTCCCATGGAAAGAATAAAGATCAGATCCAATTTTTTTGACGAGTGGAAGAGAGGTGAGGGAGGGTGCGGTTAGTGGTTTGAACAGTTGTTCACATCCATCTTTGTAAGTACGACCATAAACGCTGGAGAAGAAATAGGTCAGAGATCACAAGGATGGGGATAGAAGGTCTTCTGGACCTGACGGCCTGGCCTTCAAACCGATGGTCAAATGCTGTAGAGTAGTAGCTCGCTTTACCAGAAGAATCACTTCGGATAGCCCTCCATCAACAGACTCGAACATGGTTATCTGTGACCAAGGCACATTCAAAGAGGAGGGACGAATACCATCCAACTTAATTGTGCGTAACCGTGGCGCAACTGCAAATGCATCAATCTACGCCAGAGAGTCCAGTTCGGGATCATCGCAAAACAACGACAACGAAGTCAACAGAGATGTTTTCTCTTCGACCAGTCCTGGCTTCTCACTGCTAAAATATGCCTGCGGTATTTCAAAGTGAACGTGTTCCCATCGTTCGGACTCTTGAACCAGGATACCAAACCATGCGCCGGGCAAATCATCCCACATATCCTCGATCTTGAGGGTAAGTGGGCGGCTCTTCGATCGCTGCATAAGAAGTTCGAGCCAAAAGACGACGGATCGCCTCCACATTTCTTTGCCCGTAATCGTGTCGGCCTCACTGAACGCCATCGAAACATTAGACCAAAGTCCGACTGTTTCCAACGACATTGAGCGCCAATGGGAGCACACCTTTCCTAGCGTGATCGGCCAGTGTGCTCTTGTTGTGTACCTCAAAGATCGTGGACAGCACCTCTGGCGGCAGACGTCGGATAGGAGCGAGCATGGGGCGTCTGTAACTCTGCTGCGCCACGCTGTCTCTGTAATCCAGCAATGACGGTGTCAATTCGCAGAATTTCAGTCTCTGCGATGGATAGATGTGCACGGATTTCGTTGGCTTCAGCTTCGGAGGGGAGGACATTGGCTCGTAAGCGATCGAGAAGGTTAGGAAAGGTGGTTCCGAAGTGAACGCAGATGCAGTTTTCGCATGCACAGTGGCAGGTAGCCATTCTGGTCAATTCTGTATTATCAGAAATTTTAAAAAAAACACGGCGAGAATAAAGCCAAAGCTGACCCTCAGAGTACTTACAGGCAGTCACTAGCCAGACGGTCACGGTAGTCTCTCCTAGGCAGTGACGGTGACGTAACGAGCGCTTACATAACCGCTCCAGATTGTCTATGCGCCATCATATCACTGCAAGCATGGATGTGGTCAAATCTTCTACACTCTGTAATGGCTTTAACTGGGAAGGTGGATGCAGCAGTGACTCAACTCCTGGTGGGAAACGTTCAACTGGTTCCTCGAAAGGAATGGAGTACTTCTTTTCGGTCCAACGGCCTATTTCAGCGCACCCATTTCCCCTTCTTCTGCTGCTTTTTCGCCTTTCTGCCCTGCTCCAGACGAGGACTTCGGCTACCGCGTTGAAGGTTGCCGGGGGCGGCTCGGGTTCAACAATCCTCTCGTATGTCGTGAATGAAGATGCTAATCAAGCAGTCCTGCGCTAACCAAACTCCAGTATCCTTTGGGAAGATACACTGTCGAGAAAACTGGACGTGAGCTCTACGTGAAGGCGGTGCGGAAAGAATCCCAAGAATGGCGCGTAATGAAGCTTCTGGTGTCGTCGGCGCTGCGCCGCAACCCTGAGAACCACACCGTCCCTGTTTGAAGTATTTTTGGTAGTGAAGATTCAGTGGTGTTTATCGTTCAAGTTAGATAGGGCTCGGATTGGCTGGATCCCCCGCTGGAGACGATGGAAGAAAGATAGCAACGTCTAACAACTATTTGTAGGCCTAACTTTCAGGCATCGGCACGGGGAGTAGGTTTGGGCACCTTAACATTGCAGAAAGCTTGTCGGCTCACGGTATGGTACATAGGATATTCATCTTGACAACGTCGTGTGGAATGCCCATGATGTGCGTCGCTCTTCCGAAGCTCCAGGATACACAAAACTGCAGAGGAACTTGCGTTCATTGATTTTGGGGCCTCGGTCCAGTTTCCCGTCGATTCATTGGATCATCACATTCCTCTGCGCTCAACAGGATACCCTGAACGGTACCGATCCCCTGAGCAAAACTTAGAGGACAATCAGACTTTTGATATCTTTGCTGCGGATGTTTTTGCCATGGGTCAGAATCTGAAGTACGAATGGGAGATGGTAAACGTCTCTACCTCGCATAACTTGCGCATAACACTTCTTGTTGATGATCGGAGGCAGTCTTTTCCCAGTCATGAAGCATCTAATAGCCCCATGATACTTCCAGATGACTATTCTGACCTAATTTCGGATTTGACATCCCAGGCGTCGACCTTCCGCGGAGACAACCCTGCAGCGAGGAAAAGATCTGCACGCCCGGGTAGTAGGTAGCGTCGTCGACCAGTAATTTGAGCATGACAGCATTGTTTGCCTTTTCTCGATTGCGTCTTATACTTCTAACGGAACATTTTACCTACACCACCACCCGTCACCCAATACAATGTCATATAAGGTCTTTGGAAGTGTGGTAGGACTATGATCAAGTGCATATTGGCAAATTTTGAAAATGATTGTAAATGTCCTCTGATCACTAGGAATCCATGCAAAACTCAATATAAGACCCACATTTCGACCAGAGAGCATTTCCGATTCGAATCTACTCGAATACCCCTCTTTTTGGCAGGAACACGCTCTAAGCTGAAAGAATCGAAGGTTATGTTACTCCAAGTCCACCGGCAACTCTTGGCCAGAAAGAAGTAAGCGCCTCACAGCTCGGATCATTGGACGGTAAGCGAATCACCTCAAGTGCGATGACGCAGCTCTTCATGGTAAGCGCGCCACGACACATCCACAAGTTGAGGAAACATATGGAAGATCAGTATGACTCAGATTGATGTTCTACCTGAAAAGATGGACTCCTGCGAAACAAAACAGAGGGCCCAACCGGGAGTTGAACCCGGGACCTCGCACAGGGTATCGAGGTTCAGATCTCGACTGGAGAAACTCCCGAAGCGCGAATCATGCTACTAGACCATTGGGCCATATTTAAGCATTGCAACATCCGATACTAAAGCTCCCCCGCCTGCAGAATAGGATTTAAATGTGCCCTGCAGTCTAGCGAAATGTCTCATGAATACCCATCACTATGACAACAATGTGGGGGTCATTCCAACTGTTTCTGTTGCCGCTGGTGGGTGGCAGGTCATCACAAGATTCGATCAGGCTGGCGGTGATTGCCTAATTTGGAAGTTGTATTCAGTGGCGGCTTCAATCGTCAGTCTCAGCACCTTCCTCCATGTCTGCATTTAAAGTTATGCAGTCCTGAAAAACTGCTCTACCTAAATTTTATTTTTATCTCAATTCGAAGTCGGATGAACCTACCTTGTTCCCTTCAGACATGATTGCCTACAACAAGCTATACATTTTCGGGCAAAAAAGTAAGGTTACTTCCTCTTTTCCCCTTGTCTATTCACAATCCGTATATTTGATTGCAGAATATGAGGCCCCCTCACTCCCAGGCATTGAAGATACCTGCAAATCCTTGGATCGGGCATTGATTGTACATGGTAATATAATGACAAGGACCGATAAGTTAGCAACAGCGGGAACCCCACGGTGTATATACAGGGGAGATGCATAGTACTATCTTCCTCTCCGTGGCTTCCTGCTTGGAGTGTCTGTAGTATCATCCTCATCCTCAGATAGCTCTGACAGATCACTAAGATCTGCTGAACCAATCCGTCCAGTGAGGAGTAATATATCAGGCGAGCTTGCCGGTAAATTCCACATCTCCTCTTCCTCCCCGACCCTTGATAAAACCAAACTCATCGGTTGAGTGTTTTCCGGCACCTGAGGCTGAATATTCGATGCCTGGGTAGCCGACCTTGCCAACACACGGGATTTCGTCGGGGTCGAAGCTACGAAAGCACTCGCCCGAGTCGGCGGCGGACCCTGACTTATAGTATCCCCGATCTGCGACGTCGATCTCGATAAGACACGAGACTTGGCTGGGGTTGCAGTCACCAATGTGACCGCCTGTTCCTTCGGATGGGCGACGGGCACCTTTTCTGTCTTGGGATTATCCGCACTGGCGTTGGGCTTCGCTTTGGGTTTAAAGCCACGCGACATACTGATTTCGCGATTGAGAACACGCCTCTTCGTGGGAACCGCAGCACTCTGTGCTCGTTCGCGTTCTCTTTCCTGAGCCAAAGAGACAGAGAGAGATCGTGAACGGGAGCGATCGAGAGTTCGGGAAGTCGTTGAGGTGGCAGATGGCGCAGGAGAAGGATGTCGCGAGGGCTCTTTGGAACGAGCGCGCTTCTTTGGAGGGGGAGAAGAGGAACGACTAGAGACTTCGGTCTCGGCATCCGAGAAGGGCGAGCTTGGGAATACCTTGGTGCGAAGGAGGGTACACGGATCGGGCAGTTGGGTGTCGAATCTAGTACCAACGTCAGATACGGAGATATGATCTGGGAGCATGACATACTGCGGCTCTACAGTATCACGACAAAACGCTTGTATCCAGTCGAGGTCGTCGTCATGATTTCTACCTGGAGCATCCAGATCTCCCATGAGCTGCCAGGTTGAGAGCTTGTCCATGAAACCTTCTAAACGTGTCTCTGTAGATGGAGGTGGCTTTGGCGTGTCTGCCTTGCGAAGTTTTCGACGTTTCACAGATGACATTTTTGGAAGCTCGGGTGTGGGTCCCGGTAGAGATAGTACCAGTAAATGAAGAAGAATTTGGATCTGTACTCTGTAAGCTTGATGAATATGCGAAGAGCGGGAGACATGGACGAAGAACACACTCTCGTCTCTCCATTCTACGTAGCCACGTTATCTTCCACTTTTCGTCTGTCCACGGCATCTCTGGGTCTTCAGTAGCGCCATCTCCGTCAACCTTCTGGTAATTTAGCGCATACCACATCATAGCCTCTTCGACCTCCCCGGCTCCACCTCCATCTGTAAGGATTTTCGAAAGTTCGACGCTATACTTAGTAGAAGCTGCTCGGGCTGTCATCATTAGAGGTTCGAGCAAAGCATGGAGCGGATGTGGGACCAGCGAAGTGGACGGGTTGGACGTTGTCGGTACTTTGACGCGAAGCATCGACGGCACAAGGAGGTTCAGGGGCATGATAGACTACATATCATTCAATTTAAAATTCAATCAGGTACTAAGAAATGACGTTACCTCTGGTAACCACAAGAATTGGAGATAGGTTCGAACAACATACTGCTCGGGCGTTTCTTCAGCGAAACTGACGAAAGGGTACTCATTAGAAATCAATTTTTCTTGAGTTTCCGACCAAGAGAGATCCTTTTGTGAGCTCAGGAGGTAAATAGGCGCAATTTCGGCCATGCTGAAAGAAAAGACGCGTCGTGGTCAGAAAAGAGCATTTGCGGGCATGTGACTACCAAAAACGCCACACGTGCTATATGAGATGACTCACACCAGCTTTCCGTTCTCCTCCCATTATGACTAGTCGCGTCCGCCGGAACGAAGATGCGAAACGCGCCTCGGACGTTCAAATTGAGGCTGGGCTTCGTGTTAGTCTTTGCTTTTGCTCTGTGTCGCTACCCTTATTGAACGTCCGCATTCAGGGTGCCCTGCGTTCCACCCTAGCTGGTGTCGGCCTTGCTATCATTGGGCACTACTCTTGGCCGTTATTCCGGTGAGGTGTTATGTGGTTTTATTAGCTAACTCGGTCTTATAGTTATTTCTCTGGCCTAGTCGGCAGACGCTCTCGTTCAAGACTATGATTGTCTCGGGATGTAAGTGAAGGCACGGTGACTTTGCCCTCTCATCTCATCTGATCTAGTTGCCATTGGGGGTCTGATATTTGGAGCGGAGGCCGCTCTATTGCAATATGAGAACGAACGACGCACCGAAGAGAACGCAATCAGGCGAAATGCCACCCTTGAGCTCACACGACAAGGTCTCGTTCCTACAGAAACTGAGATTGCGAGGTGGAAAACAGAGAAAGGGTTATGATTACTCCAGTTTCCTCACACATGTTTGTCTCGATTTCTGAGCATTCCTGACTTGATTTAAGCCGATTGTGGCTCACGGCAAAAGAATATGCGAATGTACAGTCAGCCCTCTATGTTCTGTCCATGCCCCAACGCCAAGTCGGATATCCCGCCGCCTGTGATCAGCTTGTCCTCCAGTGTTCCCACTCATCGTCCAAATAGTTTGTTTTCACACGCATAACTAGATGGTGAGCATTCGGTTTCCCTCAAATGCTAGATCGCACCCACGCTTCGAGCATAGAACTTCCTGACCCAAACTTCTGCTTCAAAGACTTCACGAGCCGACTACTGCTACCAACGATCGTATAGTGTAATGATAACACCGAGGGATCCCTGCGCGCTGTCTACCAAGATACTGCCTTGTGTTTCAATAGCATAGGACCAACCGCAACCACCGTCTCGGACATCGCTCGCACGATGGTGCACCTGCAGGATGTGGCGGTATCCCTTGTTCGGAGAGCGTTCGGGCGTTGATAATACCAGAGATACCTCCGCCATGGATGAGGATCTAGGCGTTGGTATCCTCTCGAGCGATGTTTGCAGCACGAACAGAGGCTGAAAGAGAGGGAAGTGCGGCGTGGAAGAGCATCGCACAGAAGAGAGATGGAGGACTCGAGGATGCTCGATGAGGGGTTCCATAGACCCAGGGAACCCCGAGATGCGACACTGTGGGGGTTGGCGAATATAGGTTTGGCCAGAAAAGAGTATCACAGACACATGCCAGCGCGAGCAGCAGTGAAGCAATCAAACCGCATCCTGACGTCGTCAGTTCCCCGAGCTATCAAATCGGTTGAGGACTATACCGCCGCTGTACTGAGCATCGTGAGCTCGGCGTCATTCGCCGTGCATAGATAATGCTGGGGCTCCCAGAACGAGACATAGTGAGCGAGGCGGTAGGCTGTTTGATGCAAAGGATTGTAGGGAGACTGAGAACGACGGTCAGAGGAGAAACCCCGATAGAAGGGGTGTGACGTATCAATACAAAAATGAAGCTCCTGGACCTTGGCCGATTTTTTGAGTCCTGATTGTTAACGCTGTCCCAATTCTACCTAGGCATCAACGTCACCTTCGCCGCAGCTACTACAATTATCACATCCAAAATGACCCACGTATGTGTGTAGAAAGAAGACTTACACCCCAGCCGACGGCGTGTGCTTGTCCGATGCTTGAACTTCCTCACTGGAAAGCTCCTTCGCTAATCGCACATAACACCACCTTCGGCACAGTACTTTCGCATTTCTCCTGACTAGGGACGAGTCGTCCTGAACTGATCACAGAACTTGATAGCCAAGGGACATGATGTGACTTGGAATAGGACGAGAGATCAGGTGAGCGTTGGAAAATGTTGGAGGACAGGATGGTTGTTCGTTGGGTTACATGTATGACCCATGAACATTCGTGTCGATTTTTCGCATTTCGCGTAGAATCGAGAGGGTTTATTATAGGGTATCATCATGTTATCAAGAAACCAACAGAATTCACAATATATAGGGCTGGCCGAAAGCACAAGAGGCAATTTTGAATAGACACACTGTGCCATCCTGCCGGCTGTGACTACAATGACGCTACATCCAGACAAGATGGGAGAACATGCTCACAACGGCAGGACAGACACTTTTATCCTTTACATCCATTCCTTGTTCACTCCACCTATTTCACTCGGCATCGTGTCGTCTTGCCATGGCTCATAGGAAACTGGGCCTTGTTGATTGGCATGTGGTGCTTGACAGGTCAAAGTGGACGGATAAGGTTGGTCATGAGGTGGAAAAGAAGGTGCATAGGCTGGAGGTGTCATAGTGGTCAATGGAGAACCACCAAGAAAGGAAGATGAAGGGGGATCAAGTTGGATGGAGATAGGTGTTTGAGGGGCAGAGAAAGCAGGCAGATACAAGAGGATAACCTGAACTGGCACATTAAACAGAATTGCAAGAGATTGAAGAAAGTCAGGGTCAGCATGTGGCTTGGAAATGAGAGTGTTGATATGGAAAGATTGCTCTCTGGATAGCAGACAAGAAACTTGTGAGAAGCAATCAGAAATAATGTCTGAGGGAGGTTAGAAGGTAGAAACATACCTGGGCTATCTCCTGCATTGCTGAGGGTTACTACTGCATCTTGTGAGAATTCCTGGGGGTCAAATGCAGAACCAATTGAAGAAGCTGAGAAGAAATATGAGACAACAGGGTATCCAGAAAACACACTGCAAATAAACATACATGGCGAAGATGCATCCTCCAACACATCCCCAGCTGCAGATTCCAGTACAGGTGATGGCAACCTCTTTTTATATTTGTGGCATCTGCCTTGAAGTCCACGGCGTCTGCGTGCAAACCACTCCACTATATGTTCTTCCTCAATA
>RZIO01000007.1:1088930-1106667 GCA_004338095.1 Gloeostereum incarnatum | reverse complement strand
GTCTGATCAGTCTCGGATTGAGTGACATTGGAGAACGCGTCGTGTTTGATGGAAACCGGTCCTCGGACGATGGCTGGGGTAACAGAATGAAATGTGAATGTCTCTCCACTTCTTTCCAGTTCCAGGGATATAAATCATGTGTAGTCTGGATAGAACAGGCTACAATATCAAGGCCTATGGTCCCAGACAAAGACAAAACCGCCATAAAACGAAAAGTATTCCCAACGGAGGCGCGTAGTACGACTGCTATCGAGCTTTTCAACCTCTTACCATGTATCTAGGCTAGAGAACGTCTCACTTCCTACCGAGGACGCATGTCCATAAAGCTCTGCTGGACAGATCCCCAAGGTCAAAAGCACGAGGTTCAAAAAGAGTGTGGTCTCGTACCGATCATGGTTCGGGTGGGTCCTGGGCCCTCTGTTCCCCAACTTCCCCTCTGATGTTTTTCAACTAGTCAGTCCGATGTAACCTTCGATCCATGTCCTCCGCAGAGCTCGTTAATCACCACGAAGAACCCGAAGAATTCGGTGGATACTTCATTATTAACGGCAACGAACGTCTCATCCGCTACCTCATCCTTCCCCGACGAAACCACGTCATATCTCTCCTCCGACCCTCGTTTGCCAACCGCGGTCCATCTTACACTCAATACGCCGTTCAAATACGTGGTGTCCGACCAGATCAAACGAGCGCGACAAACACTCTCCACTACCTCTCGAACGGAAGCGCCATGTTTCGTTTCAGCTGGCGAAAACAGGAATATGTGATCCCTGTAATGCTCATCTTAAAAGCTCTCGTTAGCGCGTCGGACAAGGAAATCTTCGAAGGCGTCATGATGCAGGATTACGACAACACGTTTTTGACAGGACGCGTTGAACTGCTCTTGAGAAGTTTCAAAATGTTCACGATGCGGACTGGGGAACAATGCTTGGAGTATCTTGGGGACAAATTCCGCGTCGTACTCGGTATGCCGGAGGATTGGACGAATGCCGCTCTGGGCGCGTATCTCATTAAGAAAATGATCCTGGTACATCTGGATTCTCCAAGGGACAAATATCGAGCGCTTCTGTACGCAGTTTCTCTCCCTCCAACGTTGGCCAACTGCTGAGATTCCTAGGTTTATGCTACGGAAACTCTATTCCCTAGTATCTGGCGAATGTTGCGCGGACAATCCTGATTCTCCTCAACACCAAGAGGTCCTACTTCCTGGGACGCTCTACGGTATGATCATCAAGGAGCGAATGGAGGAAATTTTAAATCAGATCCGAAATAACATCGCGCTCGATGTAAGAAATGGTGTCGCCGTTGATTTCAATGACAGTACGTCTTGCGCATCGTTTCTACGCTGCTATCTTTTTTATTGCTCCACGTAGAACGCTACTTCGCAAAAGCCATGTCCAGGGTCAATTTCGACATTGGAGCCAAGCTTGCCAACTTCCTGGCGACAGGCAACCTTATCTCTCCCTCAGGCTTAGATCTACAGCAAGCTTCTGGCTTCACCATCGTCGCAGAGAAGCTCAACTGGCAAAGGTACATCAGCCACTTCCGTTGTATCCATCGTGGGGCCTTCTTTGCCGAGCTTAAGACAACCACCGTCCGCAAGCTCTTACCAGAAGCATGGGGTTTCCTCTGCCCTGTACATACACCCGATGGTGCACCTTGCGGTCTCCTCAATCACTTATCCCGGACATGTCGCATCATCACCGCACCCTTGGCTGTCTCCCACATCCCCGCCCTCCTCACCGCCCACGGAATGACACAACCCTTCTCTGCTCCTTCTCTCTCTGGGACCGCCAACCTCTGCGTCCAACTCGACGGACGCATCATTGGCTGGGCCCGACCCACCATTGCTGCCCAGCTTGCCACGAACCTTCGCATATGGAAGACCGAAGGTCTTAACGACGTACCACTCGATCTGGAGATCGGATACGTACCGGAGAGCAAAGGAGGACAATATCCGGGACTGTACCTATTCAGTTCAAGGTCACGAATGATGAGACCAGTGAAGTATTTGGCAAACGGGAAGGATGACCAGGTTGGACCTTTCGAGCAGGTTTACATGGATATCGCCTGCACGCCTGAGGAGATCGAGATGGGCATTTCGACGCACGTTGAGCATAAGCCCACGAACTTCCTGTCCATTCTGGCCAACCTCACACCGTTCTCAGATTTTAACCAGGTGAGCCACGACCCCATGGAAGGGGAGAAGTAAAAGTGCAACGCTAACGCACTTTCGTACAGAGTCCCAGAAACATTTACCAATGTCAGATGGGTAAGCAAACCATGGGTACACCTGCTACCGCCTTAAAGCACCGAACGGATAACAAGCTCTACCGTCTCCAAAGCGGTCAAAGCCCCGTTGTCCGCCCCGAGCTGCACAACACCTACGCCATGGACTCCTTCCCGAACGGCACCAACGCCATTGTAGCCGTCATCTCCTACACCGGATACGACATGGAAGACGCCATGATCCTCAACAAATCTGCACACGAACGAGGATTCGCTTATGGAACGGTGTATAAAGCCTACATTGTCGATCTCAAGGACTTGGCTGGCCGGTTCGCTTCGGCTTCTTCCCCGAGTTTACATTTCGGACTGGGGAGAGATATCCAGCTGTATGGCGATAAGGCGCATGCTTGCGTCGAGTTTTTGGATAGGGACGGGCTGCCTCGGGTGGGGACGAGATTGAATCCGGGGGATCCTATTGCTGCGTATGTGGATGACACGACTAATAGAACGAAGTTCGTGAAGTATAAGGGAGATGAGATGGCATATGTTGACGAAGTTCGGCTTCTGGGTGCGTTCTTGGGCTCCTTCCTTCGTCTTCATGCATGTCGTTATAACGAGATTCCAGGAAGTGACGCGGGCGATTCTGAGCTGCAGAAGATTCACCTCACGCTTCGTATCACCCGTGCACCAGTCATTGGAGACAAGTTCTCTTCGCGGCATGGACAGAAGGGTGTGTGCTCTCAAAAATGGCCTGCCATTGACATGCCGTTTAGCGAGAGTGGGATGCAGCCTGATGTAATCATTAATCCACACGCGTTCCCCAGTCGAATGACCATTGGCATGTTGGTCGAGAGTATGGCGGGGAAGGCAGGTGCGATGCATGGTCTCGCACAAGATGCTACGCCTTTCCAGTGTGTTATCCTTCCGGGAAACAACTTGATTTCCTTTTAACTCCGGTACGAACAGATTCACGGAGCAAGATACGGCAATCGACTACTTTGGAGAGCAGCTTCTCGCTGCTGGGTACAACTACTATGGGAACGAACCAATGTATTCTGGCATCACGGGCCAGGAGTTCGCTGCTGACATCTACTTTGGTGTCGTGTACTACCAACGTCTCCGGCACATGGTGCTCGATAAGTTCCAAGTCCGTACTACAGGACCTGTCGACCAGCTCACTCGACAGCCAGTCAAGGTCAGTCCATCATTTTTTTCTCGCACTGCTCAGGTTTGAATTCATATCACTATCATTGTGATCTAGGGTCGTAAACGAGCCGGAGGCATCCGTTTTGGAGAGATGGAACGGGACGCTCTAATAGCACACGGGACATCTTACCTCCTCCAAGACCGTTTGATGAATTGCTCGGACTACTCTACCGCCTGGGTATGCCGAACCTGTGGGAGTCTCATCTCGCTCGGGTACGACGACATCAACCTCGGTGAGATCACCTCTACCTCAATCAAACCCACCGGGCCAGGTGGAGAGTACTGTAGAGTGTGCAGAGCCGCAGCTGAAGAAGAGGATGAACGTGCTCGAGAAGCACTCATCAGCGGGAACACTCAGGGTCAGGGCCCTCCCCAGGCGGATGTCCGTGTGGCGATATCTTCTCAGAATGTTCTTGGTCGATCATCTAAGGGTGGCGATCTTGACGTCGTGGCCGTTCCATATGTCTTCAGGTACTTATGCGCGGAATTAGCTTCCATGGGAATTGCAGTCTCATTGGAGGTACGATGATCCCACTAATCAGACGTGTAATACAGAATCACAAAAAAGTAATCTACCATGCTGTCGAACTTGCTGTTGCCATCTTTCTGTAGATTTGTTGCATCTAATCTATCACTCAATTGAGAGAATCCCATACATTCCGCCACTATGAACCGAAAACCGCAGATAGCAAGAAATATGCCTGGTGATCAAAAAGACTAGATAAAAGCAATAGAAACGCAAAAGAGAGACAGCGTAAAGTACGTAAAAGAGAGGTAAAGGTAGCAAGACGTACGTAGCAGGATTGGAATTATATACTCAACAGTACCAGCCTCGAGAAAGCAAGACAAATAAGAAAATAAAGTATAGTTGAATGTACCCAAAACGAATAGAGATGTGTATAATACCTGTGGGGAAAGACGAGGATATTCTCTGTTGTTACATTAAGGTATCAACCTCGGCCAGATGCTTTTGAGCTATGTCCTCCGACAGCGCAGTCGGAGGAAAGCTCGGAGGGACTGGGAGAGCTGTTACTGGGGAAGGTGTAGCGGGGGCCGAGGGCTTCCTCTTAACCGACTTCCTCGGCCTCCTTGGGGGGGCTTCCTCAGCAGGCTCTACCGCGGCAATCTCCTCTGCAACAATCTCCCCTCCTCCCAACAGTAATTCAACAAGATATTTCTCCAAAGCCGCCTCAGAAGTATTCTGCGGCTCGGGGGTATCAGAGGGAGAGGGAGATGGATAAGGAATATCGTAGATCGCAGGCTCCTTCGATGCTCCAGACTTGACCAGGAAAATGTCCAGCAGAAGACGGCACTCGTCAGCTGACCCAGCTTTAGCAATGAGGGTACGCAGCTCTTGCGCAGCATCGGTGCTTAGAGACGAAAAGGCAGGAGAAGGAGTTGGGATAGCAGCAGGCGGGGGAGGCGTCCGGCTTGGAGTAATCGCGGAGGAAGACGACGTGACATCTTCAGTAACAAGCGGAGGAGTCTTTCGAGCAATCTGGATGGCGGCCGGCATAGTCTTCACTGGTTTTCGAGGAGACGTGAACTCGTTCAGAGACTTGGAGGGAGCGTGGTTGGAGTGATCGAGTACACCGTTCCTCCCACCCTGACTAGCAGTAGATCGAGCAGAGCTTGGCCTGACATGCCCGTTCTCCTTCTCTTGGTGGGCTCTATAGGAGTTGGGAGCATGGGACGGCGAAGTCGATATAGACGGCTCAGTGTTGTTTTGCTCCCACGCTGAATTGTTACGCCGGCCGCTCATGGAGGCCTGGCGAGACCGCGTTCCAGAGGACATCTGATCGTCTGATGATGGAGATGGAGGAGACATGATGGGTGGACGAGGAGGGATAGGTTTGTTAGCCAACAGAGACATGTTGGACGACGAATTCTTCCCATTCAACGTCGCCCTGCTAGGGGTGGTCGGCGTCCTCCCCATAAAGCCCGAGCGCGAGAAATCCTCTTGGGAGGACGACGGCCTGTCACTTCGAATCGACAGCTTGGACATCATCCTCTGCAACCTCCCAGACCCTTTGGGCGGCTTCCCGTTATCAAACTGCTGCACGCTGGCAGACGGCGAGAATCCTTGGTCAGGAGGACCCTCAGCTAAAAAGTCCATCAACTCCCGCCCAGCCTTCGATACCTTGGGGACATTTGGCGGACCCTCGTTCAAGAAATCCATCAGCTCTCTCGTGCTTCCTGACACCTTCGTCGTCCTCTTGACAGGAGTGGCGATTTTTTTCGAGGGAGTCGCGACAGTCGTGGTAGCGGTGGTGGTCGACATCATAGAAGGTTCCTCCTCATAATCTTCATCATCCGAACCAGCCATCACATCATCAAGATCAAGGGACTCCCTGTTTTTCTGAACTCTCCTCGTCTTCTGCGGGAAGGGATCAGAGCTTATACCCTTTGGCCCTCCGGAACGCCTATCTCTGTTGGAAGGAGCAAACATCGCGGGCGCAGGTGTCGAGGTGGGAGGAGATGTAACGACTGACTGAGACGACGGCTTCTTGGGGGTAGTAACAGAAAAAGACCGGACTCGATTATTCGAGGAGGTAGAGGCAACAGAAATAGGAGGTGGAGGAGGAGAAGCGACAGTGGCCTGTCGACCTTGAAGAGGCGTGTTATTAGAAGATTGCTTCGCTGCTAGATCTTCTTCGTCTTCAACAATGGAATCGTGGTGGCGAAGAGAAGGACGTCTGCCGTGAGCTCGGGGCAGTGGAGGGGTAGAAGGGGAGTCCGGCTCCTGTTGTTGCCCAGATAGGAGGGTGGAAGGACGCCGGTTTTTCTCTTGTTTGTATACCTGTTACCATTTTGAAAAAAGAAAATCAGCCCTGGACCTGATGGATCACGTAATATAGGAGTCTCGCCTCCATTGTCCGGAGCCGATCCGGCGTGAGGGAAACCTTCATGGTCGACCCTGAACGCATCAGATCATCGAACTCTTGAAGAGAAGAGTCCTATAATAGTGCTAATCGTTAAAAAATCTACGTTCTCAAGTATGGAGAAGAATGAGATGTTTCGAAAAATACATACATCATAGAACCCCTGTGCATATGCAGCCCACGTTTGTTTAGTCTCCTCACTCAAGATAGAATCAGATCTCTTGTGGCCGTCGGTATCACGGTCGTGCGACGGCCGACTGTTGGACAACAGCTTCTTCATACCCTTTGCCTTGTCGAACGATGACCGCGAAGAGACACTCCCTGGCACCTCAGATGATAGACGGGAAAGAGGAGGTGGAGTTGGTGAGTCCTTGCTTGACGACAGGTCGTAATGATGTGGAGAAGCAGTGCGAGAAACAGAATGCTTGTCGCTTCGTGACAATGACTTGCTTCGACGAGGCTTCGGTGGCTTGGACAACTCCTCGATCTGTCCATACACTGTGACAACCGCACATGGTCCACTGTCAGATCGGAAAGCCCCTGTGAATCAAGATTGGAACTACTGCATACCATTCATCGTCTTGAATAATCCGTAGATGGAATCATCTTCGCAAAGGGCGACAAAGAGGTCTTGCACGGTCGCGGCAGTGCGGCTACTGTCTCTCGAAGCCACGCGACCGACATTGGATAATATATGCCTTGGGAACCGGGCTCAAAGGCTAGAACGTGGAAGAGGATTGGCAATACGCACTCGCACATGGCTCTTTTCGTGCGAATCGAGATGGTCAGTCATCCGTAGAGATACCGAATGGTCACACTCACTCTATAATTGCGGTAAGATAGAGCGCAGCGGGTGCCACGAGAGATGGTTTGGGTGGTTGGGCACCGGTGTGGGACATCTTGTCACGCAGCTTCTCCTCCGCCTTGGGGTCCTCGTCAGATTCGTTCAGCGTGGAATACGCCTCACATTTCAGTCTCAGAAGCTGCAAGAAGATTAGTTTGGTGGAACCCGTTCAGAAGACAAAGAACACACCTCAAAAGCCCATCTAAGGTTGAACGAGTCAGTATCATCCTCCGTCGAGCCCTCGGTATCCTTGGTTCGCTCCCAATATGCCCTCAATTCCACCTCAGCCTCCAACAAAGCCTCCTTCCCCAATGTTGTCGGTAGAGCGCTCAGCAATCCAGCTCTGAGCTTGTCCGTAGTGAGCGAACTTGCGGTGCTGATGATACTGTGGAGGAATTCATCTAGAAGAACGTTGATGCATCTGAGAGCCTCGACTTTGAGCTTTATGGGCCGAATGTCCGATAGAATAACATCGGCAGAGTGGGCGGATATATAGGAGGGCCCTAGCAAATCAAGCATGTTTCAATACTTTTCCGTACAAGAAATGAAAGACGGAATAGATTGTTAGTTACCTTCTGATCCTGCCATCCTGAAAAACGAAAAGACCGCTATAGATAGAGAGAAATTAGGATGTTGTTGGGAGGAGTATGTACGGAGGAAAGTATGTACTTGTGCGATGTGTCTTTGCCCAGGAGCTTCGCCCACTTCCTTTTTAGGTGACATCACACTTTGCTGATCCCATCATGATCGAAAAAACGCGTCGCGACCTCGGACCAAAAGACCAACAGGCTTTCCGCCCACGACTTCTAAATTGAAAATATCACATCCACGTTTGTTCTCAAAGAACGCGGAATGTTCTGGGTTTTAGCGTTCAGCTCATTCCAATGGAAAGTTGGAGTTGGAATGGGCAGATGGACATGATACAGATAGGCACTGCAGTCTGTGCAGCAGAAATGTATAGGACTGACAAGTGGTCACTCCTCGATTCTGCCATCCATCACCAAGACTGCATAGAGTACCTATGCTTTTCCGGCCGGCTGAGGCGACCGTTTCCTAGCTACAGAGAGACCGAACTCCGACCGGCACATGCAAAAATCTAGAGTCACGAGAATGCTCGGGAAGTTCAATGATGAAGAAATCTCCGGCCCTATACATAAGTAGTGAATCGTGATGAGCGAGCAACTCGCTCAGCGTTCAAACGTTCCCTTGCGATCAGTTGGCGGCCGGGGAGTGGGGGCAAGGATTGATTGAATACTAATAGTGTCTGGTGAAACAGACATTTGATGATAGATGTGTTTGGATCAATCGCAGAAGGAGGTGTATTGCCTGAGTTCAAAGAGCCGATCAAATCAAGACGTTGCATAGGACCACTCGATGTGCAGATCCCGACTGCGGCTCCAAAAGACACTGTGGGAATATCTCATCCTCCGCAGTTTCCCCAGGATGAGAACTCAGTCTCACACCGGTCAGTTGATCGCATGGTGGCTAAGCTATCCCAGTCTCCAGAGGGGTGATGTAGTTTCAAAGCATGCGGAGGAAGACAATTGTACAGACAAGGCTATAGAATACCGAACAAAGCTGCGGTCAAAGATGTGAGTGGCGTGTTGGTGCCCACGCCCCTTCGTGGCGTCCGAGTAACAAAAGACCAGAACAGCAAGAAAAAGACTCGAGAATTCATGAACACCACGCGCCGACATCAAGAATGTTGAGAACAAAGTGCCAGCAAGTGCCAGAAGGTGCCAGAGGACCAACGACCGCTGCTGAGAACGACGCGCTGAAACAAGGAGGACATAAACAATAGACAACAAACGTACTAGCGACCCTTCATATTGTGTGACATTCTTAAATGCTGGCTTGAATACAGCTTTCTCCCATTTTATTTTCATTTGCTTGCCGCCGCCGCCGCCGTCGTCCTTAACGATGTCCTCGACGCCACGTGAAATTGGAACCCTCATCGTCGTTGTCCTGAAAGCCGTAGGTGGCAGTTACCCCGCCCCATTGTACCGTACTCATGTGTACAACGTTCCTCAGAATCACCTACCAAATAAGAGGCATATTGGAAAGCAAGATCCATATTGTGTGGTGACCGTAAACGGAGAAAAGAGACGAACTAAGGCGATCAAGAGGGGTGGACAACACCCTGAGTGGGACGAAGAAATACGATTCACCTTGTACGAAGATGTTGAAGACGAGCTTGCAAGAACGGCGCGTCAGAACAGTAGCACACCACCCCCACCGCCCCCGAAGGACGGCAAGCCGAGGAAGATGAATATCAAAGGTGGAAAGACGATGTTGGTTGCGTGTTACGCGGACGATGCTAGAGAGCCAGATCTCATTGGGGAAGGAAAAGTGGACCTTACGGAAGTGTTGACCAAGGGAGAGACCGATGGTGAGCGGTTTGGATCAATTGTGCTTTCAATGTACTGATTATCCCAGAATGGTTTAACCTCACCTACAAGGACAAGTTCGCCGGCAAAGTCTACCTTGAGCTTACTTTCTGGTCGAACGTATGTGCTTCCCTGACTCTTCCCTCTTCTTCAAAACTTATTTAGTCGCATTCGTTATAGGCGCCTGCTCCTGAGAAGAGGTCATCTTCCAAACCACCCAAAAACAAGCAGTATGGAGGGCCAGGTTCTTTCGTGCCTTCTGGCGGAGAGTCCACTATTCCATCTTCTCTTGTAAGCGGCGCGGGTCACCGAATTGCCTCTGCCAGTGTATATAGCCATAGCCGGCCTTCGTCGGACTCTTCATCATCTATACGTCCATCTAGCTCACTCGCACAATTGGACCTGTACACGCCCGCGTACGAAACCCAGCGGAACCGCTACTCAGTCATGGACAGAGTGGCGAACGATTTTGGACAACTGGGTGTCTCGGACTCTCGCAGAAGAGACACATTTCCGGTGAGTGCTATCACAGCTTTGGTCCCTTTTGATGTTCATGATTTCATTTCTGCAGCCAAGACAAGATCCATACGCGCAAAGTACGACCCAATTTCCGACGCAGGATTCGCAGGGCTATGATCAAGACACTGCTAATGGATACGCCTATGACACTCCTACTAATCTGCCGCCTCATCACCACAGGCACTCTCTGTCAGGCCCGAGACCTTCCTTCCTTGCACAGGACCCATATCAGCCACAGTATGAGAGCACATTTCAAAGACCTTCTCGGGCTCGGTACAGCATCCCGTCGACATCTTCTGGATTCGCACCTCTAAACAGCTCGTCGTCCATGAGCTTCGCTCCGGCACCATCTCGCACTCCTCTTCCCCCGGACCCGTCTGGTTTTCCTTCCCACACACCTGCCCCAGGATTGTATAACCCTTCTCAGTTTGGCCCCTCGTCCGGGTTCCCTGTTCCGTCGCAGACGCCAATACCGGGCTATCCTCCCCAGATGCCGGCTTCGTCTTCGTTCAACCCGTTCCCTGCTTCTCAATCTTATCAGTATCAGCCGTATGCTCCCCCGCCATCAGTCCCACCCCAACAGCCCTATCTCCCTGCGCCGTCTGCCCCTCCGCCATCCACTTCGACTCCTCCCCAGTCGTACAACACATACTCGTCTAATCTCGTTAACTCTCCGGAGGGAACTCCCGGTCTCAATGCGCCAGGGTCATCCAGCTTTAATGCGGGCTCGCGACCACTTCCTCAACAGCCTCAGCAGCCTCCGTATGCTGGCCCACCTCCCGGACAGTCCCTTCCTGGCTTCCCGCAGCAGGATGGCTACCATTCGATCCCTCCGCCTCCGCCTCTTCCCTCCGAGAGACACTCTCCCCAGTCCTACTCTCCTCCCAGGCACAAACTCTTCCTCCGCCTCCGCCACCACCTCCTCATCTCTCTTCGAGCTCACCGCGGCGGCAATCAAGTCTTCCTCAGCCTCCTGGTCCTCCTGGGAACCCACAGCCACCTGTGAACCACTCCACTTTACCTCAACCTCCCATGAACCACTCGACTCTCCCTCAACTTCCAGTTACTCATTCCACTCTCCCTCCACCTCCAGTAACATATTCTAATCTTCCTCAACCCCCTGTTACCCATTCTAATCTTCCTCAGCCACCGGCCAATCATTCCAATTTCCCATCCCCTCCGTCGTTCCAGCAACCGCCTTCCAATACATCTTCATTCCAGACTCTCCCTCCCCCACCCCCACCACTGCCTTCGGATTTTTTCCAACAAAATCATCTACCTCCGCCACCTCCGCCACCTCCCTCTCAATCTTACAATAACAGCTGGTCGACGTATCCGCAGCAGGCGTGGAACTGAATTCAACTGATGAACATGAACATTTATTCAATGACATGGCGTATATAGACTGCTTTCTTTTCACACACACATACAATGCGACGGACTTTTTCAATAGCACACTCAAATTTTATAATATAACTACCTTGGTATGTCCTGTACTAGTGAACAGGAGACGACGTGCGCTAAGGATGCCAAAAGGTTTGTTTATTCATGTTTGCGTGAGGCTCAACGGAGACAACTGTTCCATCCTAGTTCCATCAAGAAAGAAAGAACTCACAAAATGGCACCTGAGTATCTGTTTACTATGGGACATTGGCTTTGGATTAGACTATTCACATCATCAAACCCTGCCAATCCTGTGCGTCCAGAAGCCCAACCCAGTTGACCCCCCCTTGGATCATACCGCCTTTGAAAATCTTGCGAAAGCAGTCTGCTTCTACCTATCAGGTCAAAGTGACGATTATTCGGACGCCGGCTTCTATGTATCCCATATTTTAATAGACATCATGGTGTCCAATTTACCTTCGGACTCCTCGTACCAATATCTATCCGGCTTCCCTCCCCAAATATGTCTCCAAGACTTCAGCGATCCTTTCACCTGGAGTCTTTACCGAGAGGAGCCCATTCCTTGCGGGTCGCCGGTTCGGTATCAGTTCAGCGTCAACAAAGGGTTGGTTGAGGCGTTTGAAAAAGGAGTAGGTGTCGTCGTAATTTTCAAATCTTCCAACCGTCGTCTCATTTTCATTCCCCAGCTCGAAAAAGTATCGTGTCGAATATGAGTTTATGACACTAGTGGCGCTTCTGCACGGTCTACTTCAAGGCTCATATCAGCCGACACGAGTCAGCATGGCGAGCCCTCAGAAAGAGCTTCTAAACTTGCTGATCACGCAGGATTTGACCTGGAATCGTACCTTTTTGGAGGGCCAATCCTCGTGGACTTCCAGCGAGGCCATGTCGGCGAAATGGAATATCCGGAACGAGTCTTGATCGATCTTGGTAGCAAAGGAGTGTTTCAACTATATGCGTCTCTTTGCGTCTTTTTTCATCGCTCGTTTGCTTCGATTTACCCTCTGCTCAGCCGAGAAATATATGCACAAGAGCTGTGTCTCGGGTCAGAAAGTGCTCACGCAATTCCTCAAAAAACCTTATCCATCGAAATGAGCATGGCGTACGTTTGGGCTCTTCTTCGCTCGCTAATTTCGTATGAAGAAGGAACACTCCGGCAGATTTCGCTCCTAGTTGGAATCTCACTTTTTGGAAGTCAGCGGATGCCCCTCGATCGAATATCATCTTGGTACCCGGACCAGATCCAGACTTGTATAACACTGGGGTTGTTGGGCAAAGGTGCGGGTCTCAGCGGGGATGGATGCACCCAGTTCTATTGGAGGATCCAGAACAAACGGGAGGCTTGCCCGGTGCCCAAAGTCAGATGCCAATTTCACGACTGGACGGGGAAAAAGTACGGCCACAGGACTCGCATGTAGAAGTCTACACAACTTCAACATTATATAGGTACCTTGGATTAAGATGGCGCTCTCACGACAGGACATGGTTTTCTTTTTTTGCACCAGTTCTCCTGTACCTGCACTAATACTATCCTCTCGGTCGACCGGAATGTATTCTCTATGAATAAAAATTTATGTTCTGTTGCATGTGTGTAACCTACGCCATCTTGGATCGTCGTGTCTGGAGAATAAAATATGTATGAGATAGTACAAATGAATGGACACGAATAGAACAAAATAATGTGGTCTATGCACGCCAACGATAGTACAATGACAGTCAAAAACTCCGAGTCCTCCTACTGCTTTGCCAAGGTCCTCCTGTGCGCAGAGTCCCCAAGGACAGACTTGGGTCCTTTCTTCGCCATTGCCCAGACAAAAACCAAGATGATGATGATAAACTGTAGCCAGAGCCAAACCTCAAGAACGATCCCGACGAATCCCTTTGCCCCAGGATCAACCCTGGTCGCCGTCTTCTCCGACGAACCCTCCACGAACAGCTCGATACCACGCTTCTCCTCCTCTCCCTCAGCTGGTAAAGGGACAGGAGTCACCCGTCCAGTAAACTTCTCCGTCACAAGCTCCAACGCGCTCGCCAGCCGTCTAGGAACGCGAGCGGGCATTGTCGAGGATCTAGCACTGGAAGATGCGGGGGGCAGATCATTCTTCATCTTAGTGGTGGGAGACAAAACGTTATCCGTGAACCTCCCGTCCACCCATCGACCCGTCCTCGACTTCACCGTCTGCGACATTTTCCTATACCTCGCAGTATGCTTCCCGACAGAGGAGCTATCATGCTGAGGAGGTGTCGGAGGCTCCAGCGTTAACTGCAACGCCCCCTTCTGCCCTAGACTCGGAGGGTTCTGGATGTCGACGTTCTGCTTGTGGAGAGGGCGATGGAGATGCGGGGAAGGGGAGGAAGAGGGAGAAGGCGACCCTTCCATCTGAAGAAGACTCAGGTCATACAAGCTGCTCGAGCGGAAGTGATGATTTCCAGCGTTGAAACTCCATTCCTCGCCATATTCGTTCCCCAACTCGTTCTGTAGAGTATTGCCCTCTGCAGAAAGGAATGGAGACATCTCTGGGGATGTAGCGTGTGATGTCCCTGTCGAATCGAAATTCAAGTTGAAACTCAAAGTGGACAGTGTAGGTGAAGTGACCGCAGAGGCGTCACTATGTCCGGGATGGGTACTATGGCGGACAGGGAACGGGACTGCGAGGTTTGAAGAAGATGGAGAAGGAGACAAAGACAAATTCCGCTCTCCAAACAAACCCATCACTGATTTGCGAGTCTTCCGAACACCCGTAAGATTCATTTCGCTGAGGTTGATATCTTCTATCTGATCAGGCTTCTTCACGTCCCCCTCCAAAGTTCGCTTGAAGCTCCTGAAACGGATGGTGTTTCCGTCAGGTACTGGTTTTTTCCGGTGATTCATCCACAAATTCCAGCCTGATATCGCCATCCGTGTCTGTTAGGCATTCATACATCTTTGACATGTTCTCGGTTTCACGTTGAACAGCCTGCAGTCTGTTGGCCGTTGCGAGCTGCTCCTCCACAATATGAGCGTTGGCGTCCTCGAGCTCTTGAATTTTCTGCAGAAGCTGTGAGATAATGGAAAGCTGAGGTTCTGAAATGGAAGCCGTGCGGTGCCGAGGAGTGGGAGTCCATAAATCGAGATGCTTATTCTTCGAAGAGGGCGTCCGCGGTAGCTCTGAGAAGAGGGAGGCGGAAAAAGCTGACTCTTGCAGTTTCGGGGGAGGAGAGGAATACGACCAGGGACCGCCGGGTGCAAAGTCTCTAATTGGTTGCTCCTGGTCGTCTACCCACTGAGATTTTGCCCTCAAAGCCTGAGCCTTGAGCTCCCTCTCGTCCTTCTTCTTCATAATCTCCTCTGCTATGCGACCCGGGTCAACGAAAAAGCTATCTTTCGTCTTCTCTTCAAGTTCTGCGTTCTTCGCTTGGGTATCTTCCAATTCCCGACGCAGCAATGAGATGTCTTTCTCCAACTTCTTCAGCATTCTCCGACCAGACGCATCGGCTTGGTTCGACTCTGCTTCCAGCTTCTCTACCTTCGAGAGGAGCTCAGCATTCTGATCAGAGAGGAGGCATATATCTTCGGGCGAGACAGATATCTTGCGGGTGTGTCGGCGGAGATGTAGAGGAATAGGAGAAGGCGTCTCTGATATGGAATGAGAAGGCGTGTGCGTGAGAGGCGTTCCAGCGGGAGACAGAGAGACCGAGTTTGGCCGGGATGGTGTGCTAGGGAAACGGGACAGAAGAGCCTGATGTTTGTTCTGAAGCGCCCTGTTCTCGTCATAAAGTGTCTTGCAGAATGAAGCAGACTGGTCGAGGTCTGGAAGAGTGGTCAAGCAAGGGATGAAATCAATAAACGCGTAGAGAGACATACCGTTCTCGCGCTTCTTGATCAAACTGTCCGCTTTCAATAAAAGTTCTGACATCTCATCTCGCGACCGCTCGTTCAGCCAGTCAAAGGTCTCCTGCGGGGAAGATGGTCCAGGGGATGAACTCTCCGTTTCCCTGCGGACCATCTGCATAGTCGCACTGACCGGAGACCCCAGCAACGTTTCCAGCGGAGAAGATCGTGACGGAGATATAAGAGAAGAAACATAAGGAGGTGGGGGAGACGATCCGCCTTTCATAGAAGTAGACCGACGCAGCTGAGCAGGCGGGCGAGGGCGAGGAGCGGTAGGTGGGTTGGCTAGCATGTCGATCGAAGTAAATGTAACACAGTATTGCTATGAAACTGATTGTCGTAACGGTTCTTGAGAGTCGTAGAATGTGTAGCGTGGGCAAATAAATCGAATCTACTAGGCAAGATGAACCAACTCTTTACGTGGGATAGAGCGTGTTGTGTTCGGTGAAATCTATTTAGCCTCGAGGTTGCGGTCCGTGGGTGCAAATGGCAGCAAATCTAAAGACGAAAGCAGAGACCCAGCCCCCAAGTCTGTCCAGGGGAGTCCAGAAGGGGGGTATTTATGTCGTATCGCAATCAGCGGTGGTAGAAGATGTGGGGAAGGAAGCAATTCCGACTCGGTCCAACCCAATATTTACGATGTTGATTTCCTCATTAGGATTGATATAGATATGCCATGCATTGGAATTTGAATGAACCATAAAAAAGTATGAACGATAGAAAAAATACATAATGGTGTGATACAGAAATGCATAGTACTTGACAGGAAAATGAGAGACTGAGGTAAGGTTAATCATGTAGACAAAAAGTGTTTTTTTCTATTTCTGTGATTGTTGGTTGGCAGGCGTGCCAAACGGATTAAACGTGGATGATGTCGTTGTGTTTCCGCCGAATGCGAGAGCACTCGAACCACCCGTGGCTGGTTGACCAAAGGCAGACGTACTTGAAGGCGTTCCAGCAGGTGTTGTCGACCCAAATGCTCCAAACCCTCCACCAGACCCAAACGCCGGGGACGCAGTAGGTGTCGACGTTCCACCTCCAAACGTGAAACCTGGCTTGGGTGATTCGCCAGTAGGGGCGCCAAACGCGGGCTTGGAAAAAGCATTGCTGGAATTAGAAGCGGCACCGGACCCAAATCCGAATGCCTGCTTCAACTGTTCAGAAGTATTGGGGGTGGGGCCAAACCCTGCTTTATCAGCCTCAGCTTTAGTACCTGCGCCGCCGAATGTGAATATACCACCACCACCAGTTGACGATGACGACGAAGGGGCAGCACCAAACACATTACCGCTGGCTGCACCACCGCCAAATGCAGAACCAGATGAAAAAGGGAAAGCAGATTTCGGTGCTCCATTGTCCTTGTTCTCGGTCGTAGAAGCAGCGTTGCCGTTGCCGTTGCCAAAGACAGACTTGGGTGCTGCATCCTTGTTTTCACCACCAAACGCTGACTTCGGTGCCGCAGTGTCCTTGTTACCTCCGAAAGCCCCAAAACTGAACTTTGGAGCAGAATCTTTGCTCTCGCTGGCAGGAGTAGAAGTGCCAACTCCGGAACCGGAGGTTGGGTTCGAACCGGCTGCGGGAGGTTTGGGACCAAAAGGATTCGCGGCGGCATCAGCCAGAGGCTTCGTACCAAATCCAAAAGGCGAGGGTGCCGCTGCCGTCGCATCGGGTTTTGTCCCGAACACCGACGTCCCGGGAGCATTTGACTTTGGTGGCCCAAACACCGAAGTAGGCGTATTACTGGTCTTCGGCGGTCCGAACGCGGACGTCTGCGCAGGCGAGTCGGTCTTCGGTTGTGCAAAACTAAACGCTCCTCCCCCTCCCGAAGCAGCAGGCGCATCGTTCTTCCTGGAGGCAGTGTTGAAATTAAACTTGGGCGCAGTGGTCACTACGTTGGTGTTGGTAGGAGCCACCCCGGAAGGAGACTTGTCAACTACAGGCTGAACCGGTAGCTTATTGATGCCAAAATTAAACTTTGGTGGAGGAGGCAAACCAGGCGTGGTACTTTCAGGAGTAGCGAGAGACTTGGATGCTGGGGTAGCTGGAGTTGTTGATGGCTTACTGAATGCGAAGACAGAAGGTTTCGCTGGTCCCGACGACGAAGACGGGGCAGCGAAACCTCCTACTCTCGACAATAACCCACCACTACCACCATCGGTAGGTGTAGCTTCCTTCGGCTTTTCAGCAGGCGAAGGAGCGGCAGGAGTTTTAGAGGGGGCGAAAGAAAACATCGGCGGTCTTGTAGCGGCGGCGGGACCAGGAGCCGTAGCAGGAGGTTTGGGACCACCGAGGTTGAAGGTGGGTGCAGGCGCCGATGCGGGCGCACTAGGAGGGCCCATCGAGGAAGGGAACCCGAGCCCAAGCCTCGGCTTTTCTTGCGGTTTAGTAGCTGGTG
>RZIO01000007.1:1069514-1088772 GCA_004338095.1 Gloeostereum incarnatum | reverse complement strand
TCCGCAGGCTGAGTCAGAGTGATAGTTGGAACAGCAGGCACATTCTGCGTCGTCTTCGCAGCCTTCTCCCTCTCTTTCCTCTCTCTCTCCTCCCTCACTCTCTGCATTCCCTTCGCCTCCAACTCCTGTTTTCTCGATCTTCGAGTAAAGTCTGCGTTTCGTCGGCGTAGTGGCGCCACTACTGCTCGTATTGGTGCTATCAGCCAAACCAGGGAAACCTAATGATACGCGCCTGTTGTTGCCGGGGAACGCCATACTAGATCGCAAACCGACGGAAGAAGCAATGGGTCGGTAAGCAGATTCCTTCATGTTGCCCGTACTGGGGAGAGCTTTCACTTCGTCGACCGGAGTAGATGACGCAGTAGACGATGAAGAGGAGAAGGGGTTTACAGACCCTGAGGACGGAATGGGCTCGTTAGTCGAGTCCCATAGAAGATGCTTGCCATTGGAGGATTTAGGTGGAGCCGGGCTTTCATTCTGAAAAGGAAATACGTAGATTAGTGACATCTGAAAGCAAATATCGAGGAATGACCATACCCTGGACTCCTCAGCAGGGCTCCGAGGTTCCGATGGGGTCTTCGCGGGGTCCTCTTGACCGATGAGAAGATATCGTGCCTTCGCGTCACGGTACTGCTCTTCAGTTAGCCATTCGATCAAACCAATGTCAATGTTTTTAGTACGGTCGGGGTGAATAGAATCCGCTGGCTGAAACACAGAGAGAAAATTAGAACGAGAAATTTTACAAAAAAAACACAAGAAACGCACCATTTGGAAGCGATGCTCTGCTTTCAGAAGTGTCTCCCTCAGCCTGTCACCGTTAGGTCCAATCTTATAGGTGACACCATGGCTAGTCCAAACCTCGCCGATCTCTCTCCCACTGCTCTTGAGAGACTGGTCCAAATCCATCGACGAATCAGCCTCCTTCTCCTCGGAAGAAACACTTCTCTTCCCCTTCTTCTTTCTTGATACCCTAACTTGCTCCTCCTCGCCCTCACTCTCCTCCCCAGCTTCACGATCCCTCTTCTTCCCACGGGACACAGCAGAAGAGGCGCCCACATCAGATTTGCGCTTATTTCTCCTCTTCCTCCTAGACTTCTCTCTCTCTTCCTCCCTCTCTTCCTCATCATCTGCACCAATCGTAGACCCAGCCTCCGCCCGATCCCGCTTCTTGCCCCTACTCCTCGGGATACTCGGAAGCTCATGAACCTCATCCACATCCATTTCTTCCTCGCCATCGACTACTTCAAAAGGGCCTTCCAACGAAACCTTCCTAGCCCTCTTATCCCTCTCCATCCTCTCCTCGTCCTCCTCATCCTCATCATGCTCGATACCCCGTTTCGATCCGCGAAGGGGACGATCCCATACAGGATCCTCCGAACCATCAATCAGCTCTTCGCCCTCGATTCTCGTCTTCTTCGAATCGACGTCACTACTAGCTTCATCTAAAGCGCGTTTTGCACTGGCTTTGAGGATACTGTGACGTGGTGAAGGACCGGCTACAGGTTGAAGCTGAGGTTGAGGCTGATAGTTTTGATTGTAAATGTTAGCAGCGATTGGAATGGGGTTATTGCTCGTATTATACCCGTCAGCGAATTTGACGTGGTTGGGGTGTGTTAAGCTGCGGAAAGCGTGGTTATCAGATACACCCACACAGGTCGTAGGAAAGAAAACCAACTGTGATGTTCGTGGATACAGCGTCACTGGGGGTGTGACGGACGGCGAAGATGCGGCATTGAATATCTGCACAGGCTGAGCCGGTGCTGGTTGAACAATAGGTCCTGCGTAAATAAAGGGGTTATTTATCCTTGCTCGCTTTCAGAAGAAGAAGATGAATACGTTGTCGAGTCTCTTGCGGTGGTTTCCTCATATTTGCCCTCTTCCTCTCATCTGCAGCGTTCCTTGATAGCTCGTTGTCCCGATATGCGACATTGAAAGGTCTATGGTCCCAGTCAGGGATACCGTGCTTCCGTCTCATGGCTCTGCATATGCGAAAATGAGGATAATAACGGTGAAAGGGGAATAAGAAACACGTACAATCTGTATGATTTCTCACGCCATTTAAGAATAGTACTCCAAGTGTGGAGGAGAACGACGCCGGCAGTGAGGACAGCAATGAAAGTGACGCCCGATTTTAAAATGAACGAAGGGCTAGTCCAGCTTTGTGAGGCGTAGATGGGTCGTACCGGGAGCGAAGACCGGCCTAGGATATCGGAGTAATCGTCTGACATTTGGAAGGGAAGCTGCGGAACAGAGAGGAGGAAGAGGGCTTGAGGTTGTGGAAGAGAAGAGAGAGCGTGCGTGGGATGATGGCAGAGCCGCGTCAAGCCTAGTTATGCCTTGTTTGCCCAGGCTTGTCCTGATGACTCAGCGCTTATATAAAATGCCAAAATTTCCATTTTCAGCTCTTTGCTTGTCCCCCAACGCATCTGCAAATAAAAAACTCCTTTTAACTTCTTTTATCTGAATCCCCCACTCGCTTATGCCTAGGAACATGGCTTCCAGTGCCCTCGTTACCTCTACTTGCGCAGTGGAAGATTGATTTTATTCTGCTTGGTCCACGCTTGAACGACCAGCTCTCAGGGGCTCATACGATGGTTCTTCGAGTACTAAACTGAGTAGACAGCTCTTGTAGTAAAATAATACTTTCTATCTATACTTTGAAAAATGATTCTCCGCTCGCGTCTCGACCGCTGTAAACTTACGAACACAGACGTGGGAAAATCAAGAAATACGGACGCTGGGCCGGGTAAGTATATAAAGTCTGACGATACTTGTCCAATCTCAGACTCTACCACTTTCTCACATCCCTCTCACTATCATCATGTCCGACTCTAAGATTGTCACCCTCGAAGAGCTCCGTTCTCACAACTCCAAGGACAGTCTCTATCTTCTCGTCAGCGGCAAGGGTCCGTATACGCCGACCAATCATGTCCCGAGCTTTACTTACCCGTCTGTGACTAGTGTACGATGTTACAAAATTCTTGGACGAGGTAATAGCTGCTCTACAATTTCATCAGATTCATTCCTATCCAACTGGCTTTTGTTCTAACAGCATCCTGGAGGAGACGAGGTGATTCTCACTGAAGCTGGTAAGTCCCCCGCCGTTCTGCCGCACGCGAGATCAAATGGCCTGACTTTTTCATTTCAGGCCAGGACGCTACGGAAGCGTTCGAGGACGTCGGCCATTCCGATGAGGCTCGCGCCCTTCTCCCCGCCATGCTCGTCGGCGAATTCGACAAGGAGAGCGTGCGTCGCCCACACTTTCCCCCATACGCGCCACACACTCACTCTACCTATTAGGGCCTGGAAATCAAATCTGGTGCGGCCGCTGCACAGGCGTCCCGGGTGCAGGAAGCTGTCGAGCAAGGCTCAAAGTACGTGTCCGTTCTAGTCCGCATTCTAGCGCCCGCTGACCTTGCTTCCCCTCGTCGCCAGTCTGATGTACTTCTTCCCCCTCGCCGCCCTCGTCGGCTACTTTGCATGGAGATTCTACTCCACCGGCTCCATATAATTATATCTATCAATACCTATCTACTAGAGCGCAGTAGAGAGAGTGCGTGTGCTGTATGTTGCCGTCCCTACTGTCATTGTTGTCTGCTATCATCGGTTTCTTCTCCTGCCTTCTCCTTAATGCACGCACCTTTCTTGAGCTCTTGATCTGGTGATATCCATCCAATGATGTCCTCCGGATTGTTCGCTCTCGTTCGTATCAGTTACCTCGCTTCTCCTTGCGCGACGCGTGCGGTCTCTGGGCTCTGCTGCAATAAGTACGCGTCCTCCGATCCTCAACCGGACAATCATAAGCAATCATTAGAAAGCCCTTAACCTCCGGGCCTGGATAGCCTTAGATTCACAGGGGCTTGCTCTCGATGCTCGGGGCCAAGAAGACCAGAACTTTCAGAAGTCTGATTCTTACACCACAGAAGCGTATCACAAGCCATGGATTACAACAGTAGTTCTCTTCTGACATTGCCGTCCGAAGAAATTGACACATAGATGATTATTATGTTCCCCGCAAGCCGTGCTGTTGCTCCGCCCACGACCTCTCCACAGTGAAGCCAGCCAACCAAAAGGCTTCTGGCCCCATTCTGGAGAAACCATGTCCAGAAGCCCTTCCATTGACGTCAGCAAATTCCCCTTTGTCCAATGAGCCTCCAGACATACCATTTTCTTTCAATCAGAGACCCCCAGCTTCTTCAACCCGACCTTCGCCGCATCGTTCCTCGCACTCTTCTTCGTATTTCCCCTCCCCGTTCCAAAATACTCTTTGTCCACAACGACTTTGACGATCCAAACTGGAGTATTCCCCCCCTGGGGCATCTCTTCCCCGCCCGGGTCCTCGACATTCGAATAAGACCACTCCACCTCCCTGTTTGTTCTTCTGCACGATCTGGTTGAACAGCGCCAGATGCCCAGCAGTCGTGGCTGTCGCAGATGAAGAAAACGACGACGATGAGGAGGAGGAGGAGGAAGAGGAGGATGAGGATGAAGGCGGAGGGTTTGTTCAACGGGGGAAGACCATGCTGCATGCGGACGATTCGGTATGCTGCGCTCGCGTAAGGGCGTAAGAGGACATTGAGCCATGATTTGACGGGGTCCAGTCCTTGATCGATGTACAAGCCTCCGACGAAGGACTGTGGTTCAGCGTGAGGTAAGTTCGAAGGGAAAATGGCGGTGTTCACACTTACTTCAAACACATCGGCTGCGTGCGTATGAAACGAGACGTGTTGTTTCATATCGGTGGACGTGCAATAATGAGAATAATCTCACCTTGGATGTGCGCCGAAGCGCGAAGAGACAGCGCCTGAGATGGATGCAGGCGTAACTTATCGGGGAGCTTGTACTTCACCGATCTACAAGCACGTTTCAGCAACGACGCCTCCGTCCACTGTATACCACGAATGGAACGGAAAACGTACATCTCAGCCAACGTCGCATTACCTACGATCAACGCCCTGATTTTCTATCCTCCCGTCACCATCGTAGATCAACATACGCAACACGGAGTAAACACTCACGGTAGACGGCCCCACCCTCAGCCCAGGATACATACACAGCATCAAATGCGTCACTACCAGCCCCAGTACCGTATCCCCCAAATGCTCATATCTTCCGAAAGTGCCATAAGTAGCTAGACGAGAGGAGGAGGAGCGGACACGCACTTCTCATTATCAGGACTGGGATCCTCGGGATGGTCCTCGAATACATGCGTCGGCCTCGCAAAGAAACTGCGATGGGTGAATACCTGCAGTCTGATTTCATCGGAAATGATCTCCGGGAGTGGGGGGAAGCTGCTGCATCCCAGGCCGTAGCCCTTCAAGCTATCGGAGCGAGGGGATGAGCCTACTTAAAAAGGGGTGTGAGGGAAAAGACTCAACTGGATTGCCATAGATGAGATAGATTGTACAACGTGAAGAGAAAGGGAGGTTGAGGGGCACATCCGATTCCAAGAGAATCTGTTAGCTACTATAGCAATTGAGCTCCGACTGTTGCGAAACAGTCGCCGCGTAAATTCTCTGTCAATGAGACAGATCACATGATGGTTGATTGGAATTCTACGACGAACAGCTCAGTGATGCAGGGAGTGAGAAAGAGAGAACACCATAAATTTGAACATGAAGGAAGAGAGCAAGTGTCTGATCATAGATCACGCATAAAAAAACTAGAGCTCCAATACGACATGCCATCAATGCTAAAATCAAAATGAATGTTATGTACACCGGAGAGCCTCTCGAAATAGAGACAACCATTCCTGTGAATGAAATAAGTAAGTGTGTGAGCGATGAGCAACGAAGGTTCTCACGATGTGCTAGGTGCACTCACGATAGGTAGGAAACCATGCGAAGTCATGAGTTGACTCGTACTGTAGCAGCAGATGCCGTCTCCATGAAAGTGCCCGGTGGGATCTCATCCAGCTAAAGCGGAAAAAAGATCAGGATCGCTACGAGGACGGCTGCGAGAGCAATGCCATACTTTAGTGCTAGCTTTCATCGCCGAGGGATCCTTATGCAGTCCACACTCCGTTTTTTCTCTACCCGCCCACCTCCCAGCCCTCTCATCCTGACCCTCGCCAACCTTGACAGTGCTATGCCAATCTCCGACGCTTTTGTACCCCTGATCAAGGAGCTTATTTCTTGGGACATTGTTATCGTTGATATACCAATCGATGAGCGCGAACGGCCACTCGTACAGAGGGTTCAGCTTAAGAAGACCGGTAGAATCGACTTCCAGGGGTTGTAGTGAAGCTCGGTCTCCGCCCTGCGTCGAGCGACGACCGGTGATGACGGCTTTGACCCCTAGGTTTTCATATGCTCTTCGTGCTGGTTCAACCTAGAAGAAATCCGTAAAAAAAGGGGAGAAGTAGGAGAGTCGGCCTCCGTCTCACTTTGACGGCATAGTCATAAGTATCCTCGTCCTTCTCCCAAAGCCTCTCGCCATATTTCTTCTCAAAATCCTCGACGGTTTCACATCCAGCAGGCTTCACGACATGTATCGGAGCACCATAGCGTGACTTGACTTCCTCTACGAGCTCGTAGGTTTCAAGGAAATGATATAGCGTGTCAATGAAGATGAGAGGCGGAGGTGACGAGGTGATCTTGGATAACATATCAATAGCAACAAGTCCAGTAAGGCCGAACGCTGTGGTCTGATACAAGCCAGGCAGATACTCGACAGCCCATTGAAGTATTTCTTCTGGGGAGAGTGTTCGTAGATGGTCGTTGATTGTTTTGAGATCAGCTTGGGATATAGGGAGCGAAAGGGGCTTGGAGAGATGGTTCAGAGCCATTTTAAGAGAAGTAGAAGCTATGGGATATCGTAGAAAGCTTTAGGGAGAGACCCAGTTACTAAGGATTTGCACAGCAACATCGCAGTCCGAGCTTCCAAGGGGAAAGAGATGGAAAATGATTCACACGTGATCGATTCGTCTAAATGACGCGACTCGGAAACGTGACTTTGGCGTGACCTTACATTAACGCCACATGACTCCCATGAGATATCCAGACTTGAAAAGCAAGTAATTCGCATGTCTAAGGTGGAATCTACAAAGAGACGGATGATACTATGCAAATCCATCCCTCCGCCACACTCATCCGATCAATGGAAGATTGAAGTGAGTCACCAACTTGTGCGAAACACCTGCCAAATCGGGAATCGGCGCCTCTTGAACAACGCGTCCGTGCGCCAACGATGTCGAAACCGGACGACAGGCCCTCGACACCAGCAACATCCACACCGCCAGCACCAGGAACTCAACAGGCGCCATACACCCAATGGTCTTCTCAAATACCCATTGATCCTGCGCTCCAACAACAGTCAGCAGCTCAGCACCAGCAGCAGTATCAACATTATTATGGACATTATCCACAGGCTGCATATTCTCATTATCAGGCTCAGGCTCAGGCTCATGCACCGACGCCAGCTCCTGTGGTTGCGAGGTCGACGGTGGCCCCCATCACTGCTCCTGCTGCTAGTGCCGGAGGAGGTGCTGGCGGGGGAATGGATACGAGTGATTTGGCTACTTTGAACGATGCGCTGGGAAGTGCTGGTGTTGATTTGAGGGTGCGTTGGGGCTCTTTCACCGGCTCTTAGTGGCTGGCATTGTTCTAGCTTGTTCTTGTGGAGTTGCTTTATGCCAGCATAGGCCGTGATCCTACGTGTCGCACACTATCTGTTTATTGATTCAAGTCGCATTGCGACCGAACGTGCAAGCCAATGTGTTGTTTTTTGACGCTAGAAATCCAGCCACTTCTATGTTCTCTATCCCATCTAATCTCACGCCCCATCTAGGCCGAAGAAGAATCCCTCCAACGCTCCTCCCTAACTACCCAGTACGCCTCCGCCTCCTACCGACCCTACGAAGACCGCACACGAAAACAACCTCCCAAACCCAACTTCGACACCATTCTCCTTCGCCAAACCATCTCCTCCCTAGCCTCCTCACACAAAATCACCCGCATCCCCGAAGACAGCGTAAACTACCTCGCTCTTGCCCTACGCCACCGCCTCCAAGAGCTCGTCACCCACATGATCGACGCGGCGCACCACCGCACGGACACACAGTTCGACGGGCCCGCGAGCTTTTATGATGACGGCAAGAGCCCAATGTGGGGTATTTTGGTGAGGAGTGATGTGGGGAAGCAGTTGGCCGTGTTGGAGAAGGTCGAGAGGGAGGAGGAATTGAGGATTCGGAGGGAGAGGAAGGAGAGGGCGGATATGGCTGCTGCCCATTTGGCTTCTCTCGCCGCGCAGGCTCAGCAGCAACAAGGAGGTGGTGGTTATGAGGAAGAAGAGGAGGAGGGTCCGAAGAGGAAGAAGAAGAAGGAGGGACCGGGTGTTACTGCGAGGAATATGTCAGAGGATGTAAGGAAGAAGATGAGTAATGCGGTGGCTAGTCAGGCGGCGGGGCTGGGGGGGAAGTACGCGTGGATGAACGCTGCGAATGCTCCCCCGCCTTCGGCTAGTGCGACACCAAAGCCAAAACCGACGACGCAGCCTCCGACAACGACAACGCCACAGATGGCGGCCGGTACGGGCGGGGGTTGGGCGAAGCCATATGTGAGCAGCACAGCTCAGAAGAAAAAAGAGGAAGAGGAGAGGGAGAGGGAGCGCGAAAGGGAAGAAGAGGACAATAGGATGACAGTGACCATGAGGGATGCGATGTTCGTACTCGGAAAGGAACGAGGTCATGGAGGTGGAAAAGGAGCTGCTCGAGGTTGGACCTAAGCTTTTGTGTATTTTATACATGTATGTACAATGGATGTGGCGCTATGTGGCGCTCGAGTTTAGTTAGGTCACCACTCGTCGTGCCCTTGTACCATTTTATTAGACCAGTTTCCAAGCATTTGTTCGCAAGAACCCGGATTGACTGACGGTTTGCTGACGGTGATTCGCGCAAACGCCGACGCCCCCAAAGCAACAAGTGTGATGTCACACTGTGACAGCTCCCCCAATTATGAGTCTCCAACTGCAGCAGGCGTCGAAGCAGCTGTCTTCGCTGGTGCGCGCGCTGTCCAAACTCCCTGGTCTCCGATCCCTCCTGGTCTCGTTCAAATGGTCTATATATGTCCTCCTGCTCATAAACATCAGGTCTTTTCCTACCGTTTGGCATTGTGGGTCCTTGTTCTAGTCCTTAACCTTAATGTCCTCATAGACCCATTAAGTCCGCGTGTTCAATACCATCATCAAGCTCCGATTCCAATACCTTTGGTTGCACTTCAAGACCCTGTTGAAGTCGCGGTATCAAAAGGATAAGGCACTTGAGGACTGGCTGGACTCTGTCTCGCCCATTGGTAAGCACCCTTTCGAGGTCGTTTCGGTCTACCGAAGCTGGGCTAGTGCGTACTTTATCCATTCACGGAACGCGTCTCACGTTACTATGCATAGGCCTCGATGAAAGCGACTTCAATATACACCTGAGTAACTCCAGCTATGCAAAGGTGCGGACGCATGTGATTACTTCTCGGGAAAATCCGTTCATTAGGCTCTTTAGACTTTGGATCGTGCGCGTTTGGACGGTGCTATGGAATGGTTCCCTCAGTTCATTAGATCTGGAGGCACTATCCCCCTTGCTGGTACGTCTCATCCCTTTCTTCCCCGTCCAACCATCCTGCAATGATACAACTCTTCAGGTATCCACTTCAGCTTCATCCGAGAGATACCGATACTAGCCAACTACGAGGTTCGCACGTCACTTGGCGCCTGGGATGAGAAATGGGTGAGCCAACCGGGATAGCCATCCTACACCTCTGACCCCCACCCCAGATCTACATCGTTTGCAGATTCGTGTCCCTCCCCCAATCCTCTTCCAAGAAAAAGAGGAAGCAGAAAGCCCTCCCCCCGCCCACACCCACACCACCCACAGACGGCACCGACCTCTTCCGCGTCGCCGTCAGCACCCCCGCAGACGACCTCTTCTCATCCAACACAACCGCGAGCGTCACACCCCTCCCAGACATCTCCGCGCCACCCCACGATACCTCCTCCGACCTCAGCAAAATCTCCAAACTCCTCGTACCCTCCCAGGAGGAACCCGACGGCGCAATTCTCCACACCGTCTCCATTTCCCAAATGTGTTTCAAAATGGGCCGAATCACCGTCCCTCCCGCGATAGCCATCGCTACGAACGGTTTCACCCATGATCCCGAACTCTCCGCGGCGCATTGGGAGAAGACCAAAGGGGTGCTGTATAAGCTCCATGGAGGGGGGTTGAAGGCGTATCATGACTTCGTCAAGGGTGGATGGAGGGATGTTCCTGTTGAGGAACGATGGTGGGAGGATGCGTTAGGTGGGGCGGTAGATGAGAAGAGGAAGGCGAGGTTGGAGCTGTTGGGGCATTTAAGGACGGGGATGGAGGGTGCAAGGAACATGGCTTGAAAGGTTGGATGTGATGTTGTTCCCTATTGCTTCTTATATAGAATACCTGTATTGAATTCCGTTTTTATTTCTTGTATACTGCGGCTGAAGAATTCACAAACCACAATACTTCAACATATGTAGTTGACTCGGTTTTCTGTCGCGCCCTCAATGCTTTTTAAGTCCCGCCCAACACATAAGGACAATCGCGTACACTTCTATCATTCTTCCTAAGAACCCTTCAACCATTCCTTGTTAACCTGCTGAGCTCTACTTAGTAGGAGTGATGGCGCCAGCCTTTGCACCGATAAACATTCGGCGAGCTCACGCGATCCGAAGCCAAACTGCGATGTTATTGGATGCATTAGAACTCCTCTCACGACCTGAAAGACGCACCGTCCGTACTGATTCGCATTGGCAGCCATTGCCAGTACCTACGGAAACGATGCCAGAAATCTGTCCATTCCAGATCGTCTTCTTTTTGCAGAACCAAAGAGAACCCTTAGCCTTGTGACCACTGGCATGCCGTGTTCAAGAGAGGCAAAGTCATCGGTCCAAAGAAACCTCCGACCAAAGCTGCCTTCGGCTGAGCTCCAGCTTTCGAACACAGGAGCAAAGCTATTCGAGCTCTGGTCTGATCGGAAGGACCATTGCCTAGGAACGCGGCAGCACCTAGGCGTCTACATCTACCTAGTATTCTGAGCTCAACGCCTACATCTCCGATTTTATCTCAACGAGGCCAGACCTGGCAGTCCAACTCGACTGCGGAGACTTTACTCCCACGGAAAGGAAAAACTTGCCAGGCAAAGTGACACGCGAAGGATCGTCTTGTTGTTTTGTCTTATCCTCTAGCCCTGCCTCCTCGCGCCATCCCCGTCCGTCTCAGTCTTTTTGTTGCTGAGCCCCCTGGCTCTCTGCTTCACATTTTTATTCTGCTATTGGCCTGCTGGGAAAGCTTGGAGATACCCGATCTTCTGAGCGAAAGTGATATCCCGAATGGAACTCCGCCGATAGATGTGTTGCCCTGAACCTTTGTGGCGTAATCCTTATCGGAATGAACGTCACCTGGCCAATCGAACTGAACCCTGGATCCTAGAAAAAGTCGGCGGCAAGCTGGAAATTCAGGTGAGTGTAACCAAGGGGGTGAGAGATTGTAAGGCTGACAACTTGAGCCTGCTTCAAGTCGAGAGTTAGCCCTCGGGCACTGGAGAATGGTCCTCCTCTTAAGTTTTGGAAGGATTTCTTCTCTTCCCGTGCTCCATTCGTGGACTTAGAAAGCAAAACTTCCGCTGTGAATTAGAATATCGAGGTGTCAACAAAAAAGTTCCCATGGAGCCCAATACTAGATTTCCCATGCACCACCTAGTCATGGGGCGTTTTGTGGGCGCCAGTCTGCAAGGCTATAAAAGACTATCATCCTTATCATACTCTCTCAGACTCCCCTTACACCCGCCCAATTACGAATCGCACAAGCATCATGTTTACCAGCTCTAGGAACCTGGCTCAAAATCAAACTGTTCCCGCCGTATAGATCTCTTTCCCATTATTTATTTCTGACGAACACTCTAACCCTCGAATTTATGTAGCCGAGGCCTCGGTCGTCTAACTTCGTCCGTGTCGACGGCGTCTGTATCGGAAGGCGTATGGTACTCGGCGAGAGCAAGGTATGTCATGCAGACAACGATACCCTACTGTCATGTTAGCTGAGAGCTATCCCAAGAAAAACGTGTTGACGTACCAGGTCATGTTCTTAGACAGAACGGTAGCGGTTCCAAGGTCTAGATGTGCGCCTTGATCAGTATTTCATAATTTCGCCCGTCATAGTCGACCCTCAGACGCGATGCAGTCCCCCCTTCCGTTAACCGACGCTCCTACCGATATCACCTGAGCGTTAGTTGTGCAGTCTTGGATTCGTTGTAGTAAGTTCCCGCCTCACCAGAACATCCCGCCGCTAACGGCCCCAGAAGCGCATTATTTGTTTCGATTGTTCTGTTCGTACACCGTTAGTGATGTAAAATGCTAGTGAAATATATGTTGCCCCCGTTGAGACCAGTACAATGTCAGAAGTACCACAACGCCAGAGATAGTTAGTCAGACGCAGTCGAGTCTCTGAGATGTAGCTACATTTTACGTAGTTACTCATGTCTGTGCCTCCCCCTCCAAGTCGTCATCGCTGAATTGCCACTCTGGCTCTTCGATTAATTGCTGTAGAATATTAGGGGACAGCATAAATCGAAGTGTGTCCAGGCGGTTCACTGCGGCACGTGCGGTTGGGCGGATCTCAGGGTCGTCAGTGTTCATCTGCAGCAGGAGCTCGATAATTTCTGGAACGAACTCTTCCAGGTGCTGGGGAGATGATACTTGGGATCTTATTTAAAGAAAACGAACATGGAACGAACATACCGCAAAACACTCTAGAAAAGTGCTCCCAAGTTGCCAGACGTCTGCTTTGAACGGGCAGTAGGCTTGACCAGATTTCATCTCAGGAGGGGCAGCACGTCGGTAGTTTTTCCACGACGTAGGTGGACCCATCACAATTCTTGTAGCAGGATCCGAGGTGGCTGGGAAGCTCACAGCCCACTCGAAATCAATGATGTAATAACGAGGCCGGAGAAAGTCGTGCATACGGCCACGCTCCCAGCCATTTTGGTAACGGGAAGGTAGGAAATTGCTCAAAAAGAGATCCTGTGATAGTAAAATAAGCCTTCTGCTGTAAGACGAAAAAAAGAGGCACACACTCGGTGAGCAACGAGGCGGTCATGAAGGAATGCTACACCCTGTCCCTTGATTAGGAATGTCCTAGATGTTTGATGCAAGCAAGCAACGAACCTCCATTATCTGACTCATTGCCTCAAGTGCATCCGCTACCGTTCGAAAGTATGGGCACACGAAGAGACTGCCTACTAAGGGAAACGCGCCAAAGACAAGATTTCCACATTGGATCTGCTGGAGCATAGGCAGAGTATGATTTCTGTCGATTGAGGCAACCGCGCCTGTAGCTATCTTTTGTAAAGCTTCAATGCAATTGACTCCGCTAGTACCGTCGCTGAGAAGAACAAGAAGAACATCGCGGTTATCAGCAGCGCGTGCGGCATGATGGATCGACTTCTGTACTGCCGTCGGCATACGGGAAATATGCTGAGACGGAGACTCACGAATGGAGTGAAAGTCGGCGTTCGAGCTGCTGTATACGCATTATAGCGACTGAAGTCATCAGGGGCGCGAGGAGCATCATTCGGAGGAACCTGATGACGACCCGGAGGCTTGCTCATTTTCCATAAAGTATATCCTCGGGACTGGAAGGAGCGGCGATATGACATCCACAGATTCTGGTATTTTTCATCGTTACCATTCGCTTCCTGCCATTGCGTGAGAGTCACGTTCTGAAAGGACATGCGCTCAGCAGTAGTCGCTCTCCAAAGATGCCGTTACGCGCCTTGGGGCTGGTAGTAACTCGGAAGAAGACACTTTGCAAAAACGATACGACATAGAGCAGAGCAGGATATGCATATTCCTTGAGTAGAGCTAGCATTTTGTAGTGTCTAGCCCATGTACAACTTGTGGTTTATGTTCAAGTTTCTATGTACGACAGTTTGCATTTGTTTGCATTCTGATAACTACGCCACACGACGCCACTTCACTTTTTCCCTCGAGAAGGCGGAATCCTCGACAATGGAGCATTTCCGAGGCTTTAAAATCCGGGGAGAAATTCAAGGAGTTTTCTGGAGAATTCTTTCAAAAGCGTCGAGAATCCCACAATATGACGCCACACTCTTGCCACACTCCGTCACTCACAGGTTGATAATGTTGTCATAAAGTTGTGATTTCGAGGATTTTGGTTTTGCCGACCGTTTATGACACAGCTCGAGCGAGCCACACGGCACGCCCATTCTTTACGCCTCGGCATAGTCAACACGGCGCGAATGCTACTATTAAAGCTCAGAGCAAGATCTTCTGATAGGTAACGCATGGGATCTAGGCAACCGGTTAGGAGGCACACCGGGGTACTGGGTATAAGGAGCTCAAGGAACGACTCACAGAAGTGTGTGGTCCATCGACGGCGCGAAGATCCCAGAAACGCGCGTTACCTTCCCGATCTCCGCATGCGCAGCTTGAGATGGCTTCCGGCAGGAAAGCACCTGAGCAAGGAATTCTGGAGAGCGCGTCTTCGTAATATGATCTAGATACATACATAGCTTTGAAACGACAACGATAGCAACAGGACAAAACGACAAAACGATCTTCTATTTCGTCTCATAGCAGCTCAAGTTAGGGCTCCACCGTTTTCCGGCTGAACGCCCAATTCAGCCAGTCGTGCATCAGCCCAACGACCCAATTTTCCGAAATATCCTTCTGGATCTGCACCTCTCCAGTCCTTGAAAGCAAACCATATTCGTCGGGCGTCTTTACCAGCCTTGATGGCTCGTTTCATGCCCGGTGCCTGCTCGAAAGTGTCTGAAAATCCAGGAAGATCAAAAAATGCGGTCGTGTAAATATTAGAGTTGTGTCACTCACGTTAAAATACGATTCTAACCACCCCTGATAGCGGAGAAGGGTTTCGTCCGTATCATCTACTGTTTCGCTGACATAGGCGGGAAGACCATCCTCGTCAACCTTCAAGGTGATGTCGGCTTCAAAGCGGGGATCCGTCAGAAGCGCTGGGACAACGTGCCCAGTTGGACCCGAGAGTAAACCAATGCTGCTACGCCACTGGCAGGAACGTATCGAGGCGTTGGAGTCTTACTTGGGCCTACTGTTGTCCATACCTGTCATGACCAGCAGCAGTCAGATGAACCGTTGTCCAGGCGACTAAGTCTTCGAAAGCATCCTTATGGATGACGTAGATACGGTAAATGCAATCCATGTGGCATGAGAACGTCCGCTTCGGTGGCAAAGGATGCATTGCTTTATCATTAGACTCTGCTTGGGACTGAAAATGATTGGAAAATGACACAACACACGAGGTCAATGAGGCGTACATAACGGGTCATGTGGCCGTAAAGTTTCTCACGGCATTGACAAAACTTCATCATTTTGTCACTAGACCCGTGTGGGTCTTTGAAGTTTGAACTGTCTACAATGAGCGCCGGCGGAAGCAATGCACATCTTGGGACTATCGTAGAGTGTGTCCTCAACTTTCTGACATCTTCATCGCGTTTACTTATTCCTCCGTCACAGATCAGCCCTTTCGGACACTCAGCTATCTTCAGCTAACGACTCGGACTCGGACGATGAGCAATTCATCTATCCCGGTAATGAACCCAATAAAATAATCATTGAAGATGGCGACGACGATGTGGAGGAGTTCGTCTATCCTGGCGCCGCTGAAGCCATGGCCAGCGAACAGGGCGAAAGTTCCAACGCTGCACGTGGAATCATTGTACCTTCCCCTGCACCACCACCAAAACCCCATCCTTCCCCAGCTCAGCTAGAGTCCTTGTATGCCGCATCATCGTCTGGGGACCTACCTCTTTTGAAAAAGCTCTTCAAAACCGCTTTGGAGTCCGGAAATGTCCAACCTTTCAGCCTCGCGAACGACGCTTCTGTACGGACCGGTTTCACTGCGCTGCATGCAGCTGCTAGTCGAGGATACTTGGATATTGTGAAATGGTGTACGTTTCGCCACTCCCTGTTTGCTAGAATACGGTTGATTCTGTACGTATAGTGGTGCAAGATTGTGGCGCAATGCCTGATTTGGAAGATAAAGAAGGCGAGGTCTGTCGTCTCTGACTTGTGCCAGGTTCTTGATGATTAGCTCATATCCCTCCGATAGACTGCATTGCACAAAGCCGCTCTCAACGGACACCTTTCCGTGGTCAAGTACCTTCTGCCGGAACGAAGTGATGTTCATGCTCAAGATGCAGATGGATGGACTGCTCTGCATAATGCGTCTGCAAAGGTATGCGAGTATCATCGAAAAACTCTAGTGTATTGATCTTGTTTAGGGCTACTTAGACATTGTGAGATGGCTGTGTGAACAGGGAGGTGCAACGTCAGAAGCTGATGGCGCTCCGGGGGTGGATATTCGCAGTAAAGGTGGATGGACACCCTTGAGTGAGTTTTCATCCTGCTTGCGGTGACCATAACGTTACATTTCCTTCAGTGAACGCCGCCTCGAAAGGACATCTGCCTGTGGTCCTCTATCTCCTGACAAAGCAAAAGGCCAATCCACTCGTCCGAAACAATTGGGGTGAAACTGCTTTCGACGCGGCTGCCGCCGTATTCGAAGTGTGGATATGCGAGGTTCGTCTCGATCTGACTATGTGTATAGCTTATCTACGAACACATATGCACCTGTAGGTTTTACAAAAGTCCGAAGCTGAACGGTGGCGACAAACTACTATCCCCTACGATCCTCTCATGGTGCACACAACTGTCCCTCTTATTGTTCATGAGCATCAACGACTCGATACTCGGTTGAAGACTCTCGCTGTAAACGGAGGGAGACCCAAGTTTTCTGCGTCAGGGCTAGGACGACAAGGACGCCGTCATCCGTTTGAGCTGAAGCTCCCTAGACCAGATGACGAGACTGGCGCTCGTGAAATTCCCGCATGGCGGAGTGATGTGCAGCTACCCTATCGGGATCATCCATGGACTCTTCCTAAGCCTAGTCCTCACGATCGTCCTGGGATGGAAGGTGCAGAGAGGAGTCACTTCTGGCTGTCAGTTTATGCTTTTCATGAACAATGTGTCTAGATGCTTAACATTTCCAACAGGTCTGACTGGACACTAGACGTCACACATCCAGGAGTGGATGCAGAAGATGGATGGCAGTATGCGCACCGCTTCACCGATCCTGATGATCAATGGACGGCTGAGATACCTCCCCAGCTCGAGCGAATACTGACGGGTAGTGTAGTTTCCAATGGCTTAAGTTCTTCAACGTCCAGCTCTTCCTCGTCGTCTCGGTCGTCACAGACCTGGGTACGCCGTAGAAGATGGGTCCGAGTGATGCGCCGCAGGTTGGATATACCACCTTTGCCATTCCTCGAGCCAGATGGATCTTTGTACCAACATGATGGAGAAGGAAACTTGATACCCTACACTGAAGATAACAACAGTGATTTTGGGGACAACGAGGGACAAGAACTTGGTGCCATACGCGCCAGCTTCCTTGCCACTCGTCAGGACTATGTCAGCCGGGCACGTTATCTCGTCGGCTCGCAATCTCGGGATTCCGATAGCAACGGGGCTCAGGTCTCCGCAGTGGAAACACGGCGAGCCATAGCTAAGCTCGAACGCGCCACAACTGAGCTCAGACAGGGAATTTTAAGTAAGTAATCGTTGATATGTGTGCGGATGTGTCTGACATGGTTTCATGTAGGCGATGAGGACATCGAGCGCAAGGTTCAGGCTGAGGTTCTTCTCCACGCGTATAGCAGGGAGCTCGAGCGCCGAAGATTAGCCGCTGGTGCGCAAGGTCTTCTTATATCTGGAGATGGTAAGTTCACTGTTAAGCTAGAACTACACTGCTGTCTGACTTTCCCCAAGACGATGACGCTGGTGACTACGATGATGATTCGGACGAGGAGTTCCATTATCCTGGTGTTTCTCCAACTGAAACCCAACGTCCAGCGTCGAGATCATCATATTCTACCGATTACTTTAACAGTCGTCCAAGCTCTACGCGAACAACCACAGATTTGACACCTCATTTGTCCCAAGCTCCTGACTTCCGTGTACCCACACATGAAGCTCCGCAGAAAGTATTTACGACCAGACGGATACCGACCCCTCATCAGATTCACGCTCAGTGGGAGCGGGACGAGGCAGCCCAGAGCTGCAGAGATTGTCAGCGTCGCTTCAGTTTCCTGTTGCGTCGAGTAAGTTTCTTCAATGGCTCTGTTTTCTGATGCAATTACTAATAGATCTTCTCTCCAGCACGTAAGTTCTTCCTGACCCCCCCCCCTTTCAAGGCAGCTTCTGACATCTCTCTAGCACTGTCGGAAGTGTGGACGGATCTTCTGCGACCGCTGCTCTTCGTTTAGGGCACTGTTAGATCCCTCGGATATCGTACAAGACACCAGCTTCCCGGAAACTACGGCGTCGTCGAGCACGCAGCGGGTTTGCCAAACATGTTTCGATGAGGTTAACGCCACTGTTCCGGGCGGCCTGCGTGGCGTGGGTGCTACGAATATGGAACGTGTTGTCATCAATCAGGAGAGGCTGACGATCCCAGGCAACCTGAATAGAAGACAGTCGAGCTCGCAGCTCAGTGACCTTGCAGAGTAAGCGCCTCTGATCGCCTCTTATGTACGACGTTGACAAGATGACATTAGGTGTCCGGTCTGCAATCGAAATTTGGACAATGTTGGCAATGCTGTGGCCCAGGAGGCTCATGTTAAGAGTTGCTTGGAAGGCGGTTCAGGCACTACGCCCCAGGCGGCGAAGTACCTTGTGTACAAGCTACCTGCGGAGAGTACCCTTATTGGGGTAGAATGTAAGTCGGGTTAGCTATGCGCCTCCTTTTCTCTTCTCTGACATCGGCCCGATCTAGGCGTTATTTGTCTTGAGGAATTTGCACATGGTGAAACCGAAAGAACTACTCACCGCCTTCACCAACTAACCCGCCCGTCTTAGGTTCCACTGTTGCTCGACTTAGTTGCTTCTGCAGCTTCCACAACAGTACGTCCCTTTCGTAGGCTGCCTGGACAGTGCTAACCTCCCCTCTGTCAGACTGCCTGTCTTCGTGGTTACAGAGAGGCAAGAGTTGTCCTGTCCATGCTCGCTGATATCTTTCCTGCTATCCTGCTATCGTTGCTATTACACACATCTCTGGATTACACTATTACATTTTACGGATTTGCTTGAGGTTACACAACATCAGTCGCCATCCCGCGGCTCGTAGAAAGTATTGAACGTATGGACCAGGTTGGAGTCGATACGGATGACGCTGGCTAGGTCT
>RZIO01000007.1:1056670-1066865 GCA_004338095.1 Gloeostereum incarnatum | reverse complement strand
TACCGCGACGATAGATATAGAGACGACAGGCGAAGAGACTACGATAGAGACAGGCGCGACTCGGACCGGAAAAGACCTTCCTCCCCTGCTCCCTCAACCCCAAAGCCTCCAACAACCGAGTCAGCCGCCGTAACTCCACCTCCAGAGGACGACAAAGTCAGAGCTCGTCGTGCAAAGCTCGAAAAATGGAAAAAAGAGAAGGAGGCAAAGAAAGCTCTCGGGGAAGCTAAAGCTAAAGCCATGGCTCTCGCTGGTAAATCCGCTCCGGGTGAGTGCTCTATCTATTTTTTGTTGTTATATGCGATGATTTCACACCACTTGATCCATGCCTCACAGTTCCTCCCCCTACCGAACCGGTTGCAGACGCTCCAGTCGCCGGTCAGCTCAATCGTGCAGCGCTCGGTGGACTTGGATTGAAAGGTCTTCCTCTGAAGCCCGAATTTTCTGCCAAGCCTAGCAAGGCTGCAACAGCAATGGATGACTCCGTCGAAACCAAACGCACATTGGAAACTCTCGGCGACATGCCTGCCGTTGACATGACAATGGCTGAGGGAGAAGCTAATATCGGTGACTTGGACAATGATGACGATGACGAAGAGGCGAACCGAATGGATCAGGCTTTAAAGCAGAAAGCACAAGAGGCCATGGAAGTTGACGAGGACGATGTCGACCCATTGGATGCTTTTATGAGTGGTGTCGCGGACGAAGTTACGAAGGTCGACATAGAAGACATGAAGAAGGGCATCAACGTGACTGGTGCTCGATCCCGTATCCGTCTCGACGAGCGTATGGCGGACGAAGGAGGCGAAGAAAACGAAGTAGCACCTGACGAACTCGATGCCACCGATCTCAATCCAGAGGACATCTTGGCATTGGCCGCGAAGAGAGCAAAGAAGAAGGAAATGGCTGTCGTCGACCACGCACGAGTCAAGTACGAGCCTTTCCGCAAAGAATTTTATATCCCTCCACCAGATATTGCTGCCATGACAGACGAAGAAGCTGATTTACTCAGGCTTGAGTTGGACAGTATCAAGATCCGTGGGCTTGACTGCCCGAGACCAGTGACCAAGTGGAGTCATTACGGTCTTCCTTCTGCTTGGTACGTTGTGCGGTGCTCTTTTGGAACCATTAGCTGATCTACTCTCGTAGTCTGGACGTCATCAAGCGATTAAACTACACCGCACCGACCTCTATTCAAGCTCAGGCTATTCCAGCAATCATGTCCGGAAGAGATGTTATTGGTGTTGCGAAGACGGGCTCTGGTAAAACCATCGCGTTCTTGCTACCTCTGTTCCGTCATATCAAGGATCAACGTCCTCTTGAACAGATGGAGGGTCCTATCGCTATTGTTATGACTCCGACCCGTGAGTTGGCGGTCCAGATTCATCGGGAATGTAAACCTTTCCTGAAGGTCATGAATTTCAGGGTGAGCACCGCTCTGTCTTCCTGAATCTAGGTGATTAATATAGTCTTGACAGGCCGTATGTGCCTATGGCGGTTCACCCATCAAGGATCAGATCGCTGAGTTGAAGAAAGGCGCAGAAATCATCGTCTGTACGCCGGGGCGCATGATTGACCTTCTGACCGCCAACTCCGGCCGCGTCACCAACTTGAAACGAGTAACCTACGTTGTACTAGACGAAGCAGACCGGATGTTCGACATGGGTTTCGAACCCCAGGTGATGAAAATCATCAACAATATCCGTCCCGATCGCCAGACCGTCCTCTTCTCTGCCACGTTCCCGAAACAGATGGACTCTCTAGCACGAAAAATCCTCCACAAGCCTCTCGAGATTACCGTCGGTGGGCGCTCCGTTGTCGCTGCGGAGATTGAGCAGATCGTGGAAGTGCGAGAGGAGGAGACCAAGTTTACGCGACTCCTTGAGATTCTTGGTCAGATGTATAACGAAGACCCAGAGTGTCGCACATTAGTGTTTGTTGACAGACAAGAAGCGGCCGACAACCTCCTCCGAGAGCTCATGAGGAAAGGATACCTCTGCATGTCTTTGCACGGCGGGAAAGACCAGGTCGATCGAGATTCGACGATTGCAGACTTTAAAGCTGGTATTGTCCCCATTGTCATCGCTACATCCGTTGCTGCCAGAGGGCTGGATGTGAAGCAGCTAAAGTTGGTGATCAATTATGACGCGCCGAATCATATGGAAGATTACGTTCATCGAGCTGGGAGAACGGGACGTGCGGGAAATAAGGGGACATGTGTTACGTTCATTACCCCGGAGCAGGATAGATATTCAGTGGATATCTATCGGGCTCTGAAGGCCAGTAACGCTTCTGTACCTAAAGATCTCGAGGATCTGGCCAATGGTGCGTTCTTTGTTTAGTCCTTAGAAAGCAGGCTAAGAAACTCTATTGTTCAGGGTTCCTTGACAAGCTCAAGACTGGTAAAGCTCAAGCCGCTGGATCTGGCTTTGGTGGGAAGGGTCTGGACAGGCTCGACAAGGAGCGTGACGCAAAGGAACGTGCAGAGCGTAAAGCTTATGGCGAGCCAGATGAAGAGAAGACGGCGGCCTCTGAAGAGGCTCCAGCGAAGTCAACCGAAAGTGCCGATCCCATGACCTTCGGAAATGTCAAGGTTGAGATCCGCCGTGGCCCTGCTCCCGACTCGTCCAAGGGTCTCCTCGGCGTGGCAGATGCGGCCGCCACAGCCCGAAAGCTAGCCGAAGAGAAGCTGCAAGGTCAACTTCGGGCGGCAGAGGAGGCAGCAGCGCGTGCGGGCAAGGACACAGCGGCGCACAAACAGGCGTTGCAAGTCGTAGCCAAGCTGAACGCGCAGATGAAAGCGACCAAACTTGGCATTCCCACCGCCGTCCAGGGAGGACACGATACTCGTGGAAACTCGGATTCGACAGACTTCCACGCTATTATTCCTATCAACGACTATCCACAGAAGGCCAGGTGGAGAGTTACGAACAAGGAAACGATGGTCCAGCTTATCGATATGACTGGTGCTTCTGTCACCAATAAAGGTGCGTCTATTTGCCCCGATGTGAATGACAGGTACTGATCTTGTTCTGTGGCAGGTATCTACTACCCGCAGGGCCAAGAACCACCAATGGAAGGTCCTCCCAAACTCCATCTCCTCGTCGAATCCAACGAGGAATACAGGGTCCGTGTTTCTTCGGTTCTTCTGATTGGAACACAATATTCACGCTGTTATCTTCAGGTCGAACAAGCTGTCAGAGAGATCAAGCGGCTCCTTATCGAGGCATCCGCTGCAGCTTTACAAGCAGAGATGCGCAATCCAACAGCTACGTCGGGGCGTTACAGCGTCTTGTAGTTTCCTTTCTTGTTGGGGTTGTGTGTGGCGTATCGTATTGTATTCACCATCTATTCTTGTAACCACTCCATCACGCAACACAATGCGTCAGTCTACTGTATAAACAACTTGCTCGAGAATGTACGGAAAAAAGACATGAGGGACAGTGCTTAGTACAAGAAGACCGGCTATTTATCGAAGCCCAAATCCGCGTTGACTTCCGCCCAAATTCTGGGCGTAATTTGATTCGCGTACCCTCTTCTCCACTTCATTTACTTTGCCATCTACCTCTCTGACTGCTCCATCAATCCACTGCAGGCTCTCAAGGTGGGTGCTCAAGATGAGAGCTATTTGCGTAAGGGAGTCATCGCTACTCGATTCGTTCTCTCCAGACGGCGCCGAAAGTCCGTTCACGGCATCGATCATTTGCGTAAGGGAAGAAGTGAGGTCCTCCAGTTGTGTATGGAGGTCCGTCGCGAGCATGTAACTGATAAATGAGCAAGTCAGTATCACTACTCAAGAAGATAACTCAAGCATACTTTCGGTCTCTCTCCGTGTCTGCAGGCCCGCTATCCAACGCCCTGAGGCTGATCCCGCTTCCGCTTGCTCCACCCCGTCCCAGAGTGTCCTCTGTCTGCTTCTCGTACTCGTCCAGAGTGGCGGAAAGGTCTCTCTGCTGTTGCTCGATATGGTCCAAGGTTTGTTCGATATCGTTTTGCTCTCTCTCAGCGTTGAGGACGTGACTGTAGAGAGCCGCGAGCTGCCCGTCCGACAATCAGGAAGGAAGCGAACAAGAAAGGAAAAGAAAAGTTTACGTTGTTCCCATTCTCGAGGAGAGCCCGGTCCCAAGCGCCGACTTCTGTGGCGAACTTGTTGAACTCTTTGACCTGAACGTCGAGCTCGGAGGACCATTTGTTGACGATCTCCTCTGTGGACATCCATTGAATTAGTCCCAGCATACCTACGTTGGGGCACGCACCTATCGTCTTCCCTCGCAATGTTGAAGGTGGGGCGACACCCACAGAAGGAGCACCAAGGGAAGAAACGCCAAAGGCAGAACCGGCACCTACGGGCTATGAGCACTATCATGCGAAAGGCCAGGAAACAACATACCAGGGGCGGTCGGAGCACCATCTTTCTTTTCCTCCGGCTTGGGGGCTCCGAAAAGACCACCAGAAGCTATGGAGCCTAAAGGTTAGTTTCTAATCACACAAGAATATGACTGACTCACCAGGAGCCGCAGGCGATGCACCATCCTTCTTCTCAGCTGGTTTTGCACCAAAAAGACCTCCCCCCGTCGCTGGGGCTACAAGGTATGGGATTAAACGACTTCACCCTATTAACATGAGAGTAAAAAGCGCTCACCAGTTGTACTCGTGCTAGTCGAAGAAGCGCCTCCAAGGCTGAATGGCGACGAAGTCGCAGCTGGGGCTGTTCCCGTCCCAGTAGTAGCTGCTGGTTTACCGAAGAGACCTCCTCCAAGAAGACTAGAAGATGATGCCGGTGCTGTGGTCGATCCTGGAGTGGAGCTGTTTTCAGCAGGTTTTGGTGGGAGTCCTCCAAAAAGACCTCCGCTAGGCGCGGGCGTCGTTGTTGCTGAGAGCAAGATACGGTAAGAATGAGAGTGATAGGACGAGATGAATGGCTGTACCAGTGCCAGTAGTCGTTGAACCTGTGGCTGGAGGTTTGTTGAATACTATTCTCAGCCATCAAACGCGGGAAAGGAAGAAGTCAAATAGAAAAGGCTCACAGCCAGACGTAGTCGAGGATGGTGCATTCGAGTCTGCAGGTCTGGGGAGAGAGAAGGCGGATGATGTGCCTCCCGCTGCAGGGGTTGTTCCACTTCCACCTCCTCCAAACAATGGATTGCTGCTTGTCCCTGTAGCAGCAACAGGCTCGGCGGGCTTGCTAGGCTGACCAAATATAGATCCCCCACCAAAAATTGAGCCTCCAGGAGTGGTACCAGTGGTGGTTCCAGCAGGCGCGGCGGGTTTTGACCCAAAGAGTCCGCCAGACATCAATGGGTTCGTCGTGGAAATTGTTGTTGATCCACTCTGTGCAGGTTGTTCTGCAGGTTTTGGTGCTCCGAAAAGGGAGGGCGATGCTCCCTCTGCAGGCTTTGGTTGCTGTCCAAAGAGGGAACCTCCACCGAACAATGGCGCTGGGGTGGCACTGGAGGATGTGTTATTCGATTGACCACCAAAGAGTCCCCCTCCCGAAGCTGGAGGTGCTGGAGGATTAGAGCCGAACAAGCCTGTACCTAGCGGAGCCGGAGAATGAGTGCTACAACACCAAATTAATACTGAGAAGCACGCACCGCCGCTCGGAGTGTTCCCTCCAAACAAGTTAGTCGTGCCGGACGTAGTGCCGGTGCTCCCAGACGCGTTTCCTCCAGAGTTTGCCGGGGGCAGGTTGAAGAAGCTCATCGTTAGTATACAGAACCTTGACTGTTCGTTACAAGTTGAACGTTGAAGTATAAAGGGAGACGCGATCTTTTATTTGGTAAAGCCATCCCAGATCAACATCGCGATGTGTAGCGCAAATGTGGCGTGTAAGTAAATTTACATGTCTGAATTCATCTCCTCTTATACTCGCAAGGTTTCAAAAGTTCCCCTTTAGCTAGAATCTTTGCCCACTCCTTCTCTTCCTTCCGACTTTTGGGAACTTTCTTGAACTCGAACGTAGTAAAATGTGTGTTGGAAACATCCTAGAGAACGTACTTAGAGATGGAAACACAATCCGCCAAAGAATCGTACCTTGGACTTCAGCTTGAACCCAATCGAGGTAACCAGAGATACAAAAGCCTCGATGTCTGTCATTCTGCTGGCAACTTCCGCGATCTTCAGCTCGCCTCTACTCACGAAATAAGCACCAATTCAGGATATAAAGACATACAACGCACCCTGGTCGCAGTATTCTCCAAGCCTCCCTTATACACCCGGGCCAGTTTGTACCCATCAGACTCAGCGCACATACGACAACATCCACGACCTGACCTTCCCCCTCAGACTTCTCTCCTCCCTCAGCAGGTTCAGAGCCGGGCAATGGTATTTTGTTGCAAACGTCCGCTTCAATGACATAAACACCGTCTGATACAAGGTCAAAAGACAGGACATTTAGGCCTTTGGGCGTCAATGAGCGTGCAAGGGCGGCGTCTCCGCATCCGAGGTCTGCTATGGTTGTTTTGGGAGGATAATGTGAGAGAGTTGAGATGTAGTGTTCGACTGGGTTTGTGGGCCATGATTGCACTTGGTGACGAAATCCGACGTGATACTGAAAAACAAGAAATCAGTATCATCGACATCAACACTGGCCTGATCTCGTACCTCTTTAAAGACCTCTGGGTCGTCGTGCATCATCTGGACGGCTTCAGAACTATCCGTCTTGTATAACGTCTCATTAATCAATCTGAGAGATGCGATAGTGAGCACCTGCTGAAGAGAAACTCCTTGTGAGATAAGCGTACCTGAAACGAGCACCGTCCAGACTTTGCTTCATACTCTTCTGCAGAGTAGTCAACTTCTTCGCGGGCCCCTTCGAAGGCGATGCTGCGGTGTCGTCCTCGTCCATCGATTTCTTCGACGGTGCGACGCTACTCTTCCCCGATTTCATTGTTGAAACCGAGCCATGCGAATCCCTGCTCGACTTCCGCTCAAACTTGACTTTCTTCTTGGGTCTCAAGGAAAGATTAGAGCCAGACGTCCTGACCATCGGTTGCAGCGGCATGGGATGAGAAATTAGACGCGACTTGATATCTTTCGGCTTCTCCTTCCCTTTCTTCTCTTTCCTCTTCTTTCCTTTTGTGCGACCGGACTTTTCCGACAAAGCCTCATCGTTCCCCTTTGCTGCCTTGAACTTGTTCATGATTTTATCAAAATTGAACTCTGTCTGTCCTGGGCGTTTGAAGCTTCCGGTGGCGGTAGTTTCGCTAGATTCGATGGAGGGCCGCTTTCTTTTCTTCGAGGCGCTGGTTGGTTCTGCTACTGGTTCTGCTCCGACTGACCAGCCGGGAATATCGAAGAAGGCCATTGTCGAAGTTCAAGAGAGAGCACGGATAAATCACGTGTATTGCCCGCCGATCAAATATAATCGGTGACCTCGAGGCAAACTTAAACAAGTTATATTTTTCAGACATATCGTCCACCCCGGTTCTTTTGTTCTTTCCACTATGGTCAAAGCAATCAACAAACTCTCCCATCCCATCGTAAATGCTGAACTTTCAAAGTTGCGGCGGACCTCCACGTCCTCCAAGGAGTTCAGAGAGGTACTGTATCATCTTCCCATCTCCCTCTTGTAATACCGTGTTCAGACGTATGTTTCAGGGAATTCATACTCTCAGCTTCATACTTGGTCTCGAAGCGACTAGGACGTTGGAGGAAGCTACATTCGAGGGCGTCAGTGCACCCAGTTCATCCCACTAATAACTCACAATCTATCCCTATCGCAGCAAACACCCATCGCCCCCTTCACGGGTACTGTCATCAAGCCTCGTATCGGCCTCACTCCTATCCTACGAGCGGGACTCGGAATGACCGACGCCTTGGTGAGATACCGCATTGTAACCTATCTGTGTGCGGCGACATCTGATATGATAAGGACAGTTGACATTCTTCCCGTACGTATACTCCTTCCCTCGATCGCGTATGCAACCACACCCGCTTATCCTGAGCCCAGTTCCGCCCCAGTCTACCACATAGGCCTATTCCGCGAAAAGGTCACCCTGCAGCCCGTCGAATGTCTGTCTTTGTCTTTTTATCTTTCCGAGATTTCGCGGCCGGCATCTAACGTGGCGTCGTAGATTATTCCAAGCTGCCAAAGTCACCTCCTATCGATAAGGTGTTCCTCTTGGACCCCCTCATCGCTACTGGTGGGACAGCCAGTGCGGCTTTGTCCATGATCCTTGATTGGGGTATTCCTGGTATGCGTTCTTGCCTCAGGTTCCTTCTATGTTTTTACGTGGACGCCACAGTATCCAACATCAAGCTTCTCTGCATTCTTGCCTCAAAGGACGGGCTGAAACATATTCAGGCAGAGTATCCTGACCTTGAGGCACGGTAGTCTATCAATTTTACTCACAACCATTTCTAACACATCCTCTGTCGTGTATTAGATCTGGGTCGCAGGTATCGACGACGTGTTGACGACGGATGGTCTCATCAGTCCGGGATTGGGCGACACAGTGCGTCTTTGTTTGATACCACTCTTGGATGCTAAACGTTGTGTAGGGAGACCGTCTTTTCAACACTCTCCGCCCCTGAAGAAACGAAAAGAGTCATTCGGATTCTATAGTAAAATCGTTGTAATTTTTGTTGTAGCTTGCTTAAAAGTCTCTTCCCAGCAGCCGGAAAGCTTTCAGATTTGTGGCAAATGTGGCGGAGAAGCCGGCCGTCTCGGGGCAAGGTGTTCAAGATTACAAGAAGCTTGTATCATTCGACGGCGAATAAAGGTTGCTTTCTCTTCCTATGGGGGAGACACAGTCTCCCCTCTCAGATCAACGCAATGAATGAGCCAGCTAATGAAACAAAACAAAAAGCATTCATCGTTCATTCATCACCAAGTCTGGCAGAAAGGATTAATACGTCAAAGCATAAGACAAACAGAAAACAAATAGATAAGTATAGACGGGTGCACGGACGGGCAGCGAAGGAAAGAATGGTAAAACATTAACAACTGAAGGGGGTTATCAGTGGAGGGTATGCGTTGTGTTGGGTAAGTCGAGTATAACGAGTGTAAGGTTTGGTTGTCCTGGGCTCCGTTTCGCTGCAGACGTGACGGATAGCTAGCTACCTTATTAGTCGAAGCGAGAGGGAAAGAACAAGCAAATTGACAGACCTCCAGTCCTGTACCACCTAATCACGCTTGTCCTCGGACCCACATGTTCCTTAGTTCCTCAGAGGATAAGGAGCCTGCTGCAAAAATTTAATCGCCAATGCTACCGGAAGGTAACAGAGCACTGACATTAGCAATCAGGTTTGGAGACTGTGGCTGCTGGCGGTACATGCTCGGATTGGGAGACGGTGCACGCGAAAATCCTTGAGCAGGAGCATTCATATGCACAGGACTCGTCGGGCCATAGGCACCCCCCGGACCAGTAGGACCATAGGCAGAGACAGGCGTTGCAGGGGCATACGCTGCAGAGGGAGTTTGGGGCGCATACCCAGCGTATCCTCGCTGACCGTATGCTTGTCCACCCATATGGTCATAGTATCCAGCGTTCTGATAATTCATAGGAGCCATGGGGGCAGCTCCATTTCCGAATTGTCCATAACTCCCGTGCGTCTGAATGCTGCTTCCGTGACTGCCACGATTCCTCCTCTCTACTTTCTCGGCAAGGTTCGCTTCATCATCCCGATAATGATAGGTTGTGTTCGGGTCGAAGTTAACAGCCTCATCCACGAGACGTTTATTCTTTCTTCGGCGAATAAAGAAGGTAGCGACGAAAGAGATGGCGCTTATTCCGATGATCGCGACGAGAGTGAAGACGATACCGGAAAGAGCCTTGTTCTCCAGGAAGGACTTGCCACCTGTTGGAGCCCCGGGGCTAGCGCTACTGGAAGGAGCAGTTGTCGTGATATAGTTCGTCACCGTGTGAAGCTGCCCGGCGGATGAAAACGTCGTGAGCTCTTCCAAAGTAGTAGTAGGAAGCTCCAAGATCACACTGCTTGAGGGAGAGGTAGTGCTCGAAACCGAGCTCGAAGAGGACGAAGAGAAGGAGGTTGTGCTAGGAATGGACAGGTCAATAAGGATAAGAATGACTTTAAAAAAAAAATTGTACTCAGAGGATGTGGAAGAGGACGTCGAGGTGTCTGATAGACCAGGACTATATAGAATGTACATAATGTCAGCTCCGGTATGAATCTAAAAGTGCGACAGGACATACAAAAGAGTCGGGAAAGAGAACACCGCAGAACTAGTAGT
>RZIO01000007.1:989869-1056573 GCA_004338095.1 Gloeostereum incarnatum | reverse complement strand
CGGGCACTAGTTGTCGCGTCATCTCTGAGAAAGCAAGTCAGCCACGGCAGACAAAGTAATCTAGTGGCATACGTGATATCATCAACACCAGAAACAATATCAGAAGCAAGATCACCAATGAATTATGAGAATTGAATGCATAAGGATGGTGTACATAGAAGAGACGAACCTGACTCGAGGGCCTGCCTCTGTTCTAAAGCATTAGCGAACATGGCGAGTGAAAGAATGTGCGTAAAGATTGGAAGGCTTTCTTGAAGACGAGAGATAGAAAAGGAGTTGAAGTCTCCCGAAACACTTTACACAACGAAGTAGGCCGCCTACGAGCGAAAAGCGACCAGGATGGGAGAATGTTGTGGTCAAGTGGAAAGGAGGAGCTGTAGAAACCAAAACAGGACCGCCTGACCAGGTGGAGCGCTTAGAGTCGCTTCCCAGGCTTCCATCTCCGTATTGTTGTTACAGTGTTAGATAAATATAAGTTGACAGCGTCCATGGTGCATGTCAATGGTGTGTTGCTGAAGAGCTTGTTGGTATCACAATAGTTCCATTATTTCAGTTTTATACTATCCCTTGGGCACTTTTTTTGAAGCTATTTCTCCAATTCATGGCTGGAAATTTTGGTTCGTAACCATGTTCTGACAGAGACGGAGCGGGAAGAAGCCTTCAACCGACGCGACATATGAGTCACTTCTTCCGATCAAAACACGTGGAATATCGGTGGTCGGATTCCGGTTATGGTGTGGGCCACACCTTGACGCCACCAGTAAGGTAGAAGAAAACGATAAACAATAACAGTAGGTCTGCTTCCATATACTTATATAACATGTAAGGTACAACCCAAAAAAAGATGACTACAGAACATTCGCGCAGTATACAGAGGAAAGACGACTAGAGCTACATTTCCAAAACAGTTTCAGCGGGAGATAGACATCCTCGGAGCTGGTCCATATCGCTCGGCGTTACGTTCCATGAGATCCCTCAATGGTCCCATTAGACGTGTAAATGCATCCGCCTCAAGTGCGGCTACTTTAAGCTTGGGCAGTGATGGGTCTGTGCGATAAATAGCACTGACTGTCGCAGCTCGAGGAGCTAGACGGAGTAACGAAAGTTCTGCAGAAGAAAGTGATCACGGTGAAAAAAGAACCACTGAGGACGATAAAGTGCAACCTTACCACCGAAGTAGTCACCCTTCTTGTAGTGACCAACTTTGATCTCGCGCATTTCCCCATTCTCCCCAGGCTGTCTCTTCGTCACAGTAGCCTCTCCTTCCTCAACGAAAAAGAATGTGTGCCCAGGTTCTCCCTCCCTCACCACAGCCTCGCCGTCCCTGAAGGTTTGCGTCTTCAAGGCATCTGCGATCTTGCTTCGATCTCCAGCACTCAACGGGGACAGTATGCCCACCGTCGCCAGAAAATCCTCGTACATCACCTTCCGCTTATGAGCAGCCGACAGGATGATGGTCCTGAACGTTACCCGATCAACGAACCAAAGAGTAGAGGGCTCCATGGCCACAACAGTCGCCCTCCGCGGATGATTATGCATGAGTGCAAGCTCTCCAAACGAGTTCCCTTGCCTACACTCGGTCACCTTTACGCCAAAGGTAGGATGATTGCCTGGAAGGAGCTGCTCTGGAGGGAGTATAGTCGACGGATGGTTTTCCTTGAACCAGGGAGGGAACAGTGGCTCGGTCCGTACATAGCAGTTCAAATGACCGGACTCGACGACGTAGAAATAGTCGCCACTGTCGCCCTGCCGGATGATGATCTCTCCCTTCTGCGCCCTTTTCTCCTGCATCGCGTCGAGTGCGCCTCTTATCTGCTCTTCATCGAGGTTCCTGAAAAGGAAGTCTTTCGCGATGGACGCTTCGATGCGACGGAGCTGCTCAGGAGTCTTCGGATACACGGGGAGAGGCTCGTTGCTCACGTCATCCACAGCAATGGACTCTGCAGAGACCGAAGTGCGGCGCTCGAAGATGTTCAAGTTGTAGTTGGGTATCCCAAGACTATCCCTGTCTGGCCTCGCGCCCCTCACGTATCCGTTCTCCAAGCCAGGAAACGGACCAGGATTGCTGCTGGTATCGCGAGGAGAAGTAGGGGGAATGTCGTTTCCGTTAAAATTGAAAACGGGTGGCACGGGGTCTGAGAGCAGGGCATTTCCTGGTACATTCAACGTTCCGAATGGGCTGGGAGAGATGCTGTTTCTGAGAGAGGATCTCGGTGTGGGAGCGTTAGTGAAGGGGGAAACTGGGGTTGGGCCTCTGGCTGGACCAGAAGGGGTATCAACGTAGAGATGTGGAGGAAGACTTCGGGCGTAAGTGCGAGCTCCCTGAATAAGAAAGTCTCTAGTCCTATGTCTCTGTTCCTCCATACGTTTCTGAAAGAATTGTAAACAAAACAAGAGTACGTCTGACGGTTGGGCACGATCGTAGTCGTTAGTGAGTTCGGTGATGAGGGAATCAAAAGTAGACATTTTGAAAATCAGAGGGAGAGAGGGTGTTTGTATACGAGAAAAAAACTGGATGCAAGGGTCCCTTATGGACAAGGGGAACGACAAACAGAGAAAGAAATAGAACGAGCTGTGGTTGCAAATGGTTCAGGATGGGCCTGTTTCGGTACAAAGGGCATGAAGGTCACGTGGATCCGACAGCACTTGTCCTTCAACCTTTCATTTCTCATTGTTGAAACGTTCACCTTTGAAAGCTTCTATTTGCCCTTTCTCTTTACGTGTCTTTTAGAACTAACCCAAATACGCGTCTTCTGCTTCCCTTTGAGATCTGAGGGCCGCCGGTCTCCAAACGAAAGAATGTACAGACCTCAGCGTGAAACGATCGACCTAATTATTGGAATGGATCCAACTGAGCCCATTGACCTCGTCTCCGGACAAGCGCCTAATGAAGCTATTGACGTAGATGCGGTAACCTTGTCTGTCCATGTACTTCCCTCCACGGCACACGGACTAAGCATAGTTTATCTTCTCAGCAGCTCTCCTTACAGAAAGAACATTCCTTCTGGCATCAAAAACATACCTCTAAGTCCGGTACGCCACCGTCTTATCTGAACATGAAGGGGGCTTGGACTGAAAGTAAAGGTTCTAGCCCAAGCGGCGTGAAAGGACTGTCCTTGATGACCGTCCATCTAAGAAGCTCAAACAAGATACACCGGCCAAAGCTGGTGGCGGCTTGAACCGACGCTCGGTAAATTCGCTGCGACCCAGTAGACCGTCCATGAGCAAGTCGCAATCGCCAGCCGATACCGCGAGGTCGGCTCGAAAGCATGAACCTCCCCGAAACCTGATATCCAAGTCGATGGAAATTATAGACGTTGATGCTGACGAAGACGAAGACCCGGCACCTCCACCTCTTCAAGTGCCTCCACAGGTGTACCAACTAATTCTTTTAATGTGATATGATATTAATATTCACAGCAGGCCCCCATGGAATTGAGTGACTCGGACTGGGAAGACGAAATCATAGGCCTGACACATCCCTCTCCTCCGCAGGTAAATTCCAGGTTTCAACGTATCTTCGTTAGCTAACTGTATGAATAGTCACGCCACGTCTCTGTGGCAAGCGACACGGATTCAGAGGATGAGTACGTGCACACAGTGCCTCTCTTAAGCGATGCAGCCCATGTAAGTCATCACCCGACTGTCTTACCATTTCACCAACTGATCGTGTGAATCTGTGCAGTTTCTCCAGGTCCAGACAAACTCTGAAAAGCTGGATGAAGATCTGGTCCAAGATGTGAACATCGCAATGCAAGACTTGGGCATAGATTCGTCTAAGGCTCGCCCTTCGAGAGCTCCCAAAATAACCCGCTTCGATTATTCTCAGAGCCTCACCGATGACGAGGATGATTCAGACACTAACTATGTTTGGGGAAAGGTACGGGGAACAAGGGAATACGCGAATATTCCGCCTCACTCGTTTTCTCCGCCAGCTAAGGACGATGTCCATGAGTAAATCTCGAAGGCGCCAGTTACACAGCCGCCGTTCCGGACGTGTGGTAGATGAATTGTATACCGGCAGACTCCCATTGATAAATAGCTTTAGAAGGTCACCTGGACGTTAGCTTCCTTCTCTCGTGTTTTCCTTGCGTTATGCTCTTATTGATTGATATTGGGCTTCAAGCGATAAATAAGATCTACCAGCGGGACGGAAGTATCGCCATCTGTTCAAATGCGACGGAAGGAGATCGTGACACGCCTGAATGTAAGTAAATCAAAATACCCGTTGTAAGAATTCATTGACCCACTCTTATTTTCAGCGGGACCCAGCCCTTACAACGAAGACGGCGCAGTGCTGGAACTTAGACGAAGTGAACGTTTTCCACGTGTGATACCTGGTCATATGAAGACCCGTGAAGGTACGAACGCTACGATCGTTCCAAGCTCTCAAGCTCATGATGTGGATAGATGGTTGGCCGTACGATAAGCAATATTCAGTGAATGACATGCAATACACTCCTTCAGGGTACGAACCTGCCCGTTCCTCATGTTCCCAATTTTTGATGCGACCAATTAACCAGAGGATACATCGTGTCTACTTCGACAGACAACACTCTCTGTGCATGGAAGTACGACCCCAATAAGGACCCAAACCAGCCATACTCTGAGGTCTATTGTCACGTCTACACTAATCTCCTTGATGTAGCATTTGATCCTACCCCCGGAAGTACAGTGCTAGCCATTGCCGAGGAGTATGTTCCCTATTTTGTACTTCTCTTTCTTTACTTTCTCTGAGGCTCTCGATGACAGGAATATATCCATCCAGGCGTATGCTCCCTCTTTTGTAGTTCTCTCTCTTTACTTTCTCTGAAGTTCTCGACAGGAATATAGACGCCCAGGCCGAAGCCGAAGATTCTGATTCTGAAGAAATCTCCACTTTTATCGCGATTTCTAATCGTAGGCGCAGGGCCCTCCAACGTGTCGGCCCATTAGTTTGGGGACGAGGTCCAACGGCAGGACAAATATTTGCCTCCACAGAGCCCCTCGGAGACAGATACATGGACTGTTTCCACGGAGCTTTCGATGTAGACGAGGAAAAGAAGCTATATGGTTTCGCCGACATTCATGGGAACTTCCTCAATCAAGACTACCAGACACTCGAGAAGGGAGATGAAATTGCCATCCAGGACAATGGTATGCCCTGCTTACTCTCTCAACATAAACACTCCCCCTGTATGTCGCACAGGAAAATTGCTCGCTCTAGCGACTTCCTCTGAGACAAAGAACATTACACGCATTTATGATGTCGCAGGAGGCATCTCTAAGAAAGCTGTCCAAGAAATCAAGCTCGCGGCGCCTCGATGCGACATTAACTGTGCTACCTACAGCCCCGATGGGATCTACCTCGCTCTAGCCCGCAGTGACAATGCTACGCACATTTACGACTTGCGAATGTTCAGCAGCAGTTCTTTCTTCAGCTTCCAACATGATCCTGATGCGTCCGAAGTAAACCCAGGACAGCAGTCATTTGGAATTGTACGGGCACAGTGGATCCAGAAACGTACCGGGAGATTTGGTCTAGTCACAGGTGGAAATGACGGTAAGTTGACTACTGTACCCTCAGCTATTTCGCTCAAGTAGGACCTATGCTGTTCAGGTTGTGTGCGAATGTGGGACCCCCTCATATCAGCCACAGACCGCCTAAACGGCACCATCATTGCGGAAGCTTCTTCAGACATCGCATACTTCACTATAGGAGATCGTTTCGCTGGAGAACATCAACTAGTGGTGTACGTTTTCCATGGCATATTTCTTCCCGATGTCTAATAACGGGCTTTTCGTTCAGAGGTGATGCGGCGGGAACTGTCTACATCTACGACGACAATCATATACCGCTAATGTAATAACATTGTTGATTGACCCTTGATTACGCCCCATAAAATATGTTCAGAATCGCGGCAGCCTCTGCAATTTTCCAAAATCCTGGAATCCAGGTTGTCATCATTGTCATGTCCGAGTCGGTGATTACGGTGCATACACATACAGTAGCAATAGACTCCATCCACTACAGCTGGAAGAATATTTGCTCGCTCAATTCTGGTTGTAATGTTATACGCGGTGACGCGCTAAAGATTGCATGCAATGTCACTCCCACCAGAGGGATCTCTTGAAAATTTCAGAGCATGGTGTGAAATTCGAGGAGAGACTACAATTCTTTGCTTCACGGTCGAGGCCTAAGTATGTACTATTACAACTTATAAACGTATACAACCACGAAGATAAAAGGGAAAAAATCCATCAGACAGACGCTCAACTCGCCGGCGAGTCAACGGAAGAGCTCTTGCGAGTCAACCGAAGACAAGCCAAACGTCCTCGAGACGCTCCGAAGAGCGCCGTGTTCTCAGTAAAGCGAGTGAGCGCGAAGGTCATCGACTGGATTTGAAGGATGCGGCATTTGTAAAAATGCGAGACTCGGTCAGTTTCTATAAAAAGATCCTGATGAGTATGTATCTGGGGAAACAAAATATTCAGGAAAGCCTTATATATTTTTCAAAGGTGGTCCGTGCGCGTATTCTTCACGTGATATAGAGCGACGCTGGCATTGTGATTCAATCTCGCATTCATTTTAGAGAGGCTCGAACTCTGCGTAGAAGAGCTTTTTCATAACGAAGAACATACGTATGGCTATCAGAATAACACTACACCCTGCTTGCGCGAAGAGATTATGCCTAAAACTTTACTCTGCATATCGAACAACTCCCCTCCTTCATAGGCGACCAGTTCGTCGTCTGGAGCACTCACTCCCAATGCCGTTTCAAGGTTGCTCGTGGCCAACGCGATGGCCTCCTCCTTGCTGATTCTGCCCCCAGATTCCAGCGCAGCCTGACATGTAAAATATTCAACGAGACCTAGGAGAGACAGTCGTTAACACGTACCCATGCAACATCAAAGCGGGCATTTCTTGCATCGTGCTCATCAACAACACCGATCCCAACGTTCACGTTATTGTCCAATAAAATTGTTATCGCTGTCTCATTTGTCAAAGGTGGTCCTGGCATACTGTGAAAGGTCAATAAACAATTTACTTCCTCGTCCGACACTTACATCCGTCTATGATCCCAAGTCCGAGGGAATGGCCTTGAAGGTGTCAGCACCACGCTTATACCGGCAGCTGCAATCTCTTTGGCGAGCAAGTGGGCCTCAGCAGCGCCTGTAAACGTCATCGGCAGCTCCTTTCCTATTCTTTCTTCATATTCCGCTTTGAGAGCGATAAGAGTTGCCATGATGTCTGCATTGTCCACATCGATAACCAAGAGAACTTTGCTCTACGATATCCTTAGTCTTCGCGTGCAAGGTCTTTGTTATGCGCCTTACCTGACGGACGTCTGCCCAAATCGACTCGGAAGCTTCGGGAGCGTCCGCAAAGAGGTCTGCACGCATAGCGAGTATTTGTGAGCTCACGCTAGGAGACTGGCTGTGGCTTAAGGCAAGATGTAAAGCGGTGAATGGCTGGACAATCGCGCCTTCGTCCAAAGCACTTGTAGCGCCAACGGAGAACGCCGTACCGACACCGACCAGGAAGCCGGTGCTTGAAGGTGCAGTGACGGCAGTGGTTACGCCTCCACGGTACGCCAACCTGACGACGAACATCAGTACATTTGAAGGCGAGATGCAGCAACATAACATGCAAGGTATTCCGACCGCCAAATTGTAGCCCATCAACAGCTCGTACGATAGACTTGCTTATAATAGGAGGTACGTTGCCAGAAAGGAAATCGATAACATTTCCATCATTCGTCGATGGCTCCAGACGAATCTCTACCAGTCCCAACGGACTTCCGAAAGAGGTCAGACCAGGAGCGATAGAGCCGCCTTTGAGGTCAACTACCTTTCCCCCATCAGAGCCGAGCTTTGACACACAGGACCTAGTCAGGTTGTAACAAGTGTCCACAATCTTGCCATCTTCGACAGTGACAGTCCAGGCCCCATGGTCGAGCTCTTCTGCACTGGGATCAGGCAAAACAGATTGAATACCACTGGTTAATTCCCCGGTCCGATCTCTGACCCAAAGACTCTTCACACCGAGGAAATGAACGACACCCTTCGTGTGCTGCGTTTCCAGAGGAGGAAGACCCTCATATTCCACAGTCTCTCTCGCCTCTTTATCCCAGTTGGGGGTCCGCGGGACTTCTTGGAATGGGCCGGGCTTCGGCGCTGGAACGGCGGGATTCTTTAACTGGGGTATTCCGTCGATGTACACTTGCGTAGGCGTTGCACCCAGTGCGAGAGGGTGGGAATCCCATACAACGACATCTATGACATCGATGGAGATGAGTAAATACTTGCAAAAACATGTGAAGACGAACCTGCGTCGTACCCTGTCATAAACCGATAAATATTGAGCAGATATCACTAGATGCCTAGACAGTGATGCTCTTACCAGGCGCAAGCCTACCCACGCGATGCCCGATACCTAGGGCCTGAGCTGGGGTAGAAGTAACTGACGCAATCGATAGTCCGGGATGAAGACCGTAGTAATGGGCTTGTTGTGCTTCATATATCAGATACCGACTGTTGAGCACAGGGTGGTCCGACTGGCATTCATTGTAAGTGTCCAATATGATTTACACCCTCGGACCTTACCTTCATTACGACAGGAAGATGATGCTCAGCAAGAATTCGAGGAGCAAATTCCGACCCCCGATATGCCTCCCTCTTCTTCCTGTACAAACAATTTGAGGAATGAGGTCATATGAGAACAGAGGCATTGTGTGTACCTTGCATTGCTGGCGAAGAGAGCCATAGACGGTGCGCCTCCCTGAAAACTATATCCTTAGACATATGAACGGTGGGCAATCGGAGTTACCAACCCAAGTCTTCCTTAGGAGATCGGGGACGAGGTATGTCTCCCCCGCATGGTGAAATGACGCGACCGGAAATTGGAACTCGTTCGAAAGCTTCCATGGATGTCAGGAGATCAACGACACAACGTATCCCATAAGAGAAAAATGCCTACACGGACGATCAGGTCCAAGTCCACCGCCTAGAGTGGGTCCGTCCTAGCTTCAGTAAATGTATGTCTTTGTAAAAACAAGCCACGAACCTCATAACAGTGAACGGAGAGCTAAAGGGAGCAGTTCAGTCTGTCGTCGAAGCACAATGCAATCTGCGGCGCTACCTTGACACGTCCCCGAAGCACGTCCACCAAGGATTCCCACTGAAAGCTTTCGGGAAATTCTTCTCCTTCGATCTGCTCCCACAGGCCGGCATCGACCTTCTCGCAGAACTGATCCTGAGAATCCTTGACCTTACGAGCTTCGTCGTAAGCCTGCCGGAAGTGCCAGGCGGCATCCATCCGGACCATTCCGTACCGTCGGTTGGGGTTTTCTCCTACGTTCAAGGATTAGTTAAATACACACATAGGCAATGAAAGACTTGCCACACGCATGTCTGAAATGCAAAGAATGTGATCAATGGAAGCATTAAACCCCGTCCCTTCGCTGCATGTACTCACTTCATGTGCCTCCAATGCACGAACTCCGGTTCCGCTGTACCGTTAATGAACAGACTTTGAGGGGGCTCAACAAGCTTCGAAGAGACGGAACGATCTGCTGTTGGGCGAAACTTGATCACGAAGGATTGCCCTCCTTCATATGCAAGTGTCGATAAGCAATATAATCGAAGATGGCAGTAGTCTCGTACCAATGTTGTTCGCACTTCCTGGCACAATCTGCGCAGTCGTTACCCCTCCAGAAATGGCCAGCTCGTAAGAATCATCATGACTGTTCAGTCCATCGATACTTCTTAACCAAGGAAGGATAGGTGCCTGATGCGAGTTCGTATCGGCTGAGCCTGCATTCAAGATTTTATCAAATTGTCTGGTAGCCCCTGGCACTGGACGTCTGAAAAGAACACATACCACTCAACCCTGGAAGACTACCCACTCCAATGTGGGAATGGATGTCTACTAATCCAGGAGAAACCCATTTGCCGTTCACATCGACAACGTTCACTTTCTTCTCATCAAACCGCTTCAACAGAGAAGGTGGGATGTATCCCACGGCGACGACGACACCCTTGTCTAATAAGATGTCGCCAAAGACGATCTCCGTTCCATTGCGCGCCCCAGTCAAGATCTTTCCGTTCCTCAACAGAGTCGGAGGTGTTCCAGGCACATAGCGATCTGAGCCGGAAGAAACGCGAGTGGACGTGTCGTACGAAGCGGGAGGTCCAGCGGGGGTGCGAATTGAGGTGCATCTGTCTTTGAGGGCTGCACGTTGAGCTGCAGGGATGCGGTTGCCTCTGATCGCAGTACCACCGCCAGTCGGGCCAGTGAGATTCAAGAAGGTGAATAGAAGAGAGAAGAGGCCGAGCGTCAAGACGAACGCAGTTCTAAGCTGAGCTTTGCGAGGTCGATGACCTGGCGTCATTGCAGACTTCATGGCTATCAGCAGCAAAGGTGGTCAATGGCCTGTTCAGTCATATGAATTATGAGAACATCGAGAAGCGGATGTCGCCTTGTCACTAGAACAAATGATCTTGACTTCGAAGTCCAAGCATATTTGGTGAGAATTCGAATGTCAATAAAGTTTCTACGATACAAACGAAATCCAAGAGATTGTATATCCGGGGAAAATAAGTAGATAGTGGAGAAAGGAAGGATTGAACAACAAAAAGTAGGGATACAAGTGAATGAAGCCTGCGAAGCGAAAGCTACTTAAGGGTGAGGAAGAGCACTGACAGCAAAGTCAGGCAAGATTCTTCAATCGGAATCGTCGACCCAGTCCCCCCGAACAACTCTCCTTGTATACTCCCGAACCCAAGCAGGCCGTCTCGCATGCTGAGCGATCAACTCAGCCCTTCGTTGCGCTCTCGCCTCACTTTCCTGTTGCTGCGCTTCACCTTCACCAGATTCGCCCTCCTCCCTCTGTCCCCTTGCGTTCGCCTCAGTCCTAATCTGACCCTCCCTCCTGTTCAGCGCCGCTCTCCTCCGATTCCACACGGCCGGATGCACCGTCGATACCAACAACGACAAGAACACAGCCGCCTTAGCCATCATCCCTGGCTGTGCCACATCACCACCCAACGCCTGCTCCTCCTGCTCAATGTTCAGGTTAGCTAACGTGTCCAGGAAGCTTGTTTCACCACCGTCTGGTCGGATCCTTCCCATTGGTAACACTCTTGCATCTAAATTATTAGGGTTATTGTTGGGAATGTTGGCGCCGGGAGGTGCGGGGACACCACGCCCCTGGCGAGCGAGGGCGAGCTGTCGTTCTGCTCTCCTGATACCTTGCACCGCGTTATTGAGAGGCCGCCAGATCTCATAGAGCACCCAGGCGAGAATGAGCAAACCAAAGACAGGCTTCCGAGCAGGAGCGACGAAGTATAACAGGAGGAGCGTTCGAAAGAGGAGCATGGCAAGAGGGACGAGTAGCGGTCTAAAGTCTCCTATTGCAATTCCCCTGTGGGGAGGATGAAGGTCCCGCGCGACGTGTTGGAGCAACACGTGAGGCGGCGGAGGAAGGTACGCTTGTTGGGACGGTGGCAAGGCAACAGGTATAGGAGGGGTCTGGACGGGTAAACGAAGGAGAGCAAGAGTGCATGACATGACTTTTAAAGCATGGATTTGGGCTGGGGTGGGTGTCTCTGCGGGGTTGAGAAGACGCAGATACGTCTGTCCTCTGCAGGAGGGGAGTCAGTCAGCACTTGCAGGGATAGAAAAGGAGTGCGCACTCGATGATAGTCCTATGATACTTGACACCACCTGGTGTCTGTGGTGGGAAAGGCTCATCGAGAATCCTGGGCCAAGAGTATCCGTGATTTTCGAGGAAGGGAATAGCCATTGATCGAGCGAGTTCCATAGCCCCTTGATCGCTAGTCTGTTCCAGGGGACTATGGGTGAGAGTCATGACAGCCCTCTGATGTCTGAAGGCAAAGTAAGCCATTGGATGATTGGCCATTAGAGGAATGTGGCTGTTTGTAGATACGGGGGTGGGAATGTACTGCGGCTGAATATTAGGGCGAGATATTTGAGGAGGAACTAGCGGTGAAGGCTGAGGTTTGTTGCTAGCGGCAGGGTTGGTGGGTGGACCTGATGTCCACGCCGAGGGATGAACTGCGAGATGAACGACCCGTGGTTCACCTGGAGACTAGAAAGATAGCAGTCAGCAATCCAGTACAACGCACTTGTCAGATCGTTTACTGACCTTCCAAAGGTCTGAAACCTTCTCGTCGTCGTTGAGAAAGCGCCCGCGCCATATTATCCGCTGACCATCCACGCGAGGGGTTCCTGGGCAAGACCTCCTTATCTCCTCTTTCACATCGAGGACGGTAGATGAACCAGGAACTTGTAAAATGAAAGAATAAGAATAAGACGGGAGCTCAACACGAAGGTCAATCGTGGACATTAGAGTACAAAGACGCCGATTCAGCTGAGGGTTCACTTCAAAGTCACTAATGTAGTCATCATCACTTCAAATGCCACGTTTGAGATGTGACACGTTGCCGATCATTCTAAAGCTCTTGACAAATAACGCGACGCGACTCTGGCCGCAGCGAATCGATCCTCCAACTTATTCGTTTGGCAGTACCCTTTGAAGCGTCTCCTCCTCCTCTATCATGGAAGTTCGAAATATTCAGGTAATTATTTAACTCCGTGTTGATATCGAAAACAGGCCCACGGTACATAACGTCCCGGCGGATTTCCGGAGATCTCACCTTCTTGAATTTTGTCTGCATGTATAGGCATGTCCTTCAACTCGCCATCCTCCTAGGACGAAGGCAACAGCAGGTTCAAAGCAGGTTTCCATGCATTGCATGCGGGTTTGTCTCATATTCGCGATGAAGCATATGTATGAATACATTGGTACGCTTCGGAACCATGCAATATGAATCTGATGGACTCCTGCTTGGAATCTGGGCATCACACAGCTCATGTGGAATGCAAGGGAAAGCAGCGCCGTTCAGAAGTCGCGTAATTCAGTGTAGATTTCCGGCGATTCGTCAAGAATACTATAAAAACCAGCTTATAATGTTCGGTATTCTCAGTCTCCTCGTTTGAACACTCTTGTTAGAGACAATGCAGCTCGCCGGATCCCTTCTATCTCTTGCGCTCTTTGTTTCGTCTGCCCTCTCGGCCCCGGGACTCCTCAAAAGAGTGGAGACCGTCGACGGAGAGACGACCGGTCTTTACATCGTTAAGCTCAAGGATGGCGTAGACCGAGCAGCAAGCCTGAGTGCTATCTCTAGCTTCACTTCGACATCAGAGATCACCCATGAATGGGACCTTATCAACGGCTTCGCCGGTATTACAACACGAACTTCTCTCGTCGTGACGCTCACATGTTGCCTACCTCGCAGGAACCTTCGATGAGGACTCGTTAAATGCTCTTCTCGCCGATCCTGATGTTGAATCCGTCAGCGAAGATGGAATTGGATCCGTCATCGCCGTCCAGTAAGCCAATATTTCTCGACCCTGTTGGTTTTACTCAGTATTGTCCTATTCACCTAGGACCGACGCTCCTTGGGGTCTGGCAAGAATTAGTCAGAACAATGCTACCGGTGGCGCGGTCTTAGATACTTCCTTTACTTACACCTACAATGATGCAGCGGGTGCGGGAGTTGACATTTACGTTGTCGGTAAGCAACGAAATACCCTTGCCTCGACTGAGATGGACTTATTTGGGCTCACGCTTCCCAGATACTGGTAAGTTTCGTGTGCACCTTTTGGGTGTTGTCCATCGCAGGCTAATTCCTCATATCTAGGCATTCGCACCACCCACGTACCCACCTCCTGAGCATCATATGCGGATTTGATATCTAACTCTTCCTCGTTGCAGACCGACTTTGGTGGACGTGCTCGCTGGGGCGCTACTTTTGGCCCATACTCCGTAAGTAATTCTTCCCAGATCCTGCGATCATATCTTATCTGACTGGTACAATATTCAGGATGCTGATGGGTTCGGCCATGGTACCCACTGCGCGTACGTGTGTTGGTTCTCTCTTGTGACTCTTGTCGACTGATCTTTTTCTTAGAGGGACGGCTGCCGGTACCCGGTGGGGTGTTGCCAAGGTAGACTGGAGGCTGCTTGAACGACTTGATCTTCGTCTCACACCATACTAGCGCGCCAACTTGATCGCTGTGAAAGCTTTCAGTGACGCCGGGTACGCCTCATGATCTTAATACCTCAAATCAACACGTCTGACTATTGTTTAGAGGAGGATCTATCTCAAACACGTACACGATCCTTCGTCACGGTGTTGACATATATCTCATGCCATATACAGTGTTTCTGCTTTGGACTGGGTCGTTTCTCAGGTTCGTGCCAGTGGTAACCCCTCTGTCATTAGCATGAGTGTGCGCTTCCCCTTCTCTTCGGTTCTCAACAACGCTATTGCTGCCGTCAGTCTTTCTTCCTTATTCATGGCGAACGGCCCTCTTAAACGACCTTGTGTATAGACCGTTGACGAAGGTATCCACGTCGTCGTCAGTAGCACCATTCCCGATAGCTTTCCCCTCTTATCTTCTCTCACAGGCTGGTGCTGATAACGATCGCAACGATGCCAGCAACTGGAGCCCCGCTAGCGCCCCAAGCGCCCTGACCGTGGGCGCCTCAACCATCACGGATTCGTGGGCCTCCTTCTCCAACTTTGGCTCCGTGGTCGACCTCATCGCTCCCGGAGTGGACGTCACCAGCGCCTGGTCATCGAGCGACACTGCTGTCACCAGTATCTCCGGGACCTCCATGGCATGTGCTTACCACCATTTCCGTGTTCGTCCTCTGATCTATGCTTGTTGTGTAGTCTACGCCACACGTTGCTGGTCTGGTCGCGTACACTATTAGCGTCAGAGGTAACTTGAGCCCCGCGGCCATGGCTTCCGTTTTGAAGAGCCAGGCCGTGAACGGTGTCGTGACTGGTGTCCGTACGTCTGTTTTCTTTTTGTCAGTGCCAGTGCTGTCGCTGACTGGACACAAAGCTGGCGGAACTGCCAACGCTCTGGCACGCAACGATGTTTAAGCGTGATATATAGTGTAGAAATTTTAGGTGAATGGACTTGAAAGTCAGTACTTGAACTCAAAAACAGTCGTTCGACTGTCCGAATGATTTCATTCTAGTAAACAACAAAGACACATCTATTGATTTACAGATCAAGGAAGTTCCTTCGAAATTCGTGAGACAAAGGTCAGCTGAGGAGACCTTGCTGCAATACATCCCAGCCCTGACAGACACTTACAACAACGGCTTTTTACAAAGCAATAACAAAGGACTCGGCTCCATATTCCTGGCTGGCGGCAGTCATGAGTTTCGGTCAGTCCCACAGCCCATACTGAGCTTAGGGGAAACCACGCAGAACTGTCAGAATGAGCAATGTATCCTGTCATCTCTATGCGAAACCAAGCCTCTTCCTTGCACATCGTCACGGGCTTCGAGAGTCTCGGGGCATAATCGTCCTCTTCCGCACGCATTGTCATCATCTTCGACACCATCTGATCGCATTCCACCGCAAGTCTGTCTTCATCGCCGAGAGCGGCGATAGATTGACGTACCTTCGTCTCCAGGACATCTGCTGGAACACTAGGGGGACTGGGGGCGAGTCATGGTTGAAGCCGACCATAGGTATCTCGAAACTGAAGCAGGGGTTATAACTTCTGTCTGATAACGTCCTCTAAGCAGCTGAGCAAGGCGAAAGCATATCCAGCAGAAATCTTCCCTGACACCGACGGCAGGCTGCACATTTCCCAGAGTCGGCTGCTTTTACAGTGTTCAAGTTATTTTAAGTCGAAGAGAAGAAGCACTGCCAGCAGCAGCCACCCTCCACGTGATTGCCGATCAATTGTCGATCTTCTCTATGTGCTATGACTCGATCCAAAAAATCTTGACCTAGACTGCCATGAACGGGACTACAGGAAAGCTGGCTGAGCTAGATGCATCCAAGCTCCAAATCACCCTCTCCTCCTCTCTAAAACCTATTCCCCCGCCCAAGGAGCTGGTCTTCGGTAAATATACCACAGACCACATGCTCGTCTCCTCCTTTGACCCCGATTCTGGCTGGAGTGCACCAGAAATCAAGCCATACCAGAACCTCAGCTTGGACCCTGCCAGTAGCTGCTTCCAGTATTGCCCAAATGTCTTCGAGGGGATGAAGGCATATCTCGGGAAGGACGGGGAGGTCAGGTTGTTCAGGCCAGAGAAGAACATGCAGCGTTTGACGATGAGCGTTGATCGTGTCGCATTGCCGCCTTTCAATACTGATGAGCTTCTCAAGCTCATCAAGGATCTGGTGCTCCTCGACAAGCGGTGGATTCCCCGCGAACGTGGATATTCGTTATACATCCGTCCGACTGTCATTGGAACTCGTCCTTCTCTGGGAGTCACCGCCTCAACGCATTCCATGATCTATATCATCCTTTCACCCACCGGGCCTTTTTTTCCCTCTGGCATCAAGCCCGTTTCCCTCTTAGCCATCCCCCCAACTCAATTCGTACGTGCCTGGCCTGGTGGTACCGGAGGGTTCAAATTGGGTTTGAACTACGCGCCTGCTTTCTTGATGCAGCGCATGGCAAAGGAAAAGGGGTATGACCAAATTCTTGGCTTGCTCGGAGCCGAGAATGGCGTTATGGTGGGTGAAGCAGGTGCTATGAACTTCTTTGCCGTCGTTCGCGGTGAAGGGGAAGGTGTTCTCGACGTACACACTCCTCCACTTGACGGGACGATCCTCCCAGGGATCACCCGTGCTTCATGCCTTGATTTGCTCCGCCATCCCTCTTTCCTTGCCCTCCTCTCATCTGCCGGGGTTACAAGAATAAACGTCCACGATGATCAACCGCTCTCTCTCTCTTCCCTTTTGGACTGGGACGCTGCGGGAAAATTGGTGGAGGCATTTGGTGTGGGTACTGCGGTGATTGTGGCGCCTATCGGGAGGATTGGTATTGCTTCCTCCACCTCAGCGGCCGTTTCCTCGGCTGCAGCTGTGAACGGGAACGGCAATGCTATTCCAGAGCCGGCAGTAAAGGACATCCTATTCCCCACCTATAAGGCTGCGTTGGGGCCCATAGGAGAGGTCTTGTATCAGAGGATTGTGGACATCCAAGAGGGCAGGATTGAGTGGGAAGGATGGGGCGTACGATGCTGAACCTCTAAAAATGGATCGTGTCTGGCAGGAAAAGATGTCAACGACATGGCCTCATCGTTCGTTTAGAAGCTGATGTTGCTGCATATCTAGACAACGAATAATCCTATATAATAAAATAGATACAGTAGAAGAAGCAGCGTGCTTGCTACCGTATATCACCGACTCTGAAGCACTATAGCCAGCAAGACCACCAGTAGTGCAACGATAACTAGGATGATCGTTCCCCATGCTAGAGCAAGCATTAGCCGGTCTCTCCAAAACAGAAATGCAGGACTTACGCAACCCAGCCTGACCTTCCGGCACGCTCACGATGCGCACCGAATCGGCGCTGCCAGACACCACGTATTTCGTCGACGGACTGAACGCCAGTGTGGTTGGTGGGAATTCGTGAGCTTGGAATATTGTCACGACGGGCTACACCACACGTCGTCTCAGTATTGGAAGAAACATGAAACGCCATGCAATAACTCACGCTAAGAGTGTTCGCGTCAAGCAATCTCAGACTCATATCGGATGAACCAATGCCTAGAAGCTTTCCGTTTGGGCTGCGGGACGTCAGAGCAGCACGTTGAGAAGCAACAAAACTCGGAGGGCATACCTAACCTCGAAACACGTCAAGCCCCGGTCACTGATCTTCTTGGTTTTCTCTAATGTCCATTTTTCTTCCGAAGTATTCCATTTACACAACATACCATGCCTACTGGGGATTTTAGAGGACTTTAATCTTTGAGGCGAGGTGTTCAACGCTGTGTATAGGACTCCGTCATCTTGAGGATGGAATTTTGCTACGCGGAATGATGCTTTTCCGTCGTTGATGGAGGTGGGTACTGCGATGGATTGGAGAAGTTCGGGTGGAGGGAGCGGTTTGTGTGATTTGCTTTTCTTCTTCTTCTTCTTTGAGGGTGATGACGAAGGGCTTGCACTTGGAGAAGGCAGGGAGTAGACGAGGAGATGAGATGTGGTCGCAACGATGAGCTGAAATAAAATAAGACAAGGCAGAATGGAATACTGGTATCAGAACTGACTGTTGCCTTGGTACGAGAGAAAGTCGCGTCGTAGATTTCTTGCTCGGTTGTGAGAGCGGCTACTTTGGTTAATGATGGGTAAGATAGAAGGTCCAACTTGATAAGACTATAAGGAGCTTGTCACTTCACAGGACGGGATTAACGTACACTATTCGAACCAGCCACGGCTACGAGTGTTCCATCGGGGGAGAATGCGGTGACTTTCTACAACAATCATTGGCGAACGCGACTTGACGAGAAGAGAAAACAAGTTACCTGGAAGTCCAAGTCATCGTCCACAGAGGTCAATGTACCGAGTGTACGGATGAGCGAAAACCTATATCGGGTGACATGAATTCCAACAGAGCTGGAGTGAGGTCTGGGCCGCTCACTTGTTCTCTGCAATGTTGAAAAGTCGGCAATTCTCGTTCTGACCCTTCTCTACGACATCTTCAGCACTGTTGACGCCACATACGAGGGTATGATCCTTCACGTCGCGAATCAGAATCACATACCCCAGCCAGGGGAAAAGTTTGGTATGACTTACGGATGCATTGACAGCAAGACTCATAGGCGCATCTTCGCCAACAGCAAATTCATACTTGGAGACGAGGTCAAGAGATCGTTTCTCTCCGATTTTATACAGTCTCTGAAAGAAATTAAAGTCAGATACAGAATAAAATGAAACACCAAGAACATGACGCGCCAGTTGGTTTTTGACGCCGCTTTTCGAAGAACCTCCGCCGCCACCGAGAATGAGCTCCTTATCGGATAGAAATGAAGAAGAGTAGACTGGGAACGATGCAATGCTATGGCCTGTGTGCTGAGCCCTCATGGTGGTATGAAGACACGTCCCAGGCTCAATTGGGTAAGCCACATTACGCCTCGGCACGTGCACGGACCGCGAATCCCGGTGTACTTTCTTCTGGCCTTCACTTTCGACTGCGCCTTCGTCTGTATCTTCCATCTTGCCTAGTTCTACAGCGTACTCTCTTTGCATTACTCTCCCTTTGGCTCCTTCAAATGGAGAATGTCACATACCCTAATTTCGGCGAATGGTCTTACCAGGACAAGCTTCCTGAACTTAACACGGCCACAGTAATCGGTATAACTGTAGCAATCGCCGGAAACGTTCTCATATCGCTTGCTTTAAACATTCAAAAGCTTGCACATAACAGGCTAGATGCCCAGAAGAACCGCAACGCCAATGACGAAGAGCAGCAGCGCCAACGGAAACTTCATGGGATCAGGAGAATTCATCATCCTCCTAGTCTTGACGAATCCCACGAGGATTTACTTCGGACTCCATCTACCTCATCTGCTTCTTCCCGTACGGGACACGCTGCAGACGCAGATTCGACCGAGACCGTGGAATCGCAACCTTTATTGACTCTGTCACATCAAGATGAACGTCATTCAAACTATGGCTCTTTGTCTTTAGGATCATCCGGCAGAAAGCCATCCACCATGCGCACTCTAGTGTCACGCCTCGTTTTGGGGCGCGGAAGAAATACTCAGAAGCATGCTGTAGTCGTGCCTGTTGAAATCGTCACTACTGACGCGTCGATTGACAGCCATGTAAACGGGAGCAAAAAGAATCCAGAGAATGACCACGACTCATTCGACAACGGGAATGAGAGTGACTACTTAAAATCCAAGCTTTGGCATGTTTCTCCATTAGACAGTCGACTTTCGTCCTTTCTCATCCCCACTCCTAGGTGGTCCGGTTTTCTGCTCATGAATGTTGGCGAAGTTGGCAACTTCATATCCTACGCATGGGCACCGGCTTCTGTAGTGGCCCCGCTAGGAACTGTAAGCATTCAGCCTCCTCGGACCTGTGGAGTGTTCACGAGTTTCAGTTTGCCTTGATCGCCAACTGTGTTTTCGCCCCTTTGATGATTGGGGAGCGCTTTCGGAAAGTCAGTCTAATGGGATTTATACTTGCACTTGCCGTATGCCTCATCTCACACACGCGTAGCGTGATATTTTTGGTATATTTGTCGCCATCATCGGAGCGATCACAGTCGTGTTGTCATCTAACGCCTCAAATATACGGCTCGATCCTGAAGGGCTCCTGAAGGCTATCAAGAGAATACCGTTTCTTGTATACTCCTGCATTTACATTGTGGGGATAATCATACTCGCAACTCTTTCCGAAAGCTCCCTCGGACGACGCTGGGTCTTCGTCGATGTCGGCCTTTGTGCTTTGTTTGGTAGGTCTATGGATGCCGTGCCACGTTCATGTATACTCACGTCTGCTGCCCAGGTGGTTTCACGGTGCTTTCAACCAAAGCTATATCAACTCTCTTGACCATGGAATGGTTCGTCATGTTTACACAACCGATCACATATCCCGTTCTTACAGTACGTCACCCGCCTGCTGCTCCTCGTCGAGCTTTGACGAACATTTCTAGGTCCTGCTCGTCACAGGAGTAGGGCAGATCCGGTACCTCAACCGCGCCTTGATGCGATTCGATAGCAAAGTGAGTACTCCTCGCATCGGCCATTGCTGAGCCCCCTGACAGCTCGAGTCAGACGGTGATCCCCATTCAATTTGTACTATTCAATCTCTCAGCCATCGTTGGCTCTGCTATCCTTTACGGCGACTTCGAGAAAGCCAACTTCCATCAGATTGTCACCTTCCTCTACGGGTGTTCAGCAACCTTCGCTGGAGTGTTTATTATTGCATGGGAATCTCCCCATCCCGCGAGTGACAACGAAGAGCATCAGCAAGACGCAGGTGCAACTCATACTGCTCCAGGAAGCCCACCGGAGCCTGGCTCGCCGGTGCTGGAAGATCCGCACTACACACTTGGTTCTCTTAGTCGAAGAAGAGGCGCAACGCTAGTTCTTCCTGGAGGCACCGATAGGCTGCCTCTCAGAAGGAAATCAAGCGGAATTATGGGACTTTCGCCCGCTCAGGTGATGCTTCTTTGTTACCGTTACCGTTCCCAGTACTTTGGTTGCTCATGCTCGTTATCTATACTATAGCCTCTGCTATTGGTCCATACGCCACCTCGCGAGTTGCCGTCACGAGATCGAGGACAGGATGGGGACCCATCGGGGTCTTATCCCCAGACGCCAGAATCAGGAAGACGGTTGAGGGGGCCATTGAGCTGGGTAGGAGAGCAGTCAAATGAAAGTGTCAATGTCAATGCAAGGCGGTCGCGTCAGGACAGCCTGCCGACTAGAAATCGCAACTCGAGACCTGGGACTGGGGACGTCCGTAATTGGGACCCCTCGAACATTCCATAATCCATGCTATATTTGTTTGGTTACCTTATCATTTTAATATGTGCAGCACATAATATTGTGCTTTCATTCTGTCGTTGGAAGAGATCTTCCGGCGGTAACTTTGTTCGGTTACTGGATCCTTCTCGGTCATGGTTACTAACCAATTCCTAACAACATTCTTTTCGCAGTTGCAAAATACGTTGTATGGCAAACCCTTTTATCTTCCTTCTTTTGCACGTTTCTAAACGTGCTTGACAGGATTCTACAAGATTTACTCCTTACGTGCTCTCGGTGTTTACACTAGTCGGTCCTTGAGGTGGTTCGGCAGTCTCCGAGACCACCCCACTTGTCACCTTCCGTCAACTGCGGCGGCGGGTTCGCTCGCGCTCGTTGGAAGGAGCGCCCGACTGTCATGGGTGATGTTGTCACCGCGGGGACGTAACGTGCCTCCACCAACTTGAGCGCTCTTTGGAAGGTGGAAACGGCGGCGTGCGTTCACATTTCAAAGCTCACAAGAAGCATCGAGCTTGTTCAGAATATATCAGATCATCTTCTCGTATCTAACCGCCGCTTACATGACGCTGATACCTTCTTTCTAGCCTATAGTTTCTCGGGTAACTTAAACCTACTAAAAGCTTTCAAGGAAGCGTTCATTGCCAGAGCACGACTATGAATCGCCTGACATTACGGCCAATCTTCCATCATTCGTGCTCGCCGAATGAATTAAGCCACCAGCACGCGTTTACTTGACGCGTCGAGATCGAGAGACAAACTTTTGACTATCTTCTCATTACTTCCTTCCGCCACCAAGCTTATAGAAGAAGGCTTGGAACGGCACGCTCGTGTTTCAGCCTTCTAAACGCCCTCCTTCTGGCGTCGGCGGATATCTTTGGACCCTCCATACTCAGGCTGCGGCTATATCAGCAGACCGGAAGCCACTATGTACAGCTATGCACGCGTCTGAATGTTTCTTCCAAGAAAGAGAGCTGATATTCTTGTTTTAATCTCCGAATACGATTGAATAAAATGGATACTCACTTCTCATCTCTCGTGGAACACTTACCATGTCTTTGCTTTCCGTCCCCTTCATCACCTCTTCTTGTGCTGTGCCGGGATTCGTTCTCGTTACCATCTGCGTCGTGTTATGCGGGTGTGTCGTTGTCCGACGGATGCTTTTCCATCCTCTTCGCCGGTTCCCTGGCCCGAAGTTGGCCAAAGCGACGTCGCTATATAAGACTTATTTTGAGATTATCCGTCAAGGGGATTTTCTCAAGCAGCTTCATTACCTTCACGAAGTTTACGGTTCGTACGGCTGTCTCCGTCTCCCCTTTGACATTTTTATATCTCTGTTGCAGGCTCAGTTGTTCGGATTGGCCCGAATGAAGTACGTTTACTTGAATGATGTGCTCGAGTCTCTTCGTCTGATGAGTCTCGTTAGTTGCACTTCAGTGATCCTGATGCATACGCGGAGATCTATGCGTCAAGGTCGACTCTCATCAAAGATGCAGCTTTTTACAAGTGCTTTGGCGTGTCGTCTTCAACCTTTGGGGCTATCAACCATGAGGATGTTAAGCGACGGAAGGAACTCTTGAGCCCGCTGTTCTCAAGACGGGCTATCCTCAATCTGGAAGGTCTTGTTCAGGCCAAGGCATGTGTGTCACAGAGAGTTTCTGGATACTACTTATACGTTTGATTAAGGTTGACCATCTTATCTCTCGCCTCTCGAGATCGTCTGTGACCAAGCCTGCCGACATGTTCATGGCCTTTCGAAGCGTGTCCATGGACATAATTACGGCGTACAGTTTCTCCCACTGTGTCAATGCCCTCGACGTAGAAGACTTCATGCATCCTCTCCTCGTTACAATCCAGACCACCGTCTCTTCCTTCTGGATTGTGAAGCTCTTTCCCTTCCTTATCCCGGTTATTCAGGTGATACCGGGATGGGTGGCTGCTCGTCTGCACCATCAGTTTCACGCTTTCCTCCGTCTTCGTCTCGATGTTGGGTCTGAGATCGACAAGTTCGCAGACCAGGAGATCATGTTCGAGGAGTCAGAAAGTCCGACGATCTATCATCAGTTGCTGGCGCCGAAACTTCCATGCGGCAGTGTTATCTCAAAACAGTATCTTTTGGATGAAGCCTTATCTCTTGTTCAGGCTGGTAGTGATACTGTGGGGAACGCATGTACAGTGGGAACATTTTTCATCCTCCACGATCCAGTTACACGTTCGCAGTTAGTCAACGAGTTAGACAATGCTTTCCCCGACGAGGCATCTCCTATGTCTTTCCCGGCGCTGGAGAAGCTGCCGTACTTGGTACGCCGCATTTCAGATCTGACACCGAGGATGTTTGCTCACTGTCTCTGTGTAGACTGCTGTGATCAAGGAGTCCATGCGATTTGCTCACGGATTTGTGACACCTTTACCGCGGATCGTCCATGGAAGCCAGGCGATAGTGAGGGGAAATGTCGTTCCTGCTGGTGTGAGTGATTCTGAACTTGTTCTGAACTGTCCTGCAGCCCCTTTTAATTCGGTATACAGACTATCATCTCCTCGGGGACCACGTTTCTGCACAACAGTCCAGATATCTTCCGTAATCCTTCTACATTCTCCCCAGAGAGGTGGCTCGGTCCGGATGCGCGACATTTGGAAAACTACCTAGTCCCGTTCTCTAGCGGCCCGAGAATGTGTTTAGGAATCAAGTGAACTCTACCGCTCTTGAGCTTCGTCCTTTTACTCATTGTTTTCTCCGTTACTAGCCTCGCATGGTGCGAACTTTATATGATCTTTGGCAATATCTTCAGGCGGTTGAATATGGAAATCTATGACACCTCGTGAGCTCTTCGGTCCTCATGTTGTCTATGTCAACTTAAGCCCTTCCACCCAGTGTGGAGGATATGACGCAGTTCAAAGATTTCTTTATTCCGGTGTACTCTGGCAAACACTTCCGAGCTGTTGTTGAAAAGCGCCCAGAATGAGCGACTCGAGCTCATCGTGTAATTAAATGCGTATATCATCTTGGAAAAGTGCTTTGTAGAAGGTTGTACAAATGTACTACATTTTCTGCCTCGGGAACGAGGCGGATAGTAGAGTCCTCGGCCCGCTGCCGATCAGACTTATCATGAGTCATGGTATGTACTTGACGTAAAGGTTCCTTCTGCTCTCTCTCACGCGCATAATTGTCGGGGGAACCGTAATTGCATTGTAGGTGATACCTGGTCAAAAGCACCTACTTCTTTACATAACGATAAAACTACATTGATAATTCGTCGCAGTCTACAAAAAAGTTCTCAGATGCTCTGTGAGAGCAAGCAACGCTAGACTTTGTCCGTATGGCATGCTCGTCAATGGAATCTTCTTGTAGCCTTCGATATCGTCGAACACCGGGGTTCCAAACGACACTTGCTTCAACTCTCCATCCTCCGTGATGTTGTCCAACACGCCCTGGATAGCCTTCTTTGCACAATTGATATACCTTTCCTCTTTCGGGATCAGGCGTGTTCGAAGAGCCTTAGTGATCCCATAAGCGAATCCTGCCGTGCAAGAGGCTTCGAGGTACGAAGTAGGATCGTCCAGGATAGTGTGCCACAGCCCACTCTGTTGGTCCTGGTATTTGACCAGGGCGTCAATTTGGGTAACAAGAGATGTGACGAGGTGAAGTCGGACACCGTCGGTAGGAGGCAAAGCGAGCATTTCAATGAAGTCGGGGATGGCTACGGTAACCCAACAGTTCCCTCGACCCCACAAGGCCCGCCCAAAGTGGTGGCGGCCCGCGAAAGTCCATCCTATGATCGGGTGAGATCAAAATTTCGTGGCGCGATCAAATAGACTGACCATGAAACCAGAGACCCGTCTGTAGATCTTGAAGGTACTTAACACTGGGAGAGTGCCTGAACATCATCGGTATATTGCCCGGTCCGGGATTGACTCACTGGAGCAAGAATTGCCTCTTGGCTTCCTCTACGTATTCCGGCCTGCTAAGGACAAGCCCGATCTTCGCGAGCGGGAGCACGCTCATCATCAATGTATCGTCCCATAGCTGTTGCTCGTTATCGATGAGATAGGTGATGTGCTGGAGTCCGCCGTCGTCAGTACGAGGCATATCGTACATCACCCATTCTGCCCATGAATCGAGGTGAACGTGATAGTTGGCGAGACCAGCAGAATGAAGGTACGCGGCGGTTAACAACGGTGACATCGTGTTTACATTCTGGAAAACAAAAAATTAGCGATGATATCAGAAAGTTCACATGGCGCGTGACACAAGTCTGAAACGTACCTTGGTTGTGCCGACCTCAAAACGATCACGAAACCACTGGAGGGCGATCTTCAGGGCATCCTGGTCACCAGTGATTTCATAGAACTTGAGGAGGCCGTACAAGCCTCCGGTACCGATCAGTATGTGCACAATTGCCTCCGGACGATAAGATTGACAGACCTATGCCGTGGGTCCACTAGATATATGGTGGTACGCGGTCAGATGGTGTTGAAATCGATAAGGGTTTGGAGGATCGTACCTCCCAGTCATCCCAGCCCTTGGTGTCAATAACCCTACCGTCGGGGATGGTCATGAGAAACTCCCCGGTTTCATCCTTGATGTTGACCAGGCAGTTGATGAGGTTGCGTATATGCTTCAGGGTCAAAACCTGCCCAAAAGTGAGCCAGGGGAGAACCTCAGTGAAACGAGACATGCCTTTTCCTGGTTGATGTTTCGGAACGACATGGCGGTTCACTTTGAGGATGATTTCTCGTCTTTCGTCTTTCCAATGGCTTAAATGCATGAATCGGGATTAACCTCCTCCGGAGCGGCCGGACCGCGGGCCGCCGCTTGTCTGGGGAAGACCCCCACATGATCTTCCCCCACCCCACGGGGTAACGGATCGACCCTCATGGACCCCCTCTCTGAACATTTTAAAAGACAGAAAATGACTTCTTTTTCTCCGTGCCTTTTCCTCTCCTTTCCTCACCATGGCCGACAACAAGGCGGATAACCAGCAAATCGACGATATCGAGAAGGATGCGTACTCTTTGCGCAGCGGTTCGACCGATGCCCCTGCCAAAGGAATAGACGCCGAGGTCGCCAAATTCTTTGTCGACCATGGTGGAGATTCGTCCAAGCTGGTTGTTATCGACGATGCTACGAACAAGCGCCTGCGGTGGAAGATACACAAGCGTGTTTTGGTTCGCATTCCCGTTCTTCTCGAATGTCCACAACGCGTTAACATGATGAATGCAGATCGTTATGGTTGTAACATACTGTGAGGAGAATCCTTCCTTCCTTCCTTCATTTTTCTGATGTGTGTACTCCGAATAGTTGCTCAGACATTGGACAAGGGGTCAGTCGGCTCTTCTTCTCTGAAGAGGTCGGAGTGTGCTCATCTTCTCCCTCAGGACAATTAATTTTGCCTCCATCATGGGTATCCGTGAAGATACCAACCTGCAAGGTCAACAATACGCTTGGTTAACAACGTGTCGTACGTATCTAAGTTGGGATCCCTGTGAGAGTCTGGTCTAACTCGACATTTTAGTTTACATCGTCATGTACATTCTACTTCTTCTTATTGGGAAAGAGGACTGATATTCTGCTCGATACTCAGATTGGTTTGGGAATTCCCGGTTAACAGGTACGGGTCCTTATCTATGGCTGACGTATTGCTTGCTAACTTGCAGGGATAAAGGTTGATCCAGCGTCTTCCAATTGCGAAATTCCTTGCTTTCAAGTAAGCTGCTATTGTCCCGTCTATCAGTCCATAGTCCTCACGCCGTTCAAAGCATTATCGCATGGGGCGCCGTTTTGGCATGCACCGCCGCTTGCCATAACTTTGTTGGACTTGTCATGGTTCGCACGCTTTTGGGTCTCTTCGAGTGTATCTGCCAACCAGCCTTCGTTTTCTTGTAAGTGGGCAGGCTGATAGTCTGGAGGTATTCCTATAATCTGTCATTGAACACAGATCGACGATGTGGTACACTCGCGATGAACAGGCCCTCGTCATCGGTGCCTTCTATTCAATGAATGGTTTCCAGCAATGTGTCGGTGGTTTAATCGCTTATGGTATTGCCCATATTCAGAATGCTGCCTTGAAGAACTGGCAAATACTTTTCTTGGTGTGTTTTCTTGTCTTGCAGGCAAAGATTCCTTCTTCATTTATTCATAAACAATCAGCTTCTGGGAGCCCTTACTGTTGCTTGGGGTGTCTTCGTCCTCTGGTGGCTGCCTGACAGCCCCATCCGAGCCAAGTGCTTCTCGCCTCAAGATCGTATCCTGATGATGGAGCGCGTCAGGAAGAACGAGACTGGAGTCCAGAACAGAGAGTTCAAAAGATATCAAGCCCGTCAGTGATATTCGTATCCCCTAACTAATTCTTGTTCACGTTCCGCTTTTAGTCGAGGCTCTCAAGGACTCTACGGTTTGGTCTGTCACCCTCATCTCTTTCACAAATGCCCTGCCTACTGGCGGTCTTGGAGCATTTTCCAATATCATTTTGAAGGCCTTTGTACGTCTCGATGGTTTTCTTGAACCGCACCTGCGCGTCTGACAGCACTCTTTAAGGGTTTCTCCCAACTCCAAACCTATCTCCTGGCTATTGCCCAGGGTGTTATCATTATGTCATTCTTGTTCAGCGCTGCATACCTGTCGAAGAGATATAGTCAAAAACTCATTATGGCCTTCGTACGTGTCATTGCGCTTTCTCACCGCTTCTCGTGCTTATTATCCTTCTAGCTGTACACTCTTCCTAACATTGCTGGAACCATTGTCTTCTTGTCCGTTCTGACATCTCCGTCCACCAAGGTCGGGCTCTTGATCGCATTCTAGTGAGAGTCCTCCGTCATTTTGGACCAATGTTCCAGGAATTGACATACCTTTTATGTTCTTAGCTGCACACAGGGTTTCGGTGCTGTCGCCGTCCTGAACTTGGCTGTGATGACCAACAACATTGCCGGGCGGTCCAAGCAAGTCGTCGCCACGACCCTCACCTTCGTCGCTTGGGCTGTAGGCAACGCTGTCGGGCCCCAAGTGTTCCGCGAGACCGACGCGCCGAGGTATTACAGGGCGTTCATCGCGCACATGGTCATGTATGGCTTGCAGCTGGCCACCATCGTCTTCTTGAGGGCGAGGCTGATGAGGTTGAACGTACTGAAAAGGAGGGCACAGTCGCTTAAGGAGACCAAGGCGGGTGGTGAGGATGTGGGTGAGAATCTGGGCCATCAGCAGGCCTTTGACGATTTGACAGATTGGGAGAACCCTGATTGTGAGTGGTCCTATGTCGGTTCTGGGTCGTTGGCTGACATGCTTCTACTTGTAGTCCGTTACACATACTAATTTTACGATGAGATAAAAGGAGAGCAAGCGGTCTTTATCTTACTTCTTATGCTTGATGATTCTCTGGTATGCTTCTCATGGTACTTTCACGACTTTGTTTCTGTACCATATCAATATGTACTGTTTTGACTTTGCTCCACGATTTATTCGCAAGCATTCACGGGCACTACCTCACCATTCAGCAATCATCAATCGTGCGTAAGTGTTTCCAATAATACACCTCGAATTGCTAGAAGATAGGATGAGAAGTGCGGGCTACTCCCAAACATCGACACTCCTCAACTTCCTCCTCTTGACCCAGCCTTTGCTCCCCTCTTCCCAATCCGCGCCCTCAAAGATCCTCAATCGCCACAGAGCAATAGCAAGCGCCGCGACGTCTACTCTCTTAGCTATCGACGCGTCCGCCGTGAGTAGAAACGCGTGAGATGGCTTTTTCTTCTCGAACTTTGGAGGAGGTGATGGCAGTTGTCCCCGCTGCATCTTCCTCTTGATCTTCACCTCCTCATTCACGAGCTTGCACAGTAACGCGTGCAACATGGCGCGTTGGGTTCGATTGGGGAAGAGAGGAACTCCGTTGTAGAGCGGGGAGAGCGCCAGCGGGAGTGGGTCGACGTCCGCAACTCCCACTTCTACTTCCCCTCCTCCTCCAATCGGGAGAAGAACAGAAAGCGGTAACGGGGCTCTTTTCGGCTCGACTTCCTCTTCAAGCGGTGGTGGCGCGGCGGACATCGAGCCTTGAACACGCGCGTTGGTCTTTGGATCGCGATTGACGGGAGGTACGACGAGAATGGCCAGGGCGTCTTCATAAGGTATTCTGTGTGTCTCTTGGATCTGTGTCCATTCCTCTCGGGTCAGCCTCCGGAGGACGGATGTGGTGAATAGCTTGGCCGGAGCGCGTTGTAGTCGATCGATGAGGAGTTCGAGTTCTTGGAGGATTCGTAGGCGGAGGAGGTGGGCGATTTGGGCGGCGAGGTGGGTGTTGAGGATGGAGCCGCTAGATAAGACGCGGTTGTACTTACCTTTACGTGTGTGGATGGATCAGTGAGGGATGAAGGGGAGGGATAGGAATTACCTCGTCGAAGTAAATAGTCTATAGCTTGTTTCCAGCAGAGAACGTACGTCGCGCGGCCTGCACGACGGACTTTGTACTTGGTGTGCTCTAGGCCGTCCGGGATGAGGGTAGAGACTGGCGTCTTTCTTGGGGAGATGCGTGAGTGAGGAGGTATTTGCTTTGCTCCTAGACGTATCAAGAAGTCTGCAACAAACACCGCGTCAAGGACGAATGATCCGAGAGAAGTGTTGTTACCGCTGGGAAGATACATATCCGAATTAATATCCTTCCTCAAGGGACTTGCCAGCATCCTGACTGAAAGGGAATCAGAATGCCAGAAGAGAGCAGAGGAAAGACATACATACGATACGGACTGGCCCACCACTTGAGCTCGTCTCGATTCATTGTCCTCGGCCTGTCACTCGTCTCACCCTTCTTCGCGTTTACCCTGTCTTTTTTCTTCAGCCATGGATGAGGAGGCAGCATCTTATGTCTCGTGTGGTCCCAAGAATCAGTTACAGGATTTCCTTCGTCCAGTATAATTGATCTCTCGTAGTCTTTCGGGTCAAAAGAGGGACGGGGAGGAAGAGGCTTGTATAGCGATACACGACGGCGGCGGAGGGCTTCAATAGAGAAAGGTTCGAATGAAGCTGGTCCTTCCTTGGATATTACAGACGCGAGCATTGGTATTAGACGCGGCATGGTAGCTCCTAGTAAGTAGCGTACAGCCACAAAGTTACAGTTATACTACTGTACAACACTAATGACTTCCATTCACTTTCACCTCCCTCGCATCCCTCTCAAACTGGGCGCAATCTACGACGATACCCTCTCTCCTACTCTTCTCAGCAGCAAATACCGTTAAATGACTCTTTAAAACCTCCTTCACATCCGTACCCAGTACCTCCTGCTTGCCCGTCCTGACCGCTTCTACAAAAGCCCTGATCAACCCTACGTCTCCGCCCCCGTGTCCCCCACCTTCGCTCTTCGGCGTAAACCTCTTCTTCGTCCCCTTCCTAAAGTCGCTCACTTCATAGCTGTTCATGTCCCCCACAATCTCCCCATGGGCAAAATGCATCCGCAGCTGGCGGTCGCAGATCAGAGCTGTGAAGGCAACCATGGTGAAGGACGCGGTGGAGCCATTGGCAAACTCGATGTTGACGACTTGGTTATCGCAGACGTTGTTGTTGGAGGTGTAGACACAGCGGCCGTAGGGTCCGGTGCGGAGGGCGTGGGTGATGCTTTCGATGTCTGGTAGACCGTCCACGAGGGTAGAGGCGGGCCAGCCGGTTTGGCCTTCTTTGACTGGGTCAAGGTAGACTGAGAGAGATCGATTAGTTATAAAGATGTGAAAGTTCCGAGAGAAGAGCATTAATACTTCGTTTTGCACTGTACTCGCAATGCTTATCGTAAGGACAGTCGAGACAGCGTGTGGCATTTCCAGACTCCGGCGGTTTGTCCTCCACGCGGAAGTGCTGCAAGGATCCAAAGGAAGATACTCTTTTAGGCGTCGTAGGCGATAACCAATGGCATATAATATCAATATCACTTGAAAGAAAGACGCGTCAATCCACAATCAAGACGCGTGATCTTGGCACGCCACACTCACTGACAAGACTTGGTCATCAGCGAAAACGAACTATCCTCCTCCCTCGCCCAGCTCCCCCTCACATACGAGTGCGCAAAATGATAATACCCCACCGGCTCCACCTGAACGACATTGATCAGCCTCCCCAAGGACCCGGACCTTACAATCTCAGTGATCTCTCTGCTATAAGGCGAATACCTCATCACATGGCCCATTCCAAAGATGACCCCTGCCTTCGTGACGGCTTGTTCCATCTTGATGCAATCCTCCACAGTCGTAGCCATGGGCTTCTCACAGAGAATGTGATACCCCTGCTCAGCGAACGCAGCTGTGACCTCGGCGTGTATGTGGTCTTGGACGGCGATGAGAACGGCATCGGCAAGGCGTTTGCCTATGGTACTGATGGTTTCTGCAGAAGCAGCGAGGAGGTCCTGATAAGATTCAAAGACGAGGGTAGAGTCTACTTTATGCCCCTGTGCGAAGATGGAGCGGGTCTTTGGGCGTGGTTCGGCGATGGCTACTACTCTGCATTTGGTTGGGTTCTGGAGGGCGTACGACGTGTATGCCTAGTGTTGATTGTAAATATGAGCATTCTGATTGGGTAAGAGATGGTGGTTACCTTTCCTCGCTGGCCACAGCCTATAACAGCCAACGTAACGGGCTCTGAAGCAGGCTGGTTCATGTTCTCTGGCTCTGTGTAGTAGATGGGGGATTCCTTCAGTCTGATAGACTTTCTCCAGAGAGACTTTAAGTTTGATCCAGCCAAGATGCCATTGGCCATTTTATAAGTACAGTATCAGCTGAGATGTAAGCAGACGTGGAGAATCTAGAGATAACATGAAAGTTGAACATGAACGTGGACGGAAGCTAATCAGAGGCTGTCCCCCGGTCCGAACTCTCCGACTCTGAATCTGAAAAACGCCACACATCATGTTGTCGCCGTGTAGATCTGGTAGGAAGGTTAAATAAACGGTAGAAATGAGTATAGCAGGTTGACTGACCCCCATGGATAATCCCTTGCTCTGACAGATAAGACATACCAAGCAGAACCCGTCACCTTGAACAGTTCTCAATGAGATTCTCAAGGATACCAGGACATCAGTACTAGAGCACGATGCGTCCCGTTGGGGCCTATCACAAAAAACGAGTCAAGGCGTTCCAAAACATGATCCTTCCCAGGGTGATTATGATGTTTTCGATGGTTGGCTAGAAATCGGAGAGCAGCTATGTCTTTCTCGAGGGGCTTGCGAGGGGCCCGCGTCCGGCTTCTCACAGCCAGTGGATCGAGCTATCGGTATCTTCATGGCAAATAGACGCCTGAGAGCGATGGCATTGTCAGTTAGAGAGAGGAAATCTGATGTATGACGATACCCGTTGTCTGAAAAATTCTCTGCCAGTCATACAGTGCCGAAAGCGCCCGTTGCCCGAGTTTGTGAACCACACGACAAGCAGGACACTCGTCGGAATCAAGACCGAGGAATAATACATCGTTAATGTAGACTAGATGAAAGCCGCCGTGTGATATGTACTTCATCCTATCCCCACCGCACCGACAATCAGTATTTGTTCATGGTCAAGGTTCGCCACACTCTGGCCAGATTTGACGAATTCGATTGTTAGTGTTTATCTCAAACTGATCACTATATCGACAGCGTTGTCTCTGACCTCATAGCGCACATTCATACGAACGTGCGGGTAAAGTGGAAGCGCGTATGTAGGAGTCTCTCAGCTGCATACCACCCTTATTTTTGAGAGAACGCGGAGGAAAAAAAGTACAATTGAGAGACACAGCACAAGGGAGCGATTACGCCTCGACAGCCATCGGTACAACATCCGGCAGGATTTTACCTTTCCCAAGAATCTCTCTGCCTTCCCAGAATCGAGGGAGCTTGTCTCCAGGGACAAACAGTCTCTCGACCTTGTCCTCGGTAATGACACACATACGGATGACACCTCCAGAAGAACCGTCTCGGGACATTGCGAGCGCCAGTGCTATGCAAGGATCAGTAGAGGGAAGTGAAATAAGGCAGGAGGAAAGCGTACTGTTCTTGACAAATTCTACTGTTTGATCGCGTCCCCAACCGTCCTGGTATGTGGCGTCACAGTATCCGTAGACATATGTTGATCCAGAGCCTACAAAGAGTCAGACCATCGAGATGGGATGGTGTTGGAAAAGGTACCTCCGATAGCCCATGGCTGTCTGAAGAGACCACCACCGACAGGGATGTTATAGACAGAGGGACCGACTTGCTTGTCCCATCCAGCGACGATGATACCCGCTGAGAGCGCGTCCTTGTTGTCGTAGCACATCTTCTGGAAGAGGGTCGCAGCGGTTTCGACGCTGGGTGCTTGAGATGCCGTTTGTCTGTAGCGAGTTTGTGAACATCTGAGGCTGGAAGAGAAATGTGAGATACTGACGTGTACATCTGAAGCGCATAATGAACAATATCGGCTACAGCTTGAGTATCTGCGGCAGAACCAGAACGACAGCAGTAGATGCGATCATGTACATGAGTGAGCTTGTCGGTGACTCTGTTGGCCTAGTATAGAACTGGGTGAGCGTTCTTCCTGTTCGTTGAAATGGCCAGGAACGCACGATATAACTGCCAGTGGTTGTCCTGGAATCAGCCCCAATAACGACTCCCCCGTCGAATTGGACGGCCATGATCGAGGTCTATCCGCCTTTCAGTAAAGATAACAAAATATTATAAGAAAATACGGACTCCGAGGTTGACCTCGCCGCTTTTGAGCTGCTGGATATCAATATGTTCCATCGTTGGTGGTGGAAAGAGTTGAAGGTCCGAAAATGGGAAAGCTGACGCGTCTCGGCGTGTACGCGTCACTTGGCCTCAACCATGTCACTCAAGTCCCTCTACCAAGATCTCCAGCGCTCCTTCGACGCCCGTCCATCCGACCTCAATAAATGCGGCGTTTTATTGGGAAAGCTAAAGGTGCGTCGACAAGCAATGTAAATGTGAAATAATAAATATTCATTTGGTATATTAGATCGGCCTAATTGAAGCGGGCCTCCTCATTCCTCAGGGTGAACACCCCTTAGAAGATCTCGTTATTTCTCGTATGTTTCTATCCTTTATTTCACAGCCCTACCACTGACGATACTATAGGTGACATCCTTGAAATCGGCGCAATTTGGAGCATCCGAACACGAGATGTACCTTCCTTCGATAGATATTTCTCCCAGCTCAATACTTTCTACACTGACTACAGGTACTGTTCCTATCATCATCTTTCTTTTGCCTCGCTCATTTGGACACCGCAGTGCCATTCTTCCCCCATCCAAACGCGAATACGCCATTCGTGGCCTCAACCTCATTCGTCTCCTCACTCAAAACCGCATCGCCGACTTCCACACCACACTCGAAAGTCTTCCCTCTTCCTCTCTATCATCACCCTACATCGCTCATCCAGTCAATCTCGACCGATGGCTCATGGAGGGCAGCTACTCCAAGGTCTGGAACGCGCGAGAGGAAGCTCCAGCTGAGGAGTACAAGTTCTTCATCGACAGTTTGATGGGCACTATTAGGTCTGTTCCTTCTCAGCTAACAAAGCATCTATATATTGACGACAAATCAAGGAACGAGATAGCAAGCTGCGAAGAAACAGCATACGAGGTCCTCCCTCTGAAAGACGCCGCCACCCTACTCTTCTTCACCTCTCAATCCGAACTACTCCAATTTGCTGACCAGGTATGTCCAATCTTTCTTTCTCAATATCTAATCTCACCTTGGCTTCTTTTCCAGCGCGGCTGGCAAGTGAATTTGATAGAAAGCACGATCACCTTCGCGCACAAAGGCGAGGAGCTGATGGAAATACCGAAAGAGAAACTCATTTCTGCGTCGCTGAAGTACGCAAGAGAGTTGGAGCAGATCGTGTAGTCTGTAGTGCTTATCTTGGGCATGACAATGGACGCGTTTTTTTCTGTTGAGGCGACATTTGGCACGTCATTGTCATGGTTTTAAACAGACCAGTGGGTGACAACAGGATAAAGATACACACAAAGCAACGATCAAAGCAAGACAAGTAGTAGTACTCATACAAAAATTGACACCTCAACTCTTCCTTCCAAGCTTGGCTTTTGGTTCTACTTGCGTTGGGGATGGCGGCCGACCAACCGAGATGCTGAGCCTTTCGGCAAGCTGAATGATGTCCTGTTGCATCTTTGCGAGCCTTTCCATTCTAACACACGCCTCGCATTAGTGGAATATACTCAAACCGTAACGAGGAAGACTCACTCAAACGCTGATCTCGCCTCATACTCCTTCAGTTGTGAAGCACCCAATGTCGGTGCTAACAGCGCTGAAGTAGACTTGTTCAGGGCTTTCTCGCTCTTCTCTTTTTCCTTGGTCAAATAAGGCATTAGCCTCTGATGCTCTTCTTCCAGCAGCCTAACTCGTCCCCTCAAATTCTCCTCGCCCCTCTCCTTACCATGTACCCCCGCCTCCCTCCTCATTTTTTCCAACTCGTCAAACCACGCTCTCTCCACCTCACTCAACTCCGGACTCGCCTTCCTCATCAAAGCCTTCAACATCGCATCCATCCTCCCCATTAACCTCCTCTGCTCCTCTCTCACCCTCTCAACCCTACTCTGATCCCTCCCCCTCTCCTTTAATCTCTCCACCAACCCATACATCCCCCTACACATCTCACTCAACCTCCCAATCTCCTGCACCTGCAACGCAGTCCGTATCTGCATGTTCCTATACCCGATCTGTAGATCCCTTCCCTGTCCGGTTAGAGTCTGAGTCGTCCTGTGCAGGTATCGCAGCGTGTCGGGCGTTAACCATTTCTCCTTATCCTTTTCTCCGCCTTGAGGGAGGGAAAGGACGGGATTTCGAGGGAGACCATGTCCGGAGGTGTGTTTGGGTGGTGTGTACGGGTTGGAGGAGAGGTACGATATGTATGGTGCTGGGGTGTTTTCGGATTTCAAGAGGTGCGGGTCGGTGGGGGCTGGGAGGAGTTGGCCTGGAGGGGGGAGGAGAGGTTTGTCTTCTTCTTCCTCTGATGCCCACGAGTCGGATCGGACGGTGAGAGGAAGGGAGGTGACTCTCATTGAGGATGTGAGGATGTAGATGCTGTAGTTCAGGTAGACGTCGTCGGGAACTGTCACAGCTATCACCGGATTCGAGCATCTAGAATACAAGGCCTATCAGCGATCGGCAATAGAGAAGAACAGAGGATTAGATGATTCGTACTTTCGCTCAATGGAGAACGTAGTCAGAACAGGCTGGACGTCTGTATGTACTTCTTCTCGAATCACAACGTCATCGCTCTCCTCTCCCGCTCTCAGCGCCCGGGACAGACTATGCAGTACCGGCTCCAGATGCAATGCATGGACCCCAAACGCGTGATACACATACGCGGTATCCTCATGTATCGGATCGACGACAAAGACAGGATGGTTTCCCTGTAAAAGATCGAGCGAATTCAGCGGTGACAGGAGAGACACAAGGCCGAGGTCAATGGTTTCGTAGACTGCCAACATAGGTAGACCAGAATTCGAATTCTAATCAATGCACGTCTTGTTAGCTAAGGTTCAGGTCGAGAAATCGACAAACATCACCTGCTTGACATCCCATCTCGCTTCGACTTTATCCACGTCCAGACATACATCGACCTTCCCATCTTGGTATGCCAGGAGAACAGCGCCTAGATGATCCACGTCGCCTCCGTTCTCACCCTCCTCTTCCTTAGCGCGACCGAACGACATGTACGCGATATCTGTCGCGTCACCTCCCTCACTTCCTTCCAGTGTCCGAGGAGCAGGCTGTAGAAGGAACGGGCCCTGTCTCAGAGCGGGACTTCTAATTGTCGTAGGAGGATGCATCAGGACAGATCTCGATACAGCAGGGAAGACAGTCCCTGAAGGAAGCTGTTTAACGAGCGCTGCTATGTATTTCTGCTGGTAGTCGTACACTGTGGACAAGGGGGTTGGGGAGGGAGGTTGCGTCGCAAGAAATTCTAGCTTAGCTGCTACGAAGCATTCCAAAGAATGGACGTAAGAGGACGGGATTGACCTGTAGACCATGAGTACGGTGAATTTGAGAATGGGGACAAGGGAACCGACTGACGCGTTCATAGGCATGTAGGGACATATCGCGTATACATCGCCCGAGCTCATGACAGCGTAGACGGTGAGTGGACCCCAGTCGCCGCGTCCGCTGCCGAAGGTGAATGAGACTACTTCGCGCTCCGATGGGTCTTCCAAGTGATAGGAACCGCCGCGTTTCCGAGGTGGGACGAAGGATATTATTTGGGAAGGTTCCTCAGTATCTGTTGATATATCATATTCCCTACCCAAACCAAAGATTAGGTCCCGACTCCCAAAGCAGTGAATGAGTGAAAGAAAACAGGTGGCACCTTAGCTTTCCATCGGCTGTAACGACAACAAGAGTCGAGCCAGCTTCTCCCCATGGATGCCATTCAACTTTGGCTATAGGTGATGCTGCCCTGGAGCCATGATAGAACTGCCCGACCTGAACTGATCTAAATCCCACTGTTAGTCCGCGACGCCACACGGACCAAGTGAAAGACACTTACTTGCAGTCGATGGTCTCGGGTACTAGTCTGGAGTAGCCTGTCCTGGGAAGAACTATTACTGCAACCTGGAAGGCACCAGCCACGGCAAGAAGCTTTCCCGTTGGACTGAGGGCGATTTGATGAATGTCAAACTGGACGTTCGGTGTGTGCAAAGTCTGAAAGATCCGTTAAAAAGTTTCGATAGGAATATTGCAGCACACACCTTGTACTGCTTCTTGCTCGAATTTTCGCTCAAACAAGACATCCTCACTTCCTGTCCCGCAGCGACAATCAAGTCTCCGTCCTTCAGGACCATCACCCGTCTCCGGCCAGAAGGCGTCGGCCCATCTTCCTCGACGTCTTTGAATTTAGATAACGTTGTAGTAGAGAGTTCTAATGCATCTTTAGAATGAGCTATTGGTCCTTTGAAGGATTTCGGTAAACTGAATATTGGGTGGTTGTTGAGGTCCATGAGAGAGAAAGACGCGTCCGGATTTGGAAAGTCTGTCACACGGGACGCGTCGTTCTCTCTTGTGGCCGCGCGTCCATCTCTCATCTCTACCATGACTTCCATTGGTACAGGCTACGATCTCTCTGCGAGCACTTATTCTCCTGATGGCCGTATATTCCAGGTCTAATCATATATTTACTCAGTCTTGATTTTGTTCTGAATTTGTGCAATACAGGTGGAATATGCCAATAAAGCAGTGGAGAACTCTGGGTGAGTCCTTCTCGTCAGCACCCCTCACACACCCACTATATTTTCATACAGGACAGCAATTGGCCTCAGAGTAAAGGATGGCGTAGTCCTCGCAGTAGAAAAGCTCGTTCACTCCAAGCTCCTCGTCCCAGGCGCCAACCGACGGATCCAAATCGCAGACAAGCACATCGGCCTCGTATGTCTCTTTGACTGTCTACTCCAGATCTTTGCTCAATTTGAGATTTCAGGCAACAGCAGGTCTTCTAGCAGATGGCCGCCAGCTAGCCGGACGAACCAGAGATGAAGCTTCAAATTACCGTGATACTTATGGTGGACTTCCACCTCTTAAAGTACGCTCATGACACTGACACTCTTTCTTATTCCAACTAATACTGTTACACCCTGCAGTACGTCGCAGACCGTCTTGCACAATTCGTCCAAGCCTACACCCTGTACTCTTCTGTCCGTCCCTTTGGAATTAGCACCATCCTCGGTGCAGTCGATTCTGATGGCCCATCACTCTATGTCGTCGAGCCCAGTGGCGTTTACTACGTATTTATCTCTTCATCCCTTTTTTTTTCTATCCTGACACTTGGCTTAGGGATACCACGGCGCCGCAGTAGGCAAAGGCCGTCAACTCGCAAAGACTGAGCTTGAGAAGTTGCCCTTGAAAGAGCTGTCCACGAGGCAGGCTGTTTTTGAGGCTGCTAAGATGTCCGTATTCCCTTCCACCGTCCCTCCGTATGTTTGTGCTAATGTTAAATCAACATGACAGAATATACCTCGTACACGAGGACGCGAAAGAGAAGACTTTTGAGCTTGAGATGTCCTGGATTGGAGATGAGACTAATGGACTTCATGTCCCTGTCCCGAACGATCTGCTGATGGAGGCTAAGAGAAAGGCAAGGGAAGCTTTGGAGAGCGGGTTTGAAGAGGCATAAGATTTTTAGCAAGTCAGCCATTGGGAAAGAGCAATTTTGTGCCCCTATGTGTGTCCTTTGTATACTTCAGTCCTTTGACGCTTCGTCAATTTGTTGTTCTGAGTGTCATTGAGGAGTGGCTTCTCATCGGTGGCACCCGCATTTTTCAGACTTGCATCTGTGGACTCTTCATCTCCGTCCTTTCACATCCGTGTGGATTTCACAGCGCTCTAAACTTTCCTGTCTTGTCGAGTTGGATGGTGGAGTGACCGAGATTCCTATGTCCTATGTGGCGCTGTGGCGCGGACACATGTCCATACGTCGAGACCAGTGGCCCGCGGTACGTAGTCCAGCAACTTTTCAAGGACACAGAGAGTCGAGGGAGTAGAGCTAGGAAGCGCTAGGAAGTTTAACACCCGAGAAAAGAATCAATCAGGCTGTCTTCTGTGTGCTTAACCTGCGTCGAGTACGTGTGCTGGTGTATTCAAGTTCGAATCATTTCGTCTTAGTAGTAGGAGCCGGACGAAGCAAGCGAAACCCACCCAGCCCTCATACTCTGGATGCTCGTATCTTAGCTGGCAACTTAAAGCACGGGGGTGTTTATTCAGTCCTAGTGTTGTATTCTATAGACATCCGGGAACATTCGGCGATGTTCGTAGCCCTCGGGGGAGTAAATAAGTGTCGTATGACTCCAAAGCTGGAGACAGCTGACATTTTCATTTGGAGACAGGGAAAAGAGGGGACGCATCGTATCCTCTCAGTCGTGCCGCGAAGCGTGATTTTAGCCCATAAGCGCAAGATGATGGAATAGTAGCAACGCCACTGCAAATACAAAAAGTCTGGCTCAACGCAAAAACTTCGGAGGCTACTGGTTATGGTCCGTACTGTTGGAGGATGTCGGACACGTAGAGTGAGCGTCGCACTTGATAGGATTCCAGCACACAGCGGTGGCCCAGAGCCAAATCTCTGCTTTACTTTTGATGGGGATCAACGTACGCATGCTACAGGGCGGCTCAGGGAAGGCATACATAGTAGATAAGAAGATGAATCTCATGATAGAAAGAGGAGGGCGCTCGAACTCTATACAAAATGAAAAAGAGAGATGTGTACCGTGATGGTCCAGGGTCGCCGGATAAGATTGTAGCTGAACGGGCAAGATCGAGATCAATCCTGACTGACAAATCCCACAAATTCCCGACGTTCTATTTTTGTCTACTTAGAACCATCATCTCAAATTTCTAGCATGCACCTCAGATATCTCACAGCTTTCACGCAGTCATTTGAAAGAGCTCACATCACACACGTCTACTCCCAATGTCGCGCACTCGATAGACAGACTGATGAAATATCACCGACGACTTCGAAACAACGAAACAAATTCCAAACGAACTACTATTACTCACACATTTCGTCGATGGAACGCTAAGAACACGCCATTGACACTTATTTAACTCTATTCACTGTTTCTACGTCCCCCAGGAATCTTCCGTAGTAGTCATCCTTTCGAACTACAACTCTTCTCAAGCTCTCACAGTGTGATCCGAGAAGAATCGTTATCCGAGCGTGCCTCTGTCGCCGTGGGGCCTTGAAATTAAATCCCCGTTGAAGTTTTTACGTTGATATCCCTCTTCTGTTCTCGTGCTGGGTACGTTTCGGCGCCACCCTCGAACGGTCACTGTTCCGTATCCATCAATACCGTCTTCTTCTCCGTCACTGGTTCCATCACAAGCACCCAGGGCCCATGGGTGCGCCTTATCTCGCGATAGTGTCCTGAGCATGTGGAATCCGGTCAAATACATTCTTATCCCGCTTCTAATAAGGAACCGTTCGGATTCTGTTGCCCCCTTGGAGGCTTCCGTTCGCCCCTCCAGCTAGTCCGATGGCCACAATGGAAACAGTGCCGCAACTTCATCACTCGAGCACTGAGTTCCCTCCTTACGATGAAAAGAGGGTCAGCAACTCGGGCTCTCTTGTGGACGAGAAGATCCAACCCAAGATCGTCGACGTGAAAGACATCGACTCGTCCGAGATCGGCGACGTTTACACAGACGGTCCCCGTTTGATTGACTTGGGCGACGATGGCAAGGAACGTCCGATTGGTGGGCTGTTCTCTGATTCTGCTCTGAGCTTGTCTCATTCCTGGTGCGACAGAAACCGATTCGGACTATGCTATTCGTCTGCTTTCTCTTGAAGATGATCCTTCCCTTCGTATCTTCACCTTTCGGTAGGTATTGATACATGTCAGGCTAACGGCATACTCACCGCCTCTCAGAATGTGGTTCCTTTCTCTGGGGCTTTCTTGCTTTGCCGCTGTTCTAGGCCAGATCTTCGTGAGTCTCCATTGCATCCACGAATTGTAACACTACTAACACCTCTCCAGTACTTCCGTCCTCAAACGGTAGATCTTTAGTGTGAAACTGCTTCTGTTGAACTCATTGTGTGGGAAGATCTCCGTCAGCGCATTGTTCTTGCAGATTATATCTTTCATCCTCGGAAAAGTCTGAAATTCTCCTTGCGGGCTTCCTTCCAGAGACTGATTCCAGAGGTTGTGCTCATAGATTTTGGAAGAAGTCATCCCACGTCCGGGAGCGAAGATCCTCAAATGGACTGTCCCTAACAATTGGTTTTGGAGGTAGGCGGTTTTGCCCAAGTTTGCTCAATTCGGGGCTCATGCATCGTCTCGCCGCAGGTTCATGAATCACGGCCCCTTCAGTGAGCAGCATAACTGACACCCAATATCTTCTATCTGACGTGAATACGTACAGATATCAAAGAGCATGTCGCAATCACCATCATGTGTTCTACCGCCTCAGATTCTGCTCTGGCTATCAGCATCTTCGCTGCTCAGGATTTGTACTATGAAGTCCGCCCAAACGCCGCCGTTGGCATATTTACTCTCATTGGATCCCAGCTTATCGGTTACGGTTTGGCAGGTTCGTCATATCTACCTTCCTAACTATGGTCCTGCGCCTTATCTTATTCTAGGAATGATGCGCATCTTCTTGGTTTACCCCACCTTCGCCGTCTACCCCCACCTGATGCCAACCGTCCAGCTCTTCGATGCGCTCCACCGTGGAAAAATGGCCGTCATGCAAAAGAAACGTCTCAAATTTTTTTGGCTGATCTTCGTGGGCATATTTGTCTGGGAATGGTTCCCTGTGAGCACTCATTTCTTTCTAATATCTACCCTTGATGCTCATAACCGCTGTAGGAATACATTGCACCGTGCGCATATCTTGCTCTGAACGCATGTCTAAAAGTACTTATCTTGTTTCATAGAACACTTACTGGTGTTAGTATCTTCTGTCTCGCCAATCAGGACAGCGCGTGGTTCACCCGCATCTTCGGTATGTTATGCCAAAGCTACACCTCTGCTTGCTTCCCAACTAGGAACTCTCGTAGGTGGGGCCGCTGGTAATGAGGGTCTTGGTGCCTTTTCTCTTTGCTTCGACTGGGCCTATGTTGGCTCCGGAGGGGGCACTATTGGCGCGCTCTTTACTCCCTTGTCAACTCAACTTTCTCTTTATGCCGGCTGTGCGGTTTGTATGTCAGTAATCGGCCCTCCATCTCTTAATCGATGAGATTCTATGTTAATGCGTCTACTACAGGATCGCCTTCTGTGCATGTTATGCAAACAATGTGTGGAATACTCAGAACTTCCCTTTCCTCACGCAGCTTCTTTTCTATGAGAACGGTATTATCCGAAATTCTTCGTCTGAGGAGCGTTTTCTAATCCAAGTGTTTCTCCAGGCACGGAATACAGGCAGCTAGCTATCTTAAATGATGATTTCACTCTCAACTACGAGAAGCTCGAGCGAGAGGTCTGTCCCTTGCTTCGAGCCAGGTCCTCCTGGACCTAAACAACTTCCGTACAGGGTCTTCCATGGTACGCAGCATCCCAGCTACTCTTCAAGATTAGTCGCACGATGTACATCGGAGGTTAGTAGCCTCCACAGTGTAAGTCAGTCATGCTTCATACTAACGCTTTGGATGACCTAGCGGCCGTCACACATTTCTTCCTCTGGCACGGAAAGACCGTTTGGAAGATCGTTCGCGACAGCAGGGTGAGGGCGCAGTTATCGGAGGCAATTAGCATGTTCCGCTGATGTCCGTGATGGCGTAGACTAAGGAGTGCGACGACGCTCACTATCGCAAGATGAAGGTGTACCCTGAGATGTCCAATTGGTGGTACCTCTGTATCTTCGTCGTTTGCCTCGGCATGAGCCTCGGAACAACGTACGGAGCCAAATCTGGACTTCCCTGGTGGGCCCTGATCGTTGCCTTGATTTTCGCGTGGATCTTTGTCCCTATCATTGGAACGGTACGGCGCCTGATACAGTCTTCATCGCGTTAATACTCACGCGACACGATGTCTTACAGCTCGCAGCCACTGTCGGATATGCCCCAAGTATCGAGAACATGGTGCAGGTAGGTTGGCGTCGACGATGGTGAACGGACACCAGCTTACCCAGTCGCTTTGCAGATGCTGGGGGGCGCCTTGGTTCCCGGGAAGCCCGTTGCTAACATGTACTTCACGCTGTACGGCTACAATTCCGTCTCGCAGGCGCTGGTCCTTCTTCGTGATTTAAAGATGGTGGGCTTTGCATTGAAGGCATCCGCAGAATCAAAGTGCTCATTGTGTCTATTCAATAGGGACAATATACCAAGCTTCCACCTCGTGTTACTTTTACAGTTCAAACCATCGGTGCAGTCATTGGGGGCCTCTTAAATTTTATCATTATGAAGGTACGTCTGACCGACAGTTGACATGTAGCGTGATGACAGTGGATTGATTACGACTGAGTGTAGACTGTCCTGAACTCTCAGCGTCACATCCTCAAGCAGGTCCAAGGAACGAACGTATGGTCTGGTCAGCAGGCGAGCAAATGTGCCTTCCGTTGAGGGCATTGAGATCAACGGATTGCCTTTTTCTAGGTGCAATCTTACAATAGCGCTGCCATCGCATGGGGTGCCCTCGGCAAACCTCTCTATGCGACTGGCACCCGCTACGGCGTACGTGCTGCATCCCGATTTGTCATGCTAGTACACTAAACAATGTCCTTTTCTATAGTTCGTGCCGTATATGCTCATCGCAGGCTTGGGCTTCCCAATTCCCTTCTATCTGCTGCATAAGAAGTACCCCAAGGTTGGATTCAATTTTGTCTTCACCCCTATCTTGGTAGCGGAGCTGGGGTACTTGAGTGTCGGCATCAACTCGAGCGTGTTCACCACCTTTTGTTTGGCCGTCTTCTCACAATACTACCTGCGCAAGTACCGGGCCACCTGGTTCCGCAAATACAAGTGCGACACATTTACCTTTTCTCTCGATTCATTCTCATGGTTTGCACTTCCGTTAGCTTCCTGTTGAGTGCTGCTCTCGATGGTGGAACGTCGGTCATGATATTCGTATGGACCTTCAGCGGTAAGCCTCCCTTCTCATACCCGGTGTGCAGAACTTAAAAGTGTCGTTTTATAGTCGGGGGAGGTAGCGGTACAGAACATCCCTTCCCTAGATGGGCTCTGGTATGTCTTTCACTTTTTATTTGGCTATGCTAGTAACAATTTCATTTAGAACCCTCCGGGGAACCCCGACTATTGCAAGAGGTTGACTTAGACAAGGCTAGTTCTTCGGAGGACGGAAGGTGTACTTGCTAACGCCTGGAATATGAATTTATTACGAATGGAATCAACGTACCTATGAATAATGAGGTGTCGAAGTTGCGTCGAAGACAATGGTTGCTGCGCCGCCCGCGCGCCAATCAATACCACACGTGACTAGTAATTGTTATACGGCGTGACCGCGTTCAGCGCTTGCGATACCCACCACCGTCACTGTCCCAAGTGTTTTACTGATTGACTGGCCAGACGCGATTTAGGCTTGCTGCTCTTTCTACTTGTTTTTTTTGATGTCTTCAATTTATGCCAGTCTGCAAGTCTCGCCTAGAAAAAAGCGTTGTCCACCGAGCCCAGATCAAGATGCCAACACATACAGTCCAAAGAAATTAAGAGTCGCGTAAGTCTATCACAAGATACACTCTTGAACCAAATTATGAACGCGTATCTAGTCCTCCTACACCACCTGCTTCTGTGTCGCGCAAAGGTGACCAGGAAACGACTTCTGACCTCCCACATCATCTTTCACGACTACACACAATCCATACTGGACTACAACACGCTCTATCCCATGCTCTTGCAACATGCGCAGTATCCCCCCACCGCTGATACTGGCATTGTTCGCAACGTACTAAATCATCTATCACTAACAACATATACTGGGCTAACAACACAATTCAGTGTCGACGACCTGCGGAGACTTTGCTGGATATGGGAATGGGATGCGATTTCTCTAGATAGCAGTCTCAAGAAGGGTCGTGTCGAAGAAGAGAATCCATTCTTGGACCCACCTAAATCCAATCAACCCAAGGATTGGACCAGAGGTTCGATGGGGATTATCCTCAGCCCCGCTTCCCATTACTCCAAGACCGAGGGAAAACGCGTGCCAGCGTATGGCATCGGTATTGAGGTTGAAATGGATATCGACAGGGATATGGCAGCTGGCATGGCAGCTGTTGCGAGGTGGACTGCTGCTTCGGAAGAGCGTCGAGCCGAGGTTCGCAAGAAACTGCTCCGATGGGTCGAGGTATGGCTTCCCTCTTCAGTCTTCCCTTTCTCCCTGCTTAACTCTTGGATAGCTTCACAAGGCTAATGACGAAGATTCGCCTGTTCCTCATATCCCGCTCGCAGACCTGCCAAAACTGAGCGCCTCAGGGAAGACATCTTCATCAACGCGAATCTTTGGTTCAGTATCTCCAACGAAAGTTACCGCATCCCCATCCAAGCTACCGACTATTCCTTTTACCCCGACATCCCTTCTGAGATCTCCCTCGAAATGCCATCTGCGAGACTTCGCCGTGCCGTTTCCGGCCACACCGTCCTCTAGACCTAGCACTCCAACAAAGAATACAGTCTTATTCCCAACTACTCCTTCCTCTCACCGTGGCCGCTCCGATTCTATCTCTAGCCTGAACCTGCGTACGCCAACAACTTCGAATGCTTCTCTCAGCGATGTTACGTCCACCCCTTCTACCCCAGTACATCACCGTGGCGCCGGTGCCTCAACTGCTCCTCAGACCCCCCACTACATCCCGCCGCCAAGCACTGTATGAAAGAGTTCGACAACGATCCCTCTCTCCAAGCAAGACTCCTGGTAGCAGAATCGCATTGCCAGGCATGTCGAAAGACCAGATGCTCAAGCTCAGCCAGGACGAACTCCGAAGGCGGTGTTTGCTGGGGCGTCTCGGTGGTGTAGCTGAGAGCGTCTGGATGTAAGTGACTTCCCCCCCTGTTTATTGATGTCCCTGTTCTGATGAGTGCTCTATCAGGCTATTTTCGTCACCTACTGCGTCAACGTCTGCTACGCCTTCGAAGAGAAAGCGGCGTGCCTTGCCTATGTCCGAGGTCTCGGCTGCCATTATCAAGTCATCGCCTGTTCCTGTTTCCGCATCGGAAGCTAATGAGTCTCTGGAGATGCTCGTCAAGTTATGCCCGTTCTTCCTCCGACAGCTCAACATTACTGGAGCTGCATGGCTTGAAATGCCTGCAGGATCGCCGGACGGTAGTCCGACCAAGGTGGAGCCCCAGAGTCCCAGCAAGTCGAGGAACAAGACTGACAGCGCCGAGGAAATATTAACGAGGAGCCCGAGGAGGGTAAAGAAGGAGGGTGGTGGACTGAGGGAGGTACGCGAGATCATACGCAAGGAGCTGGAGCTGACCGACGCGTGATTGAAGGGGGCACACAATGCTTCATCATCATCTAAAGAATTTCTCTCATCTCGTTTTGTTATTACATACTTACAGTTTTTGTATCACTTGATGTTCCTCTGTCGTGGTTTTGTAATGTATCTGATTCCCCTGTGATGGAGAAGGTATAATAACGATGTGGCGTAACAACTAGGTATGGTACGATCAAGATACGGTAACTACTTTAAAGCGAATTATGAATTATGAAGGTGCTAAATAATAATCGGGAGGTACCAGCCTCGCTTCCTTTTTTCATTCCAGAATCTCCTCCCATATCTCATCAAGATGGAACAAGACCGCAAGCTGGCTGCCCTCCACCAGCTTGAGGCGTGCATTTTGTAGCTATTTGCTAACCACTCCGCCATCTCCTTGGGAGAAACATGGTCCTTGCGAGCAGCGACAATGAACACGGGCCGTTTCGCGTGTTCTTCGTCTAGCCTCTCTGGACAAGCACCTCCCCACCCCGAGTGATAGACAGCGGAAATGTCGAGGAACCCACGCCATGATCGGGCGACACTTCGGACAGCATCTGCCCCACACTCCCGCTCGAAATCACCCTCCTCTAACCCATTCTCTTCCCGCCACTGCTCAAATACGCCCTTCTCAGCTCCTTCCATGCCGGAGAATAGGGATGCCCGTGCGAACGCTTCCGCTGAGGGTTCATCTCTGAGCTGTCTTGTCAATGCGAGCTTCGCTATATATCTGAAGCAGCTAAACGGGAAGTATTGCGACGGTGGTCCCACTAGGAAGTATCCCTGCCATGACAGGAACTTGGCGTACTCTTTGTGACAGTGTGGCGGTGAGTGAGGTGAGAGGAGGATGACACCAGAAATATGTCTGCCAAAGAGAAATGAATCATAAGATGCGCCGTAAAGGATCTGGGCCGAGATACATCCAAACGAATGGCCCACGATATAAAGGTTGAATTCCGTTTCGGGCGGATGGAGGTGTGCGAGGAGGAGGAGAGACATGTCAGCTGCAAAGGTGGTCGCATAGGACGCTGGGTCTGGTACGGGAGAGGATTCCCCCCATCCAGGAAGAGTTGGTGTGATGAGATGGACCTTTTTTCTTTGTAAGATGGGTGGTATGCGGGAGGCATTGCCTACGCGGAAAGCACCGTGGAGGAAGAGAATAACGACAGAGCTGGAGGTGTTTCCGTTGTCGGCGTAGGCAAGAATTCGACCGTCTGGTAAGACGAGACGCTTGTCTTGAACGTAAATCATAGTTAGTGGTCGCCGTAAGACAAGAAACAAAGAAATCCAGAATTAGGTTCCGCCGTGCGGGGTAACCCCATGCTAGTACTGTATTGTGTGACTGCAAGACAACAGATGGGATCGGAACCTGTGACACGGCAGAAGTGCTGATACTGATTCGAGACCAAGAGTACTTGTCCCAGTAGGCGCTCACACGCACCCAAGTACGATGTGTGCGTGGAAGCATGCTGTAAAGGGTCTCTGCACAGCACTTCCTATTTCAATCTGTATCCCCGACAGACAAAGATACCCACCGGCCACGGTCGCGGGAGAGCGAGTATTCAATTTATTATTGGCATGAACTCTCGATGATCGTCTTGCCTCCATACCAGAAGACATCGTACGAAGAAGTATGTCCAAAATCATCACGGAACAAGCACTAGCTACCTAAACCCTAGCTAAAGCCACCGGTTAAGTACATGTTCGAGCAGATGAAGACCAGGTGGTCTCGTGAAGACGGTCATGCTTTACGATCGAAACAGATATGTCTGGGCATCGGACTTTCACCCAAGGCCGACCTGGAGCAGCTGAAATCACGCCCCACACATTAGGTCCTTTCAGTGAGGTCTACAAGCTCCCTCCATATCTCGTCCAGCTCATACAGCGCCGCAATATGCCCTCCGCGGACCTCCTTCAAGTGAGCGTTAGCGTAATGCTTCACCAGCCATCTAGCCAAATCTGGCGAGGCCATTTCATCTCCACTTGCGATCACAGCAAGGAGGGGACGTTTGGTATGCTCTCCGTCCAATTGATCAGGCCGGAATCCCCAATCGGAATGAAGGACTTCAGCCACCTCTAGGAAGCCCGCGTTCGTCTTCGACAGACTCTTCACTGCATTCTCTCCCATCTGGCGCTCAAACTCTCCTTCGGCTATGCCGTTCTCCTCCCTCCATCTGGTGAACGCTGCGCGCTCGGCATCCGAAGCAGGATCAAAAAGTAGCCCGCGAATGAATGATTCGGCCGAGTCCACTGTTTTCATCTTGGATCTCACCCCCATAGCTATGAGCCGAGGTAGGACGTGGAAGGGGATATAAATGGCAGGAGGTCCCACTCCTAAGTAGTTCGACCAGGAGAGAGTACGGCTGTACCCTTCGTGCCAGCGGAACGGCGAGAATGGTGCCACAAGCAGACAACCGACGATGTGGCGTCCGAGGGGGAATGCATCGAATGGCGCTCCATACAAGATCTGTGCGGGAACCGTGCCGTACGAACCTCCTGCTACGTAGATACGGAGATTAGCATCATTAGGGTGGGTGTGGTTGATGAGTTCCGCCGTATCAGCGAGCAAACAGGCTGCGAAGGACATCGAGGGGGGTGAGGAGATGACAGTCCCCAGCCACACAGGGTGGGCGCGATAAAATGTGCGCTTCGCTGTTGAAAGACAGGGGCTATACGAGTTGCTCTTCCTACTCCAAACACGCCGTGATAGAACAAGACCACCGTTGAGCTGGACGGATCCCCGATGTCTGAATACGCCAAAGTCCGACCATCTAATAGAGTGATCAACTTTTCCACTTCAGCCATGTTGATTTATACAGCAAGACACGCAAAGGCAGGGAATTCAATTTATGTATGAAAGATTGAAGATGGCTGTCTATGAGATGTCTTGCTGCGGAAAAGGACGATCCGTTCCCAGAAAAGAGAGGCCTGAGACCTTCTGTCGTAGTTGGTCCAAAAGCAACCTATCGCTACAAACTCGACAGCGGGATTATGATCCGAAATCGAATGGTGAGTCCGTTGAAGGCCGTTGCACAGATGGCGCTAGCCCGCTCAACTGGAGGGGATTGGCAGTGGCGTCCGCAGTGAACCTGTTTATCCCGTCGGTCCTCGGAGGTGCTCCTGTTCCAGTGACACAGGTGAAGAGAAATGAAAATGTTGCTTGAAAATAGCCGTTAAGACGGCAAATGAGAAAGGATTTGGCTGGGGGATTTCTGAAGCCTTATAAATCTTGGAGAAGTGGTCAGATGCGCCTAGCTAGCTATCGTGGAGATTACGTTGTGAAAAGAGAGACGTAGCCATAACCAAGAGGATGTCCGCGGAGCTTGCTGTCGTTTGTCGACAAACCGGGACATCGGCCCGGTGAGAGGAAGTACTCACTTCCATTACGTAACGAGTACATTATGTACTCAACCATCACTGCGGGAGAGTCGGAGAGTCGAGGCTCGAGACTGCATCGTCATGTTTTGTACTATGCAGCGAACATCAAATTGGAATGAAACTTTTCCAAGTTTCAAACTTCAGCTTCACGCTTTATCCTGTGCTTTTCCTCAATGAGCATGTCTTCTGGCCTTCTTCTGCTCCGCAAACTCGATGAAGCTGCGTGTGCGGATTTCAACGCGGTTTTCACGATGGCTCCCCAGTTTCTGGAAACTTGCCGCATGTTGGGGAAAGCGGTCTTGTACCCCCCTCTCTGTGGGTTTTCTGCGTCTCTATCAAGACTAGAGTAAGGCGTCAAGCGCGGACTCAGGACTCCTGCCTTGTGTGTAAGCTTGACTCGGACAAAGAATTTGGATTCTCGTCGTGTCGATCGACGGCCGCCTACCATTTTACTCGTTTTAAACTCGTGTCACATGCCTGTATCTTTGCCTCATTGTCCGTGGCAGGACGAAGCCTCAATAGGTCGTCTTCGAGGGCCGGTCCTTTACCGAACTGGCATGTTCTCTAGTACTGAATCCAAATCTAACCAGATGGAAGCTCTGGCCGAGCAGCGTCACCTTGTGTGAGCAACCTTCACATCCATTGACGGAACACATTAGCTCACTTGCTTCACAGTGATGCATACTTCGAACAATTAAGAGGTCCGTCCGGTCACATCGTTTATCCTGCACTCCGTCTCAGTTCTCCGTGAATAGAGGAAGTTTCCCGCGTCTTGATTCGTGACGCGGGATCTATTGAGGAAATTAAAGCCCTTAAGAGTCGTTTGAGCGCCTACGAGCGCGCCTTTCAGAACCTGGAGAGCGATCACGTGAAGACGGAGCATTCTCTTCAAGTTGCAGAGAAGGAGAACGAGGATCTCAGGCTTCAATTGAAGGTGCACTGTTACCCCATACGAATCTATCCTTGACGCTGACTCGCAAATGTGTAGGGACATCGTGTCGTAGCTCTCCTTGACGGAGACGGCACGATCTTCTCCGGACGCTTCCTCGAACTGGGGCAAAGTGGCGGGCTCGCTGCCGCACGTCAGCTCACGGACTGCATCCTCCAGTATCTTCAGAAGAATTTTGGAACTAGTAATTATCAACTCTCTGTCTATGTCTTCCTCAACAAGCGTGGGCTAATGGGTGCGCTTGGGCGTATGCCTGCCTATCGCATCTCCGAGGGCCAGTTCGACGACTTCATCATGGGATTCAATCAGGCTAGTGAACGTTTCCTGATGGTGGATGTCGGGAATTCCAAGGAGGCTGCCGATTCCAAGATCAAGGGTGAGTGTTTCCCTCTGTGCTGTCATGTTACCGCGTCCTGAGCTCAACCATCAGTACATCTCGAAGATGAGATTCGTCTTCCCCAAACGTTCAAAGTCATCTTTGGAGGTGTGTAACTTGGTATGATACATGTCCTCCAGTGCAGCTAATGTTCGATAGGTTGTCATGACAATGGCTATGTCAATACCCTCCGTTCCCAAATTACTGCCGGGTTTACAGACAAGCTTCTCCTCTTGAAAAGCTATTCTGAAATGGCAGCGGGTATCTCGGCCCTTGACCTGCCAACACTTGAGATTCCGGAGCTTTTCATGGCTCAGAAGCTTGGCATGGCGTTGCCGGCGTTGCATACCACTGACCGTTTGCTTGAACGTGGACGTTCTTATTCTGCGTCTTCCGTGCTTTCCCCTCGAAGCCAGAGCCATGTACCTCACACCAGGGATAGTCACGAAGTTAGCGCCGCAGTGGATCAGAAGAGTTCCAGCACTGGTATGATCATCCCAGCCGAACCAGTTCGCCCCCTGGTCAAGACACAGGCCACGGCTCCGGCGACCTACTCGATCGCGGTGTCTTCGGGGGCACGGAGGGCTCCGACCCCTGAGCTAGATTCCTCTTCTGACTCTACCAGCGATGCCACGGCTTCGGAAGCGGATTGGAGTGGCGAAGCATCAGTGGATCTTCACCCTTCTTTCACGTCTTCCAAATCAAGGTCCATCGATCCGTCCATTGTGAGTGACACTTGATCTAGCCCGATATGATCCTCACTATGTGTATCCGCTTTGCCGCGCTTCATAGCCTCTTTCGAAACGTGAGTCCTCCGCTGCGCTGTATAATGAACATACTCTCACGCGAAATTTGTGCGGTGACTAGATAAGCCTCCCCCGTGCACTCTGTTCTATCTGGCCAGCTGCAAACACGGCGCTGATTGCAGATATGCCCATGACTACATCCTAAACGCAGAACATTACGACGAAATTCGAGTCAATGCGAAAAAAGCACCCTGCCCCTCAGTCAATAAAGGTATGATGGTTAACTTAGATGGTTTACTTAAATCCATCATCGCATCATTCGCACACTCATTTGTTCCATGCTTCCTCCCCTATCTGATCTATCTAGACGAGACGTGTACGTGGGCGGAGAACTGCTGTTACGGTCACTATTGTCCTCAGGGTCCCAAGTGCCCCTTTCTCAAACAAGGACGGTGCAAGTTCACGGGAGGTGAGATTACTGGTCAGATGTTGTAACGCTTGGCTTCAAGCTAAATTAAGCTCAGTTGACATGCACAAGCTCCCGGCCCAGAAATCTGGTTGATTGATGATACGTCCTTATGGTACTGATATGCTCGTTCTCTTCTATCGCGTTGTCCTATGCCTCTATGTCTATGCCATTTTGTATGCACGGTAACATGATTTCTTTGGTCACAGTCTATTCAATCAATGGAGAATCCCGCGGAGGAACGGAAGCTGTCCACGGCGATTCTTCGCAAGTCTCCGAGTGCGTTCCAAACAATCAAAGAAGAGGAAGAGAGACTTGCTCTTGTGATGCAACCAGATAGAACCTTCCCCGGCTGACGTACAGCGGGCACTGCAACATTCCATTTGTTGATTTCCAGGGCGCTTGGGGCGCTTTGCATTGGTCCGCCACCGTGCTGTACTCGGTTGCGTGTGACTTTTCGAAGGCAATCTAAAAAGATTAAGTCCATTCTATATCCCTTTTTTAACCACCATTTCCACCTCTGGAAATAGAACCCGAGAAGCAACTTGTTTGCTCGTTTCATATTTACCATGCTTTAAAGGGTGTTCTCTCTATTCAATCAACCTTGCCTTCCCCCTCCACTACTACCACCACTACCGCTTCCCGCCATGGCTACTCAACTAATGGGGGAGGCGACTCAGCAGGTTTGGTGAGTGTTTAACTTCGTGCCTCGAGGTTTGGTATCTGACCGAAGCCGAACTGAAGGGACGATACGTTGACTAGACTTCTGAGTGCGTCCCTTCATTCGCGTATCGCTCATCTAGACCGAAATTAATCTCTTCCTCTAGGCCTTTCCTCGAAGACGATCAAACGGAACGTAGAACTTGAGAATCGGCTTACCGAATTAGAAGTCGAGCTTTCGGTTTGGAAGCGCGCCCATTCTGCCGCGGTTGAGACCTCTGAGCGTGAAACGACGGCACATAAAGTGCAACTTGCCTCCCTTAACCATCAAATTTCCACTATGAGTGTCTTCACCAAGGAAGTATGTTCACCGCCTCACCCGATCATTGTCGTTTTCGGTCTGACGCCGCTCCAGAAACAGAACCCTCTTATTCTCTGCGTCATAGACGGAGACGAAAATTTATTTAACCCTTCACTGCTGGTCCAAGGTCAGGTCGGGGGCCGAGCCGCCGCACAACAACTTACCAAAGCCATTGCGGAATATTTATCCAACGAGGAAATCCACATTTTCGGACGTCTTTCGTTTTGGGTGTCACTTTATATTAACAAGAATGATGTTTTGGATTTACTGCTCAGTCATAACATATGCAGCCGTGAGCAGTTCGAAGGCTTTATGACGGTGAGTTCGTTGTATTCGCGCCACGACCCAAGCGGATTGACCTGCTCGCGCCAATTTTGTAGGGGTTCAGCCAGACTTCGCCTCGGTTTTTAACAATCGACGTCGGCGTCGCGAGGGACGGTCCAGAGATGAAAATTAAAGGTGCGGCGCCTTTTTGTCTTCGTAATCACAACGTTGATCGATGTATCCTCCAGAGTATCTGCAGACATATACCCCCCTCCACCAAACTCTCCGCGTATTCTTTTCGGGTAACCATTTTTGTTCAAGCTATGGCGCTCATTTATGATTTACTTGTTGTGTAGGACGCCGAGATGACAGCTACGCCGCAACATTAAGCAGCTTGGATAGTGATCATCTTTTGGGGAAGTTAGTCGCGCTGGATGGGACTGATGCCACTGAGCCTCCTTCCCATACTCTCCCAATTGTGAGGGTGGAAGGGTTGTTCATGAATCAGCCTTTGCCCCGTATCCCGACTAAGCCTTCACCGCTGACTGTGGGCCCTCCTTCCGGCTCGGTCACCACAAACGGAGGACTGATTAGCCCTCAGTCCCCTCCTCGTAATCGTGGACGTTTGGTTGATCCATCTTTGGTAAGTGTTGCGTCTCTTGCTCGGTTTAGCGCGGCTAATCGTCATTTTCATCACACTAGCCTCTCCACAAGCGTCCGTCTTTTATAACTCCTCACCTTGGTAGCGGCCTGATATCTTATCCTTTCCTTGCTCAGAGTCACCTCCCCCTTGCAACGAGCATTATTTAATGACTTGTTCTAAAGGAGTGAGTTGCATTTTTCCGCTCGTGAGGTCACAGTTCATTGAATCACCCCCGCGTTAGCCGAGCATGTGCAAGTATTCGCATGACTATGTTTTTGACCCCGGAACAACTGGCATCGTTGGCCAGTAACGCCAAAAAGGCTCCGTGTAACTGGCTGAAGAATGGTGAGCATTATTGGCTTCTCTGACATGCCTTGGAGACGACTGAATACTGTGCCGCCTTTGCTAGGAATGCAATGCCCGTATGGAGAACAGTGTTGCTGGGGGCACGTCTGTCCCAACGGGCCCAAGTGCTTCCATCTGAGCAAGGGAAAATGCTGGTTTAAAGGCGGTATGTGGATCTTCTTGCGAAGCGTTCTCCGTTCCCCGTCGACCTCCATTTTTGGACAGATGCCATGCACCCGCCTATCTCCACCCCGTCCACTCCGAGCAACCAGATGTGTTGACGCGCCGGTCTTTTTTCTCGACCAATCCAACTTATGTTATTCGTAAGCCCTCCCTCGTTCGCTTGGCCGTATTTCTCTCCTATAATGTTTCCGGGCCATCCTATTTATTCGCTTCGGAATGTAAAAAAAAATAGTATTTGTATGCTGGGATCTAGGAGTGTGGATGGACGACGGACCGTTTCATACTTACTACTTACTACCTGTTTACTGGAATCTTATGGTTTTGCGTTTTTTTTCGAGAAGCGGGGACCTGACTGGACCTGGGGCCTGAAGTTTGAACGGTCGGAGTCACGGACGGACTTAATTGACTTCGGCATCTTCCGTAGTAAATGACTGTGTGAAATCGATCACGATAGCCACGATAATGATTTGGATACTTGACCTCTCTCATTTATTTACTTTTACGACTTTACTTTTCGAATCATGGCTTCTTCTGTATGGCATTCGTCATTTTATGATTCGCATTGGCTTATACAGGATTTAGCACCACGACGATCATGAAGATTTGAAGCCCTCGGAGACGCCAGGTGTTTACCGTCTAGTCCAGCATCGCACCTGTTTTTCAACTGACTGACTGACTGACACATCTCACTTCTAGGCTATAAACCCGGAGCGGCGAAGACGGCAGACGAATATGCTAAGCTTGATGCAGAGGATGAGTCTCTTGCTCGATGGAAGGCCTCCCTGGGTATTGTCCCAGGGGTAGTCGGTGGCGACACTAGTGGTCCAAAGGTGTGTTGGTTGACAGTCTATGGCGTCGTCAACTCAACTACATGGCTTCTTTCAAAGGTCACTGTTTTGACTTTACAACTTGCATCTCCTACTCTTCCTGCCGACAAGAAGATCTCGTTTGATCTGGGCAACCCGGCGATGATATCTGAGCTGAAGAAGACCCCCATCAATATCAAGGAAGGTGTTGAGTACAAGTTAGGAACTAATACGTTGCTCTGATGAGATGGTGCTCTAATTGGGGATCCCCTAGTGTCCGGATTAGTTTCAAGGTCAACCACTCCATCATCTCCGTACGTGTCGCTGGGGTTCCCTTGTTCAACTGAGCCAGCCCACTCAAGGCGTGCCTACAGGGTGTTCGGTATATCCAGGTCGTCAAGCGTGCTGGTGTGAAAGGTCAGTGACTATTGTACTTTCATGAGGCTTCTATCTCTGATGCCCCCTGATAGTTGACAAGCTGGAGCAAATGTTGGGATCATACGGCCCTTCGCCTACAGGGGAGCCCTACACCAAGAACTTCGACCCTGATGTTTCTCCCTCTGGGATGCTCGCTCGCTCGGGTACTTATAGCGTGAGGAGTCGAGTCATTGACGATGATGGCGAGGTGTACGCTGGTGTGTAACCTCATTACAAATGAAAACTCGATCTAACAGAGACTGGTTGTAGATTGGGAGTGGTCCTTTAAACTTGCCAAGGAATGGTAACTGCCTTCGGCCCGCTAATCCGAGCGATCGTGGGTTTGTTTTCTGGCTGGTTTATACGCGGTTTAGTTCAGGAAGTTTTTATACAATGTAATGGTTTTTTTGATCCAGGTTTTGGCAAGATAGCCTTCTGAATACGAGTACAAGTGGTGCCAGGACTGCATCCACATTCTTCTTATTCGGGTGGTTGCCACTGTGTTCTATATTGTTGTAAATTGGTGTGAGGCCGCTGCGAGGCCTTAGGGCGTTTCCTGATCATTTCACTTACCCATACACATTCTTGCCAATTTTTTTTTTTTTGATTAAGGTGGCGCGCTTGACGACGCTAAGCGGCTAAGGAATTTTACTCACGTGATCGCGCGCTTTTCTCCACGGCCCGCCCTCTGAGTCTCATGGCGCTAGTGAGATTTCCGCACTTGAGAATACGGAGATCCTGCGAACTACCTATATTCCGTCAATTTTACTCACCGCGTCGCTACTCTGCTACCCCAACTAAAAACGTTTTGGAGGTGCAAACCATCCTACCAATCCAGCAAACATGGATAGATAGACTACCTCCCAAAACGCGACCGTATCTTTATCTCGCCAGGGTAGACAAGCCTATAGGAACTCTTCTTCTGTTCTATCCTTGTGGTTCGTATTCTGCTTCTTTGGGCGACTTCCATCTCAGCCTAGTTCGCAGCCTGGTCGATCACCATGGCGTCTTACGCCCTGCAAGTACCATTCACGACACCTTTAACATACATAACCTTGTTTGGAACTGGAGCGTTTATAATGCGTGGTGCTGGATGCACAATAAATGATATGTGGGATAAAAATCTTGACCAGGCTGTCGGTGAGCTTTTTTCTACGTCCACTAGGATGCTGATACTCACAGCGCGCCCCCAAGAAAGAACACGAGAACGACCATTAGCCAGAGGGGACATCACACGCTCTCAAGCTCTCGTCTTTCTTGCCGGACAGCTAACTGCAGGACTGGGAGTTCTGCTCCAGTTCAACTGGTATAGCATCCTCTTGGGCGCATCGTCCTTGTCGGTTGTGACACTATACCCTTTGATGAAGCGTATCACCCATTGGCCTCAAGCAGTCCTAGGTCCGCGTCGATCACACCTTACCCTTTCTTAACTGATTTTGTTATGGTAGGTCTTGCATTTAATTGGGGGGCTTTACTTGGTTGGTCTGCAGTAGCAGGGACCACCAACTGGGAAGTCTGTCTTCCTCTTTATGCCGGAGGAATATGCTGGACTCTCGTGTACGACAGCATTTACGCTCACCAGGTGACGTCTCGTCTCTCTCTTTCACCTTTCGTAGGCAATACTGATTCCTCTGGTGTGACATTGCAGGATAAAACGGACGACGTAAAAGCTGGCATCCGATCCACAGCTTTGCTCTTCGGACAGCATACTCGACCCATCCTCAGCGGTCTCTCTCTGTCCTCTATCGGCTTGATCTCATACGCTGGTATGCTGAACGGGCAGGGCCTCCCTTTCTATGTTGGTATGGGGCTCGCAGGAGCTCAGCTCGCGCGAACCCTTTACAGGACAGATTTTGACAATAGGGACAGTTGCTGGAAGGGCTTTGTCGGATGCGGCTGGACCGGGTTCCTTGTCTGGATGGGCACTCTCGGAGACTATGCACTAATGGCAATGAGCGGAAGCTAGTTCCCACAGAGTGTTCAGCTGAGCAATGAAGTAACAAGGCATCGCTGTCATTAAAGTATCGACATTAATCGTGAAAAAAAACCCCAAAAACTAGGCTAGCAAAGAAGATAAGGAATCTGATACAATACATTCGTGATGGTGATGCAACGAAGCTTATGTCTACAGAAGAGACAACAAGAGAAGTAGAATGGTGGTGGTGAACATGAGTGAAAAAAATACAGGTTGAAGGAAACAGGCACAACAGGGGAGAGAAAACAAGACATGGATTTAGACCACAAAGCGCTCTCAACATCGTGTTCTGCGAAGGCCCGATGTCAATCGCCGCCGATAAGGGTCGTTTCCTACGCGGAACTGTGGTATGACACCCCATTGTGAACGTGTGCCTTCAGCCAGCCATTGAATCCGACGACACAGATCGTCCAGCAGAAAGCAAGGCAGGTAATGGCGACCGCGACGTTGAGGAACATCATAACGTCTAGAAGCATGCCATCAATGAAACGAACGCAAGAGATGGGAGCATCAGCATACCGTCCCTACCGCGCCTCATGGCGGCTATAGACAACTCCTCAGTCGAGAACATGAACACTAATCCACCGCAGGCAAGGAAGAAGCTGCCCAAAGCCTCGGATGGAGGTCGCGAGGGAAGAATAGATCGGGGAGGGCTCAGCCACAGGAAGAAGTAGGTCAGGCACCGCAAGACCGAGAAGCCAAGTAGAAGATTACCCCACAGCTGGTGGATTTGGACCTACACGGGAGATAGGGTTAGAGATTGAGCCACTATCAGAAGCACGCCGTTCTCGGGTGCCTGACTGACCTGGAAAAGGTAGGTCTGAAAATGGGCAGCCATAGCGGAGCCTGTGACGCCGATAACCAGAGCGGGGAAGGGGTTGAAGCTGGCTCCATAACTCGGTGGTTCAGCGACGGCCTCCCGAGAGAGGGAAGATGGATTCAAAGCAGCGATCGTAGAGGATGCGAGCCACTTCCGGACCGTCTTGGACTCCAATCCCATACCAACAAGGCCCGCAAACCAAAACATTACCTGCATAGATATCATCATAAATCTGACACGGCTCCGAGGTGGAAAGAGAAGCATACTGCAATCCCGATATGCTGTATTTCTTTGGTGGTGAACGGATCACCGGGCTGGGCACCGAATCGTTCCATCCAGGTGTTCGTAATTCCATATAGGAAAATGACGAAAGATTCAACAAACTCAGCGCTGAGAAAGTCCTTCGCGGGAGCTCGGTTCCAAGACCATCCAAGTTCAGAAAATGCACCAAGGAATCGACCAAAGGTCAGAAGGCCATAACACCAAAAAATACCTCCCTCTGTCAGTGCAACTCATTTAGGCCGCTGGAACAATGAACGAGGAGTAAGAACCGTACTGATCAAGTGGGCAAGACACCCATTCAAATAGTTCTGGCGACATCCGCCTGCAGGATCTTGTAAGCAGAGATATGTGATACAATACGCATAAGACACACCTGTGTAGATGACGATGCCAGTCAGCACCTGCGCAAACCCTGCTACAACGAGGAACCTCTCCAAGACAGCGAAAAAGATGTATCCAAGCCGACGAAGCAATGGTTGCTTGGGCCCTACAGTCCTGTTACTGAGCTCGTTCTCCTGGAGTGTCTCGTCCGAATGCGTAGATCTAGTTCGGAAGAGGGTAGCGTCGGAGCCATGGGAATCGTTTCTTCGGTGCATACGAACATTATTTGCCCATTCTGCAGTGACCCCGTGAACATCCTCTGTATCTCCATCCTCATAGTGGACCTGCTTATGAGGTTTGGCGTCCTCCAACATGATCTCCTCTGGCTCATCTGTTACCAGCCCTGCGTATTCGGCATCCGTACCAACGAAGGCTGATTCTTCTCGGCCGAGAATCGTTTCAAGCCAGAACGACTTGAATGCGAACTTTTTATCGCTTCGGAAGAACGAGATAACGCGACCAATTATATTTGAAATGTCCACTACCGTCAAAGCGGCCGCAAGTAGGAGAACGAGGTAACCTTGCTGGCCATGTACTTGCCCTGTTAATTCTTGAAATCAGCTCATTGGCAATGAATTTTGCGATCACCGTACTCACCTTCGTACCTGTGGACATGGGGATAAGGAGAAGGATGGAATGGTTAGTCATGCTCCCGATACGGTAAGAAAAACTCCCGAATTGGACAGGGATATCTGACGAAGATCTCAACTTACATGTTTGGTGTGAGCTTGGTGTACAGTGCACTTGACGCACATCCGAGGATGCATAGGACCCAGAACGAAATAACTGCCACACCGTGCCATGCGTGCTTCACGCTTCTTAGTGAGATACCTGATTTAACAATGCAAAACACGTGTTGGCCTCAGTCAGCATAAACCTGAGTCTTACTCACCCATCGGGAGTGCCACAAAGAAAGCAAGACCCATAAACACTCCATGCAGCATCATCAGCCAGGGATGCGTGCGCACTGTCGGCTCCGCGCCATCGAAGTCGATGGTGTAGTAAGACTCAGGCGTAGGCGCGTGGTAGAGGGTGACCTCGGTTTCGTTAAGTTCAGTCAATGGTGCAGCGTGGTGGTTGTGACCATGTCCATGTCCATCGCGTCTCTCCAATAAAGTGCTCTCATCGCCGATTAAAAGGACTGAGGCATCCACGGACGAAGTGACAAGCAAGAGAACCAATGTTTGGGCCACCAGGCCAAGGGCGTAGAATAGCTTGGGCATTGCGGGAGAAGGAGGAGGGAGGAGATTGCATCATGAGATCTGGAAGGCTTACTTATAGGAAGATATCGGACAAGCACATCTCGGCTGAACTTGGCTTCAATGATGTCCGACGAGTTGTTGTCCTGACTCAGTGTGTTACAAATTTTGACACACGTAAGACACGCCGAACACGGAATTTTCTTGTCCCTTCCTAGAATCTAGATCCTGTTCACATCATGCCCTGCCATCTAAGCATCACAGAACAATTCATGAGGCGTACTTATCCAGTGGCGGGATTTGGGAGAAGAGATCATAGTGATCGGTCAAATCCCGATTGAAATTCCCTTTCCGGGACAGCTTCTTCTTCTCACATACTATGGACTTACAGACTAAGTCACAGTCATGCGTATTCGGAGCGCCTTTTGCAACCTCTCGAGCAAGCGTAGAGTATAAAATCCTGACGGACATCTCTTATCGAAGCCCAGAGAATGCTATCGAAAGAATTACCAAACTAAAATGACATTTTGTCCGCGCACGCCGCAGATCGTGTGAGGCTCAGGTCCCCGTGCCCATGCCGCAGTGGTAACGTTCGGATTGCGTTTGGATATCAATCTCCCTATAGCCCGTCGTTCTCTTATATTTATGCTGAGGGAGTCTTGGGTCAAGGCGATGTAAGCCTGTAGATGTTCGGAGAGTACCGGGAGAGTGCTTCACGTGCGACCCGCGGTATCGGATTGATTGATCGATCAAAGCAATGACGCGTCTTAAACGTCATGAACTTGGTACGATTCCAGCCTTCAGGCAGGCTTACATATCAATATTTTGCAACGCTTTACTTCTCAACTGCCCTTTCTTTTACCTATCATGGGAGGGTTCTTTGCAAATGTGAGAAAGTCAATATGGGGTGAGCGACCTTCGACGAAGCAGGAGGCTAGGCTACTTTTTAAGATCGACTGGTTTATTCTTTCGTATTGCTGCTTAATGGTCTGTCGCCGTGTGAGACCCGCTTGCGCTGCTTATCTGACGGAAATTTCTCCTCAAATTCCGTCATTTGATCAGTATTTCACGAATTGTGAGACCCTTCAATCTATTTTTTCAAGGGCTGGAATTCACATGCTTCCTCTAGATCTGGATCGTTCAAACATATCCAATGCATATGTCTCCGGAATGAAAGAGGACTTGTTGATGTATGGAACTCAATACAATGTCTGCTTCTTCTTTGTCTTTCAAACCAAATGACTGAGGCGACATACTATGTCTGTAGAAAATAAACACGATATTCACTTGCGGATACATCCTGGGCATGATTCCGAGTAAGTTTTTTGAATACTCGTCCCTACAGTGCTCAGTAGTATGCTAACGGAGCGAAATCCAGACAACTTGATGCTCCAGGTTGTACCTCCGAGAGTATGGCTGCCAAGGTAAGGGACTTCCAAAACGAGTTACCCGCCGCAGTCGCGAATGATCCTTCTTTCCTAGTATGCAAATTGTCTGGGGTGTCTTGACCTTCTGGTTAGTGTCCAGACACGTTTCTAGCCCTGTCTATCTCGTACTTACAATCCTTGCTTGCAGCACCTCTGCGGTCCAGAACGTCGAACAGGTGAATTGAGGAACATTGTTGATCTATACGACTGCAGCTGAATCAATCATCATCACGTACTCGATAGATCTATGCCATTCGATTTTTCCAGGGAATAGCTGAATCTTCTACCTTTGTCGGAACGCACTACATTCTGGGCTCGTGCGTAGATTTCTGCGTTCCGGTTCCGAGAGGTCTTCCTCAACGGAACTGATGAGTCGCAATGCTCATTCAGGTGGTACAAACCCAGCGAGCTGGGGAAACGTTCCGGAATCTTCACGAGCTCTGGCTTAGTGGGGACTTTGTAAGTCCGCCCCCTGTCATGGAGCTGATTCGCTAATGGCACGAAAGATTCTCCGGCATTTTACAAGCCGCCGTTTACAAGTTTGTCCTATTCCAACTCGACTTATTTCTTTGCTAATTGTGTCATAAAGGCATCTGAATGGCCACGCAGGTCGGAGTGGATGGCGCTGGCTGTGTGTCCTTGGATCTGTTAGCCATCCAGGAAACTAACTGGGACTTACGCATTAGATTCATTATTGACGGAGTCATTACGCTTCCGATCGCGTTATACGGTTTTCTGGTTTTCCCCGATGTCCCCGTCACAACGAAGGCATTTTACTTGACCGACCAGGTTTGTCCAGAGGTTGCAAGGAAGTTAAAGTAGTGACATATGCTCAACGAAGGAACGTTTGCTCGCTTCCGGGAGGCTCGAAAATGCCATCCAGATCGGTCGGTTCCCACTTTCTTGGGATTTGGCGAGGAGAGTTTTAGGTCGGTGGAGATGGTACGCATGTAGCCTTTTAGTAAGCCTTCGCAGATCACTGTCAACTTGGAAATTGTTAATCTTGTCTGAATTTAGTTCGCCATTTCTGGAGAGACAGAGTCATTGGGAAGTAACAATATCATGGGTTCAATTTCTTGTTCGCTGGCTTGGCATTCGATGCTGATTTCCTGCAACTAGGCCAATATCTGAAAGCTATCGGAGGCTACACGGTTGAACAGATAGGTAATGAACCCTTATTGGCGATGTATACTTCTAGACTCGGAAACATTGTTCGCCAGACTACTATCCCTCAGGAGGAACCGCTGTGGCGATAGCTTCCACGTTAATATGTGCAACCTGGACAGATCATACACAGAAAAGGTTAGCTCCATGGCTTGCCTTGAGACAGCTCGAGTAATTCTTCTAACAGATGGCCCGTACTGGTGTACATGTCCGTCGCTTGTATCATATCTGCCATTTGCATCCTCGTGTGGAGTGGCCCAACTGGACTAAAATTCTTCGGGTATTGTTAGTGCATTCTCGTTGTTTACCTCCATAGTCGCTGCTCATAAACCATCTAGATCTTTCTGGTGCCTCCTTTGCAGGCCAAGCGACAACTTTCGCGTTAGTTTCTCATTGTGCTGGTCTCCATGACGAGGAAACTGAAACTCATTTTCTGACAGTTGGGCAAACCAAATATGTGCCGACGACGACCAAGAAAGGGCCATAGTCTTAGCTTCGATGAAGTATGTCTGAGCTGCTTCTCCTGCTCCCGCTTGTAACCAACTTATAATCTACTTCAGCATGTGGAACAACGTGATAAATGCTTGGTGGCCGCTTGTATTTTATCCCGCCACAGACGCCCCTCGCTTCACAAAAGGCATGATCGCGTTGATCTGTGTGAGCGTCGCAACCTTGGCAGTGACGTGGTTAGTATGGTATCTTGAAAAAAGAGAATCAGAGAGACAGCAAAATACACTTGGAGACGATGACTTGGTAGAACCGAAACGGTCGTCATCCCTAAAGGAAGTAGTGGACCCAGCCAAGGCATCTTAGAAACTTGCTAGACACACGAGAATATCATTTCCTGTACGTATATAATCCATTAGAGCAGGGTTTTATAGCTTATGTTCGTGAAGATAAATAGGAATGTGCGCCACAGTGTGGCGTGCTCACGATCCGATCATGATTGTCGGGCTAGCGGATCACGTAAAGATGAAGAACTATCTCCCGTACTGCGATTATAAATTATAATCCTTCATTTTTTCCAGTCATGCAGAAACCTATCAAGACTTGTGTGCTCGGTGTGGGTCTTGCAGGACAGACTTTTCACATCCCTTTCGTCCTCGCGCTTCCGCAGCTGTTCGAACTGCATGCCGTTCTCGAAAGGAACCCGAAGACACCAGGCGGAAAAGTGCAAGATCGATTCGGAGTGACGGTTAAGATCCATAGGACCCTGGATGATGTTCTGAAGGATGATGAGGTTGAACTAGTAGTCATCGGGACACCAAACGAAACCCATTATCCTTTTGCAAAGGCTGCGTTGGAGGCAGGGAAACACGGTGTGTACTGAATACTTCACGCTCAAGTTTCGGCTAAACCTGTCCAGTTCTGGTGGACAAGCCTGTGACTACTACAGTTGAAGAAGCCAGGGAGCTTGGAAAAATCGCGGAATCCAAAAGCCTTGTGCTATATGCTTACCAGAACCGCCGATGGGACTCCGATTTCCTCGCTCTTAAAAAGCTCATTGATCTCCCTGAGACGGCACCAGAGTCTCTGGGAACACTTGTTGAGTTTGAGTCGCAGTGAGCATCGAGGAGCTGCCTGTCAATGTATTTGTTGACGGAGATTCGGACCTACAGCTTTGACCGATATCGGGCCGGGCTGAAGGGCACATGGAAGGACGAGCCTAAACCAGCTGCAGGGCAGACATACGATCTCGGTTCTCATCTCATTGACCAGGCTTTAACTCTCTTTGGAAGGCCAGAGAAGTTGACTGCGTTTGTTCAGAACATACGAGGAATTGGGAGCCCGGAAGTGGATGATTGCGTGCGTAGACCCCTCGTATCCCGGAATCTTGCCCAACATTTTTTGTCAGTTCACCATCTACCTGCAATACCCTGCAGGATCGACCCTTCATCATCCCTTCACTGCGATTTTGCGAGCGCATATTTTGTCGGTCCGATCGCCACAGCCTCGATACATCGTCAGAGGCACCAAAGGAACGTATACAAAATTCGGTCTAGATCAGCAAGAGGACGCTCTGAAGGTCATCCCGAGTCCCCAGTCTGTTTTTGAGCAGTCTTATGGAAAGGAGCCGGAATCACTTTGGGGTACTCTCGAAAATCTTGGGTCCGATGGGAGTGTGATAAAATCCATGTATGCCCCCCACTTTCTTTCGGTCGGGATGAAGACTGACATTGGCTCTGGTATAGATGGCCATCCGAACAAGCTGGGTGTTATGTGGAGCTCTTCAAGAATCTGGCCGCCGCGATTCGTGAAGGGGCGGAGCAAGCGGTCAAGTGGAAAGAAGCCACTGCTGTGATCGAGATGATCCAGCTTGCCCATCAGAGCTCCAAGGAGGGCAGGACCATCGTTGTCCCACAGGCTTGAGGCGAAGGAGAAATGCGAAAGAAGTCAAAATGTGATGTATGTATAGTACACGGTTGAACATCTATATTGAATATCTACATATATATGATCAGGACAAAAGTACACATTGAGATCTGCTATGCAAGTTTAGACAGTTGTGTGGCAAGGATTGGTGTGTTTTTACCTGCTTGTTCGAATAGTTCACTTCTCAATCTATCTCTGAGTCTGCGCAGCTTTGCCTACAGACCTCACTTCGACCTTAGGAACTGGATGCTGGACGGGTTTCGGCAGCGCTTGGACTTTACCAATGGG
>RZIO01000007.1:942564-971043 GCA_004338095.1 Gloeostereum incarnatum | reverse complement strand
ACTTGGTGTTCTTGCATTTGGGTTATGATTGCCCATGCGGCCATGTGGTGTCTCCTCCGTAAATTTCAGAGCACCGCTACCATCCACACTGAATTTGCTGCTCCATGCTTGCGCTTCCTTCTCTACGATGCCGCAGCGACGATTTCGCCCCTCTCGACTTGATCACGTCGAGGATCTCGAGGAGTATCGGCCTGGCGGACTACACCCGGTTGCCATTGGCGACACTTTCGCTAGAGGCCGTTACCAGGTTCTACACAAGCTAGGTTTCGGAGGCACGTCTACCATATGGCTTGCACGCGATCGACACTGGACAGTCGTCCGCCTCTGCGAATTGATGACTTTGAAAGTCATGTGCGCCGAACAATCAGCTAGACCAAAGGACGTTTTAGAGCTGGCCATTCCACAGAAGCAGTACGAAATCCTCCATGCCAAGGGTACTTCAGCCCGGCCCAATATCCAGGTCATAGAGGATAGTTTTATGCAGCAGGGACCGAACGGGTCTCATCCGTGTCTTGTCTCAGTTCTCTGGACCCAGCGTCCATTCCATGTTGGACTGTCCGGGGAGGGTGATTGGAAGCAGACGACTTCGCGCCGATCTGGCCAGGAATGTGGCGAAGCAGGTGGCTGAGGTGGTACAGCTCATGCATTCTGCAGCTTATGTCCACGGAGGTTCGTCGAACGTTTGTTCGCTCTAAGCACCTTCAGGCTTAATTGCCTTCGTAGATCTCACAACATCGAACCTCCTCTTCCGAGTCTCCGACCATGTCCAGCAATGGTCGGACGACCAAATCTACGCGACTCTTGGTCAGCCCGAGACGGAGAGAACGGTTACTCTTGATCATTCTCCGGCAGAACCACATGCACCTGTTCAGGTCGTCGCACCTGTTGATAACGCTTCACTTTCACCCGCCTCATTCCTCCGAGAGGACGTTATTGTCATCGACTTTGGGCAATCGTTCGCCATGGACCGTCTTCCCAAGCGTTACGAGCCGGCTACGGTGATACATTACGCATCACTAGAAGCGCGGTTTGAGGCAAAGATAAGCTTTTCATCCGACGTTTGGGCATTGGCATGCACAATCTTTGAGATCCGCGCAGGATTCCCAATCTTTGAATCGTTTCTAGGCGATGAGGCTGAAGTTCTGAAGCAGATAGTTCAAATGCTTGGCAAGCTACCGGAACCGTGGTGGACGGCCTTCGAGGATCGTCAGCTGTGGTTCGAGGACAGCGGCGAGCCGAAACCTCCCGATGTCCAGAAACGTGCAGGAGTTATGTTGCCTGCCATCAGAAGTTCTATCCGAGGTAAGTTGCGAGAAATCGGTGAGCAGGACGAGCCTGCTGAGGTTGACGAAGGTCCGATGTTTGAGAAGACGGGGGGACTCGCATGGAGGAGGCCGAGGTTGAGCTGTTGGGGGACTTGTTGGAACAGATGCTCAGGTATCGCCCAGAGGATAGGATTACCATACAAAATGTTGTGCGTCATCCATGGTTTTGTGATTATGGCTGCAATTCACACAGAGACACCACTTCGCGTCGCGAATCCCAAAGCGAGTAAATGATGACCCCGCAAGAGTAGAACCTGAACTCGGAGTAAATATGCTCTTCGATTGATGCTCATAACAACGTCAGCACCGTGAGATCGCGGTGACAGAGAAAGAAACAAGATTCAGCCTCAGGCTCCCTCAGAGTCCCTGTGCACCTTTCGTCAACTGTTCGTTCTTCCTAGGCACGTATGAGACCTCATACGGCTCTATTAGCAGTACTGTCCTATCGTTCAGTTCCTCGGTATACTCAAAGGCACTGAAATGCACATAGTGGGAAACTGGAATGCAATCACGACAAAACTTCAACCCTCGGCGACACATTACGTGACGACGACCTAGGGCAAGCATTCAGTAATCCACAAGTGCCTGAGAAGAGCGAACGTAAGCTCACAGGCCATCCACTAGAGAAATCGAGATGGTTGAGACCCAACTAATAGCAGATATTAGTACTGGCGTCCTGTTCATGCAACGGGTACTTACCAACGAGCCAGACGCGGTGTAGTAGTCTGTCCCCAATTTGTTAATACATCAGCGGCCAAGATGCGAAGACCCCAACTCACGATAAACAAGGATGGGACCATCTGTGTCCTCAAGAATGTCTTGTCCTCCGGGACCAATGATCTGAGCAGAGCGCGTAGGGTTTCAAAAAGGGAATTGAGTAACAAATAAAGAGTCCATACCCCGTCGTGGGCTGCCAGAACAAGGGTGCCACCTCCAGATGTCAAAGCTACGCCGCTAGCATCGACGTAGGGACCGGTAGGGCTAGAGGATCTCCCAACGCGAACGTTATATGTGCTGGACGTTCCAGAGCAGCATCCGTCCCTAGTAAAACAAAACAATCAGCATCTAATCACATTCAAAAGTCAACGCCGTACCAGGACGTAAACAAGTAGTAGAAGTCCCCGCTTCTGAATATAGAGCTGGCCTCTACAGCGCCATTATTGATATTCGAAGGGCGTGTCGCGATCCTGGTGAGGCTTCCTATACCCAATCCGGTAGAAGAGGACACACTAGATCACGATCAGCTTCAGAATATGTCGGACGACAGGTGAATAAGGAAATTATACGTGGTAAGCTGGATTCCTCTCCAGTAGCTTCCAAGGGAGAGATACCATGTATCATCAGCTAGAGAAGATATTAAGAGTCTAGGACTGCAGGGCCAGACACTCGTAGGGACATACAAATGAAAAGATTGGGATCAATGGCCTAGTCTAGCTGTGAGCACAGAGTAGATGAGACAGACAGCAACGTACGTTGAAGTCATTTCTGCCCACAGCAGTTTCGATGACAAGACCCCGATGCGTAAAGCTGCCAGGGAGACCAGTGGTCGAAGTCGCCAGGAAGATCGCTGACTAGTGTATTCACTTCAGTCTTGGACAACGTGCACCGAGTATGTTCAACATACGTTTTGTGAGCCAAAGGTCGAGGCGGAGTAATAGAGCTGCGAGATACGTTTTCAGGAGCCGCACCTTGATAGATCATTAGAGGCTTACGTAGAATGTGCCATCTAGGTAGACACACTCAGGTGCCCACAAGTCGCTTTCAAGGGATGGATTGAGGCGGTTGTCGCGTAACAAGTGTAGCTCTATCAACATACCCGTTGCTCCTCAAAGTGTATTGATCCGTCCAATTTGCGGAACCATTTGGCCAGACTACGCCTCGGCGCGTGAAATGAGTACGGTCCGGGGAAGTAGAGATATCGATTCCGGCAGCAGTACCTACGCTAAGAGTTGGTGGAAACTGGAGGATGATTGCTTACGCGCTTACGACTCACCGAACAGGAAGTAAGTGCCGCTGCTGTCCTTGCACATTGTAGGGTCGTGGACGCCGGTGTCGCCGGTGACTGTTATTGGAGCAGGGTACGTAGTCTGAGCGCGACCGATGGAGGCCAGAGACGCGAAGGCGGCTGGGAGCAAGGAGAGTAGACGCATTTCGACCGAACGATGGGGAAACGAAGCGAAGAGTCAAGACCGCCGTCTTATATAGCAACCATGGAAGAAACAAGACGAAGAACAGGAGCGGACCGGTCAGGGAGAAAGATTTTCGGACGCCACACCTCTTGTCCGCTGGTCCGTCTTACGTATACCTACGATGGACATGCGCCCATGTGAGCATGATGATCATGTTGTAGGATGTGTGGGGTTCAAGAAGAGCAAACACAATTTATCTACCAGTCATGTTGGTCGCTTTCTATGTGTATTGCACGCCGGAAATCAATCGCCTGACCTGCACGGAGATCATGGGAACCTATCGACGCCCCTGTTAGGCAACGAATTCACTCTGGCACGGGCACGGACTTACTTCTGGATAACGGCGGAAAGAAACTCTTTCAACTTAAAAGTCTGGCCTAAGTCTGGCCTACTCGTCATGGTGAACCAAAACAGTGACGTGACCATTCACTAGCACTATCAGTGATCAGTGGAGGCTAAAACCCAAGAGAAAACGAATTCTTCTTGGTCTTAGGTGTAGAGTGGCATGCTGCCTTGCCAACATTCACAGGCGATGATTTTCCAAAAGAGAGGTAATGGCATATGCATGTTTGATACATGTTAGGCTTGGGGAATCTAAGTTCCCACCTAAATTGGACCAAGGACCCCGAGGGTGCCAGCAATCAGGTGTTGGATAAAGATCAAGAAAGAACCTGGAATTCACGCAATATGCTGTCAGAATGCAGCAAGAGTACAATCACAGGGAGAACTCTGGGTATTGATTCGGTTGAATACGACATGTATCATTGACACTTGGCGCCGATTGAGAGGGATTTGGAAGACCTGCCTTCGGAGTCGTGGGGGAAAGGACGAGGGTTTTCATTGACCTTTGCGCGTACCCAGTACCACAAAATCTATGGTTAAAGCGAGTATGATGTGTAACAGCATTTACCGACGCTCGCGTGATAATCGCGTGGGCAGGGCCGGGCAGGTGCGGCCACAGGCGGATCATTGAGAACCACATTGTGTTTCTTCCTCCCATGCGCTTCCAAACGGCTGGCTTATCTCTGTCTGAGCTCCCCAAGCGACCAGGCGCGACCTTCAGGGTACTTCTGATGTCGAGAAACCTTCCTTCGACTGCCACCGTTATATTAACTTGTCCGATGTTATACTAACTCTCTCTTCCTGAACATCTCGAGGCTGCTCGAGGCGCGGACGATTTTACACGCTCATAGGCACAATTCAAGCTCGCCTTACGTCACGATTCTTGGTAAACGGTGCCCATGCCGTTCAATGCCAAGCACTTCTCGATACTATAAGTCGGGGGACTCATGATACTCGACCGTGTGCCTTCAGCCCTTCAACACAATGCGTGCAGTTCTCCTGACCTCTATCGTGCTCGCTGGACTTAACAGCGTCAGTGCGTGGCCTCAACTGTTTAGCTCTAAGGCCTGGGTGAAGAGCCTTACCATTGATGGCTTGCTGGTACACTCGAGAGCCTTGCAGTCGTTTGCCGACGCGAACGGCGGCCACAGAGCCTTCGGGTCAGGGGGATACATGCTAGTGCCGACTATGTATACAACCTCGCCAAAAAGGCGGGATATCGCGTCTACCGCCAGACTGTCCCATACCCTCGTTTCATCTTCTTCGAAGGAGGACTCTCCATCGACAATGTAGAGTTCGCTTCTAACCAGTGGGCGCCTTTCCAGTACTCTCCCCCGACACCCGCAGATGGCGTGACAGCCCCTCTCGTCTTCGTCCCTGACCGAGAAGGCGGCGCCGAAGGTGCCGGTTGCGATGTAGCAGACTACGAAGGACTGGATGTCACGGGGAAGATCGCTTTCGTCTCCCGTGGCATCTGCACCTTTGAACTCAAGTCCAACTTGGCCAAAGATGCTGGCGCTGCAGCTCTGATCGTGTACAACAATGTTCCAGGTGGAGGTGTTGTCAGTTCACGTATAGGTACCGACCCCGACAGGTCTGTTCCCTCGGTGATCATCTCTTTGGAGGACGCTTTGCCATACATCTCCCGTTTGAATGGGACCAGCCCGAAGAGATCCCGGCATTCGTCTTTGTCGACAGCATCGTCGAGATTGGCTATTCTGACAACGTTATTGCCCAGAGCCGGTGAGTTGCGAGATCTCTATTGGCGTTGTCGTACAATGCTGATGCGCCTGGCTGTAGTTGGGGTAATCAAAACAATGTCATCCACATCGGTGCGCATCTTGACTCTGTTCCCGCCGGCCCTGGCATCAACGACGATGGCTCCGGCACTGCTCTCGTCGCCGAGCTCGCCCTGACCCTCTCCAAGTTCATTCCCCCCGTTTTTCTCTTCCTTGGTCCAAGAAGAAGCCCAACGCTGTTCGATTCTCCTGGTGGACGACCGAAGAGGTCGGGTTGGTTGTAAGTGCTACAAACTGTTCAGAGGGAAAGCAGTACTGACTTCACTCTGTTTATAGCGGATCGAGATACTACGTTGAGCACCTGTCTGAACAAGAACGCGGAAAGATCGCTGCTTATATTAACGTGAGTTTTCTAGTTGCACTTGCTTGTTTCTTTCCCCACTGACCTTTCCTGTTTCCAGAACGACATGGTCGCGTGAGTTCATACCGTCATCCATCCCTGTATTCTTCTTGTTAAATATCATTTGTAGCTCTCCAAACTACATCTACGGTATTTACGACGGCGATAACAGGTCAGCCGCTAGCTGATTCCCATCCTAATGCTATCCCGTTTACTCACCAAAATTCAACAACAGCGCCGGCGGAAACAACCGCCCTCCCTCTCCTGGTGACGCCATCCTCGAATCACTCTTCCAAGCCGACTACGACGCGCATGGAATTCCCCACACTGCCTACGGTTTCACCGGGTCGTCCGACTACGATCCATTCCTCGAAGTCGGTATCCCCTCCGGCGGTGTCGCAACCGGTGCAGGAGGCCTCAAAAACCGAGGCGCAGGTAGCCGTTTTCGGCGGCATCGTTGGTGAACAATAGTACGTTTTCGTTGACATTTCTTCCTCTTTCCCTTCCTTGTGCTGACATGAGAGGTCAGTGACCAATGCTACCACCAAGCCTGCGACACCATCGACAACCTCGCTCACGACGCGTTCATCGTTAACACCCATGCTGCCGCGCGCATTGTCGCAAAGCTGATCGACTCCACGGAGGTGTTGGAACAGGCGGCTGGTACAGAAGTCTCCGCGAAACTGGTTGGCGATGCCAGCAGTGGAGTGTTTGATCGGAAGGGGTGCGATGAACACGTCGAACTGTAATTTACTCAATCAAAAGTGTCTGTAGTTTCATCTTATCCGGCAGTCGGTATATATAGTGAAATTATTCGCTGTGCCAGACGTCTGCTGCGAACGAAGTCTCTGCCTGAGGAGCCGTATACGACACGGTGAGAGGCTGGATTAGTGCTTACACTACAGGTACACTAAACTTCTAGTAGCGTACGAATATAGAGACTTTGTGAATGAAGAAAAATGCGTACAATGTAGTATACTTGTAGGCAGTGAGGATACCACTGCCTTGATACACAAGGAACAAGAAAGACCCCGCCAGAGCGTGATGAGCCTCGGAAAACAGCAAGCGGAAGGTAGGTGAGGAGAAGTAGACAGGGCGAGGGAGAAAAGTGGACGTTTACGTGTATATGAGTGGCGTGCTCTGCCTGAAAAGAATAATTTACGATGGGAAAGAACTGTGGTAACGTGATAATCAAGAGCTCAAGCCCCGTTGTCCTTCCCTCACCTCCGCATAAGGAACAAAGAGGATTACAGCCTCATGGGGCTGCCAGGGTCCAGAGTGCGTTCCTCGTCTACAACCATTGAAGCCGACAACGGACTACTCATCCCCATGGCATGGACACCTCTTTTGTGCCTCCTACCCAAAAGTGTGGCGCCGTCGATATCGAGTTCGAAACCTCTGTGCCCCCGTCTCCGAGGTGGTGGAGTGGAGGGTGCAGTGGCACCTTCTACACCAGCAGATAAGGGTCCTCTCCTAGCAGATGAAGTCGCGCTCGCTCCAGAAGGAACGCCTGCACTCTTGGTTGCGGGATGCGACAAGTCTTCCTCCTCCTCTTCATCATCTTCGTTCAAATTGTTCAAGAATCCGCGGGCGCCAGCGCCACCACGACCCTTATACTTCCTCCGCCTTGCACCTTCCTCCTCCATCCGATGCACGGCATACGTGATGTCGAAAGCCTCCTTCAATGTCGCAAGACCAGGGCTACGGCCCTCGACACGACCACCGCGTGCGGCGGACAGCAATGGAGAATCGAGAGGAGCAGAAAAAAGACCAGCAGAAGCAGGATTGTTATAAATGAACGGCGTGGGAGGGGGAGGGGGAGCAGGTGAGGCGTTACACCAGGGGTGAGCCAGGAACTCGTCAATCGTAAATCGCTGAGCTGGATCTACGCATAGAAGATGCCCGATGAGATCTTTGGCTGCGAAACAAAATAAGACATCAATATTGAATGTGATTCTCGTTTGAGTAGATCCAACTCACCACTGGAGCTTATGTCGTCCCACCAAGGACTTAAAAAGGTATAATAACCTCGGGCAACTTTCTCTGTGAGGACGTTGATACTTTCGTCGTAGAATGGAGGGAAACCGCATAGCAGAGTGTACAACACGCAACCTAAAGCCCACATGTCGACACTCTTGCTGTAACGCTCATCCTTGACAATCTCGGGAGCGGTATAACCGACGGTCCCGCAAGGCGTCATCGTCTCTTCATTCCATACGACCTTGCTAAGTCCGAAATCGGCGATTTTGACGCGGCCAATGCCACCACCGCCGACGCCAGGTATAAACTCGCCTTCATCTTCCTTCTCCTCGTCGTAAGGTCGTTGTATAGGATGTTTTGAGGGGACGATGGGGATACGGTCAAAAAGTAGGTTCTCGGGTTTGATATCGCGGTGAACGACGCCCCTTTCTTCGTGCAGGTATCGGATGCCCTGAGCGACCTGGAGGATAACGTGTCGGGAGAGGTTTTCGGAAAAGTATGTAAGCTTGACAATCTGGTGGAATAACTCCCCGCCTTCCATAACTGCGGAGAGACAGAACGACCTGACGTCAGTAGGATGTCAAATAGGAAGATCGGTGCCTCACGTTCTAGAACGAGGAAATAATGCTCGGGAGATTCAGAGAAGGAAATGAGCTTGACGATGGCGGGATGGTGGGTCCCTCGCATGATCTGCACCTCTGCGGAGAACAAGGCGCATCAACGACCGCGACAACATTGGGAATGTTTAGTTAACGCACCCTTGAGGATATTTGCGCGCTGGGAAGGAAAATCGTTGGTTAGAACACACGCTAATACCCAAGGAAAAGCACCTCTGTGACACGCGGCTTTTTCTTGAACTTTGGGTTCAAATGCTTTTCTGCGTCCTAGAAGAAGGACAAGCAACAAAAAAAAAAAGAAAGCCAGACGCGCACGACGACAGAGAAAACGTCAGGAAAAGAACGAAAAGGGATGGAGAATGAGGAAGTATAAAAGAACAGCAACTGACCTGGGAGGCATTAAGCTCGAATTTTCGAACGACCTTGACTGGAGATCGCATCAAGATCCTCAGATGTGGAACGAAGTACAGATTGTGATGGACATACCAGCAACCTTCTTTCCGGACGTAGAGTCGAGAGCTTTGTATACATTAGAGAATGCGCCGCTATGATGGGTAACAGATACGGATAAGAATCGTGGCGCAGCAGAGTGAGGAGTGACGTACTCTCCCATCTTTTCGAGAAGCTTGAAGTTCTCGAGGCCCTTGTAAAGGGGCATCTTCTCCTTTGCCTCGCGTTCTTCCTTGACGATCTGTTCTGCGGCTTCGCGATGAACAGGTTGTGTTGGTTGCTGAGGCTCTTGTTGGGAATATTGGGCATGGGGTTGTTGTTGTTGTTGTTGTTGATGTTGCTGCTGCTGTTGAGGTAATGGTTCTGCAGGAGGAAGATTCTGAGGAGATATTGGTTCTTCATGTTTAAGATTGTCATTATTGCGATGATGTTTTCCATGTCGAATGAGATCTATAAAATTGTTAAGAATGTTATTAGAAGTCATTCTGATGGTGGTGGTCGGGGAAAGAGAGAGACGGACTTTTAAAGGCATCGACCATTCCAGTCCCGGATGGCATCGTCGGTGGATACTCGCAAGGGGGTTAGGAATCCGTCGTGACCCTCTGACGAAGCTTTACGAACCTTCTGTGACCTCTGACGTCACTACTAATGCACTGCCACCCCACTAGCGCCACAGGAAATTTATAAAGCAGCACATGGAGAGTTATTACAGGTAAAGTCCGCAGAAACAGTAAGTATATAGTAAGATATCAGCTTCTCAGGAAAAGAAATACAGCATCATGCTCAAGTGCGATCCGTGACATCCCTATCCCTACGGCTTGGGCCGTCAAAGTCTGCAAACGGATCATCATCATCCTTCTTGTCTTCCATGTACCCACCCCCAGCTTTTCCGTCAGCGCCGACATAGCCAGGAGGCTTGCTATCATCCATCTCATAACCGCGCGCAGGAGGCGGTCCCGCAGGAGGTGCATACGGTGGGTACGGCTGCGCATAAGGACCAGGAGGAGGACCCCCTGCATAGGGCATGTTGTACCCGTAGTCAAGATTCGGGACCGAGGCGTTATAGGGCGGGTTGTAAGCGTTATTGAAGTTACCGTAATTGTTGATTGGGGCACGCGGGGCACGGTTCACCACGCTGGATGGATCCAAAACTTGCCTGTAATAACTCCACGCGATCGCTGTGAACATCAAGGCCAGGACTGCCCACACGTAAGTATCAGGTGAGGGTCTCAAGTCGACAAGTAGAGACATACCGATTGTAATAAGCATTCCTATGATATCAGCCCAGGAGTCGTGATTATAAGATCGGTTACACCCTGGTACACATGAATTCAGAATTGCCTTTGTGGATCAAGTCAAACCACAACATACAATTTTCTGCATCTTCCCGGTCGAGGATCTCATGGTACACTGGCCCGAAGAATCCATAAGGATAGACGGCAGTGCGCCGATTCTCATTCAGTGTGGTGCATTCTGCGATAATATCGCTCTGCAGGTATTGTTCAATATCAGAACGGAACCGTTACACAAAGACCGTACCTTCATGACAAAGTGAACAACAACACGCGTGATGCCGAGTGCAACAATAATAACAGCAGTGAACGTAGACAGAAAGGCATAGATTCGGATGAGAGGAAGTCGTTGCTATAGCCAAGTATAAATATTCTACTCTGATCTTGGAACGAGTGATACTCACGGTTGCAGCCGCAAAGATACCGAAGCTCTATGATTCACATTAGATCAGGAAAAGAGAGGACCGGCACTTAATAAGTTTCACTTTACCTCAAAAACGCATACAGCAGCGTATAGTGCTCCCAATGCGAGTGAAATATTAGCCAACTTCTGGAATCCCTCTTCCCATAAAACTACATTAGCAACAATAACCATTAAGGCAGGATAAACACACACCAGAACTATCGAAGGAGGAAGCCCTAAAGTTCCCGATCTAGAGAAGCGCCGGTGAGTCCTCGCCACGAGCTATTTCCAAGGCATTCCAAATTACCGCTCTGAAATATGCAAACACGTCAGTGGGCATGATACAGCATGGATCCAGGAGAAAGCGCACCCGAACAGAGACCATAGCGCAGCCAGGAAGGCGACTGGTTGGTTATCTGTCAGCCGTTTACTGCAGCTCGCGACAAAACGACCACTCACCCAACATCACCACCGGTCTCAAATTACGTTGGTACACTTTCGTAGCAAACCCATAGGATGGCGGGGGACCTAAAACCCAAGTGCGGTCCCCGTCAGCATCCCAAACATCACACCTGCTGCGCACTATTACTGACCTTGCGGAGGAGGTCTTGTCGTGTTCATTGTGATAATCTTCTCAGAAGACGTTACTGATTATCGTTTATTTAGAAGGTCGTCGTACACCAGGCAGCAAAAAAAGAACTATTCGGAAGAAAAAAGCGTTGGAAGGTGGTAGAAAATGAAAGAGGTGTGGTTGAGGCGAAGCTGATCCCAAGATGGCGCCAAGTACCCGGTGGCGATGCCGATCGCTTTATAATCATCGTTCTAGGCAGTGCGCCACCCATCCGGTCTCCCGCCACCGTCGCAAGAGAGAACACATCTCGTCACGATCATGCTCAACACCATTGCAGTTGGATTGATTCTGAATCTCAGCTGCTTTCCTGTGTACGTATAGACTCTGTCTGTAATAATCTGGTCCCTTGCTGGTCCCATAATAGCCGTGACCCGAGGTCCCCGGCGTACGATGCTTCCGAGAAGGATACCACTATTTCTTAGTGCTGTCTCGACGGCAACAACAGGGCCTGATAGATACTTGTAATCTCTAAATTGGGGACGCTTTCCGCAGGCAAAGCTGTTGCGACCGATTCTCCGGTGCTCCTGACGCTGACATGGGTCCCGCCTTCCTTCTGCATCGCCTTCGTGTGCCTCATTATACAACTCTATACCAATAAAATGGAACCGCATAACGAAACCTTCCCCATTCTCTTATGCAAGGCATACTGAGGCCTCTGTATCCGACTACGCCACGCTGTGGATGCTCATAGCATCCTGGTGCGAGTCGGCCTTCTGTCCTTTCGCTTCATCCACACCTTCGGAATTCCCTGTCATAGAAGGCTGGCGTCCCGATGGTGCACTGAAGGTGAGGTCAAGGGATATAGCCTCGTCTACTTTTCTTGAGTTGATACTTTCCCGAGCGTTAAGCCTGGTTAGAATCGATCAGCTTCAGCGTTATCATACAACGTATGCTTTGCCTCTCTCACATTGCTACTGCGAAATACTCATCATCAGTAGACATGCACATTCCAATCGAAAAAATGATTGAACGCACAAAGTGTGATGGTGTATACCTTGCTCAAAGACCAATGAACGGGTATCCTGCACCCAATAGTCAAGTCAATTATCAGCCGTGACAAATTTCAGGACATTGTCGTTTACCACTTGAGTTCCTCCGCCTTCACCATATGCATGATCATGCACACAGTATGCACCGACGTTACGAGCATCCCTCGTGTGACGATGTATGCAAGCAACCGATGGACGATGGTTTTTGTCCTTCGTGATTTATCAATCAACACAAGCTCAAGAAGTCGCAGATGGGGAGTACGTACGACTTGAAGTGAAGACCAAAAGGAGACAATGAAATAGAAAGCACTATGGTTGTAGCCACGTCAGAAACAGCACTCAGAGCCATTGCGAGTGGGGCCATCGTCTACAAAGTGTCGAATTGGAGATGGAGGGGAGATGGATATGTTTTGTACAGCACGCACCCTCTCTTCTTTTGGCGAAAAGGGACTCGGAGTCTGGTCTTGGGCGTGAGGCGCCACAGCAGCTAGAACACTGAATAAAATTTATCCCAGAAAACCTTAATGCGATGCGCCTACCGAGAAAACAGCCTGGCGAGGAAGCACATAAACATGGTTAGGAGGAAAGATGCACCGTACGGACCTGCGCCAGCAATGCTGAACAAGACCTATGAAGAAGTAAGTGTTTTGTAAGTTGATGCCTCATTTAAGCGACTCACAATTGTCGTGCAGGTGAAAACTCTCCATCTTGAACGGACTGCCAATTGTTACTTGTTCAGCCCGCTTCCTATAACATGATAATACAAGATAGCTCACGGAGATATATTCGAGTAGCGAAGAATATTTGAACGCTTTTGGCGTATATAAGTCCATCGCAACGACTGTCATGGGTCGGAACACTCACAAAAGCACGGCAATGACAGTACATGTCGATTCAGCCGTACTCTTTCTGGAAAAAAACCCTTTCGTATTAGAATCGGACTTACATTCAGGCAGGCAACAGAAGTACCTTGCAATTGTGATATACCGCGGGATGTTGTCTTCGAAAAACTGAAGCACCGTCAGAGAGACCGTATGGAGGCCATTGCCGTGAGACTCACTAAAAGGTCATGGACAATAGCTATGTGAATTCCGGTGTTTCCTAGCGTCAGTAACCTGGCGTGAATGATGAGCTACAATATCCTTGGACTCGCTTGATCAAGCATTCGTACAGAAGAAAGGCGATCTGTGATAATTCAGCATTGGTAGATAAGTAGTCCACCGGGAAACTGTCCACGCACTAGAAGTCGGAGGCCCCATCCGTCACCCTTGCGAGCAGACGAGGAGTATGTCCACGTTTGCGTACAACAGACACCAGATAGCCTAAAAATGCATGCCTTTCATATTAGAGAGCCTTCCAGGATACTACGTCCGAATACACTCACACAATAGAAACCACCAGCCCTGTGAAATCTCGTCAGGACAGCGTGGACCACCTCTGATGCGTCGAGGACGCACCTGCATAAAAAGCATCCACAGCGCCAGACGCGAGTCGATTATCAGTCACGAAAGTTTTCACAGAGCGATCCATCATCCTAGTATCAGTGACTCAGACACAGTTAATGTTCTGGTTTTAACCGTCGAAGAAGCTACTAACGTGATGATACAGAGATGGCTCTGGTAATCCCCATGTACGCGGAGAACAAAGTAAGCTGTTTCAACGTTCCAAAGCTTGACGTGAACTGCCCGCCCTGACGCCGAGAAACCACTTGTTTGAGGGGATGAATATGAACCAAAATAGAGCCAAGCGACACAATAGGCAAGCTCAAGACGTCCTTGAAGTAGCTCCAGAAAACTGGTCACATTCAGTTTCAAAACTTTAGGGCCGCTTGAACCGCGCTGTGGCAATGAGGAAATCCTATATATAGATAATGCCTTATCCAACGGAACAAGGAGTACTGCAGTGCTCTGGTGCGATACTAGCGGAGTGTTACGGCTCAGAGTCGTCGAGACAGGTGGATCCCCTCCCAGAGGCCGTTAATGTTGGCGTTCTTGTGAAAGAAATGCCGGAAGATATGTCGATATCTGAGAATTGGTATGACTTTCGAGCATTAAGTCTGAAGTAAAGAATAAGGACATGTTGGGACCTAAATAAAAGGGTCCTCACATTGTGACTATCATGAATGATTGCAGTTTGAAATGAATCAACATCTCAAGACAGGGATGGAACAAAACCTACACAACGTAATGACATAGACTTTGCTCAATGACCAGTGAAGCGGTATCCTGAGAGGATGATGGAGTCAAAGAAAGACGGCGTCAAGGATCTCCCGCACCAGTGTAAGTATTCTGGCCTCATAACGTGCATGATCAAGCAGATGGTTTGCGCGACGGTAACAAGTAACCCCCGGGTCACGACAAATAGGAGGAGCCTGTGCAAAAGTAGTTTTGTTCTAAAAGAAAGCGATATAAGTGTCGCTCCACCGTTTACACGACAAGCACATACGACGTGAAATCTTGAGATGACGGAGATAATAAAACGCACAGCGCCACAGTGACTGCAACGTCTGTTAACGTGGAGATTCCCATTTTCGCAGCGTCCAACATCTAAGCAGATATGAGCCGCTGAAATTTTGAGAAAGGGTTTACTTGCCTTGGTGTTGACGGAGGCCAATCCTTCCCAAGACTCTTGGTGAGCATGTGCGATGAGGCTGGCTGAAGATGGGCCATAAATGATATGGTAGTGCTGAAGGATGGTATGTGCTTGCCGATTCCGAATCCTCACGAATACCGTTAGCTAATTTCATATATGACTATAAAGAGCATACCTTGAGAAGCGATACTCAAGGCACACTAAGCTCAGGATTAGGCTCACGGCATCCTTGAAAAAACAAGCCATCTTACTGTCAGACCAGACACACAAAACCATTTCGGGCGTACTTCAGAAGGAGGGCGGGGGGATAAGCGAGTGGCTTTTCGGAGACAGGAAACACTTCACAATGGTAGATCCGAGATGCGAAGAAAACTTGCACGCTGGGGGGAAACAAAAGACAGTTCAGACAGAACCGAAGAACGGTGGGTTTCAGCAGTCTCACATTAACATTATACAGGCAGTCAAAGCCGTTTCCCCTGTCATTTTCCTGCGTAAAAGGTTAGTGTAATGTGCTGTCGTCACGAACTACGTACGCTTCAATATCTTTATGCCGTGTGCTCTTATTTGCCTAGGCCAGATGTAAGGAGAGCAGAAGAGTGCCCACAGGAATGCCATAGACGATCATGATATGAAGGGCGGTGTTGGCAGTACTAAAAAGCCTGGAAAACGTCTTAGGTTGAAAAGGCGGATGCAGATAAAGAATTCATACACAAGTGAAGCGACCTATGGAAATTGGGTAAAACATCGACAGAGAACATTCAATTAACGAACCACTAGCCGCAGAATCCATGTATCATTATTGTTGGAGGCGTAGGTCCATGACTGGGTAATACTGACACCTAAAAGTCTTCGTCATACAGTACATGTCAACATTCGGTGCAGGTCCAAGGCCATGTCAACGACTGACGCGACGGACACAACCAGGCCTCTGCAAACATGCGTAGAGCTAAACATATGAACGGTCTCTTCCAGATGGATTAAAACTCACCTGCGAAAAGAACGTCCAAAGATCCCGATGGCAATGTGATCCCGCTCTCTGTACTAACCGACGCGTTCATAAAGCGAAGAAGAAGAGCGTGACTGTCGTGCAGCAAGCTGAGAATTCCTTCAACTTCCGTGCGCCTCGCGGTTTTTGGGCGGCGAAGTTGTCAGGTTGCAGTGCGCATGTCGTCGCTAACAATTTCAGAATTTCGAAGCGCCTGGGACCTGGGTAGCGAACTGTGGCGGGCCGTTGTTTGGCTTGATTCGGATGACCAAATCAACCTGAAAAGGATAGATCGGAGACTAAAACTCATCAAAAGCTTTTTTTTCGGCGATCACCCATCGATATCACAGCTTGTACTGTCTGTTACCCATCTATAGCTCGTATTTATTGCATTACGATTTTGATTGCCCATGCGGCCATGTGGTGTCTGCTCTCTTGTCATGCCCACCGAATTCTTCCAACAGCATGAAGGTGTTAGCTCATTGAAAGAATGCGCCACATTTGCCACAGCTCCTTCCTGGCAAATTATTAAGACTGAACGAGTCTTATCTTTCGCACACAACTGTGGCTTGCATACGAGACAACGGGTGTTTCGGACAGCAACATCACTGCTATGAGTTCTTTACTGTGAGTCAAATCAAAAAGACCAGGATCATTCATTGCAGATTCCCTTGTGTTGTCGACTTACCTGGCTAAGGAGGACCCCGAGTGCTTGTCTCCCCGAGGACACCATCATCCGCATCCTCTGGGCTTTGATCTGGTCTGTTCTGCTTGTCCTGTTGCTTTAAACCGTGATATTTGGTCGATCCCATGTCATATTCCGAGGACTCTATTCCCTCTCTAAATCTGTCACCGAAAATCCCCATCTATGCTTGTGGCAATGTTACTGAGTAATAAGTATGTTTCTCATGTTTCTCCGCACCCCCAAGAGTGCCGGACCGCGAATTGTATTCCGTGTCGTACTTAAGCTTAGGGATTCAGTAGTTCCAACTCCGCGCCCAATTCCTCCGTTAACGCTCCGTCCCGATCACAACTGACACAGAAATAGGTAACCTGTAGATGTTCAATCAGACCGTAAATGTTCTGTGGGTGCCGCAGGATTTGATGAGAGCCACCTTTGCCGCCTCTCGACAATGTCTGTCCCGATGTCATAGTCAAAATGGAATTATATTTATCGGTACGGGTGTATCATGAGAGAGAAGACAAGAACCGCATCCTCGTCCACGTTTTCCATCCATCTAGCCCCGTTCGTCCGTTAACGCGTTAAAGCTTCCATGCCTCCCGTCAGCTCCCGTCACTACTGAAGAAACAAAGATCAGAGCGTCTGATTAGATCTTGAAGGAGTTAGAGCGAAGCAGTCAGTCTGACCAATGTCCTGAATCAGACGTGTCTGTGCAGAATCTTAATTCCCTTCTGGACTCTGGCATAGAGCAGTGATACGGTGTGAGCACCCCAATATCCGTATCATGATCCTGATGCTTTGACCATCCATCCGTCTTGTCAAAGCAAAAATAACGCACCGCACATGCAATTTAAGTTCAGAGCCCGGCGGGTCACAAACCGCGGATGCAATAATATTCGATGGATCTAGTGCCGGACGTGGGATGACGCCACGTCTGACACGTCTTATGCAGCCGAAGAGCTCAGAAGGCTAACTGAGGCGCTTCTTGCACGCCTATCTAGAACGCCACAACATCGTGGCGGTGTTGCTTCGCCTTCGCCTAGGCACTGAACCTTGAACATGCGCATGCGGCGGATGAGGAATGAAAAGTCCCCTCTTTCCCCCGTGGTCCTTCGCCGTCGGAAATGGTGCATTGTGCCCCTCTGCTCCCTCGCCCGGTGCTTGGAGCATTCCAGTCGATCTTCTTTGATGCGGTTCTCTCTTTCCTTCCACGTCCAAGGTCTGGTGCAATGCAATGCAGAGAGGGTTTAATTTTGGCGTGAGCATCCACATGTCTCCTGCTAAGTATGCAAGCACGGACCGGACTGATAAAAAAAAAAGAGGGTTACAATGTATGGAAATGCATGCTCCGCCCAAGTAAAATGAACGATCTGATGTGGACAGTCAAAATCCGAGTATACACACACATAATGCGATAAGAGAGAAAGCCCGACCCGAAAAGCGTTACAGATACGGTCATGTGCACTGATTTCGATGAGCAATACTCAGCGATCCAGGATCCTCATCCATATGTCGTCGTCGGAAGACCATGGGAAGCACCAATGGTCTTCTCAAGATTCTCAACTCTCGTCTTCGTCTTCGCCGGAGCTAATCACACGCTCCGACGGATGGCTGCTGCTCGGATGGTGTGTGATAATCTTCCAACAACCGATATGATCACGGTGAGAAAGATGAAAACCTACACAAGCGGGGATTGGGGGCGAGCATCGGAGAGAGAGCCACTCACAAAGTACAGACCTTCTGATCTTCCTTTTCCTTACGGCACGGGTCACGGCTCAGGATGTTGAATTGAACAGCAAAGAGGGATTACGGCAGCAAGCAGGCAGACGGGACAGCTAGCTCAAGCAAGGGCCGTTCTCATGACAAGAGAGTCAGCATTAATGTGGGGTATCTCCGGAGTACATTGTATAGCGTGTGGACGGGTATTGAGAGGGGTAGGGGGTGAAAGATGACCACTGGATCGGAAGAAGATCGTCAAAAGGTGCGTACGGCAAATACGATACAGATACAAATGATGGTTTCCTAAAGGCGAGGGATGCATATCAGCTCTACATGGGAAACGAGGAGAACACACAAACACCACATACGTTTGAAAATACTTCCTGCGTGACTACATCAGAGTCCTCCCAATGACACGCCATGTCCGCTCTTCAGTGGCTCGTCGTCAGAGGACGATAGTCGGAAATTCAATGAATAAAACAACTGACCGACCGCCCTGGCCAAGATTCTCGTTTATCTGTGTTAATACAATGTACTTGCTGTCCAAAGATAACCCGAGATGATAAGCCCCCTCAAGAAACACGGCAAAGAAGAAGCAAAACCGACTTACAACCCCGTCGGCTGAATGACGCACATCCGTTCCTTCACTCTCTCGCCGATCTCCTTCATCCAAGACTTTAGACGATCCCTGTCTTTAGGTTCCGGCCAGGTTGCTGATTGCAGGGTAGTAGAAAGGAGCTTTTTGATATAAGGTTTCAACTGCTCGGTATCAAACTTGGGTCTGGGTGAAGCGCCTGCATCAGAGCGTGGCGTAGGAGGTGAGCGTAACCCAGAGGCTTGTGCCATTGCCATAGTTCAAATCAAGAAGACGAGTGGAAGAATTTTACAAGGGCGCTAATTCCAGTGAGAACGTCGCCAGGACAGAGTTTTCGGTCGTTGTCGTCGTGAACGGTGACGATGAGCGCGTTTGTTGACACGTGACAGACTTGGCCTGCATGTCACGAAGAGTCACAGCCCGCGTCACGATCTAATCCTAGCGCTGCCCCTCATACTGAGCGTCGTGGTGGACATGTCTCGGATATCCTTCCCTTCAGAACAGACACCTTCAGAGTCAGGCTCGTCTAGTCATGAAAATAACTTTTATTCCTCGTTCGTGGACGCAGGCGCTTCGGTCAATGGCTTCCAGATGAATCCACTTTCCTCTCACCCGCCACGGACACCACGGACCTCTGTCATCTCCAGCTCTCATGTCTATGCTACCAGTGTATACGATACAAAGGAGGAGATCCAACAAGAACAAGAAGAGGATGCTCAGTCTGTCGATTCTGGGGACGACCAGGAGAATGAGAGGCTAAAGTTGGCGGAGAAGAGAATCCGACATGAGGACCTCTGGCGGGAGATGGTCCTGTATAGCAACGGCAGGGACAAAGCCTTCGTATGTATCTTGCTTCTTACGGGGCAGGGGATGTCGAACTGAACGTGTTTCGGGCGTAGAAACTGATACAATATACTCTGAAAGTATACCTCTGGTTCCATACCTCTTTAACCACAAGCCGACTCTTCAGTGGGCGCACACGGCCACCATGGGAGAAAGAGCTCGTCAAACGTCTCAGTACTGCTGTATCGGGGTTCTCCTTTTCCAGGTGCGTCCTCGTCTTCCTTCATACACACCTTCTGCACGTGCAATCTAACTTTCAACCCGCAGAAAGACCCTACTACTCTTCAACTGGCTACAACCGATAACCACAATCATGGCGCAGCAATCCGTTCCCTTCTCCGCAGAAGAATCGACGAGTCGGAAGAAGCAGGAAGTGAAACCGTTCTTGCATACGGTACTATACGCGCCGCCACCGGTACTACTTGAGCTAGCCAACGCTATCTCGGATGATTTGTACACATTATCGTTGTTGGGTATCTTTGGAAAACGGTTCGGAGAACGAGCGGCGCGATTCTCGGATTGGTGTTGGTTCCTCGCGACATTGGTCGGATTGGTGGAGAATGGGGTGGAGAGACAAATGATTGGGAACCTCCAGCATGATGGTACGTGTCAGAGGGAGATCTTCCTTGCGTATTAAATCCAACCGAAGCAAACTTCCCAGTCGAAACCAGACTGTATAGAGAGTCTATGTCGGGTGCTACGGCAAAGTCAAAGCCGACCACGTCGAAGCTCGACGACAAAGAGCTGTCTCGCTTACAAAGGCAGGATTATTGGCTTCAGATAACGCGCGCGAAGCTAGTCATGGACTTGATATTCGTCTGTGAGTTTGGACACACGGCTTCTAGCGTTGCCTTTACTTAAAATCTTCTTTAGCGTACGATATCTTCAAGTTCAAACGGCTGAGGGAGCCTGTGAGAGCCTTCTCCGGTTTGGCCTCTGCTGCTTTGAGGTACGGTTTCTTGTGTACTTGTGCATACTTTTACTGAACGACACGCCTCCTTGATAGCACCATGAAACTCCTTGACCGCCACAAGACGTCTTTAACGAAGGCTCTCGTATCTAGTAGCCATTAGGCTGCATGCTCACTTTCCGTTCATTCCGGGGTTCTGCGTAGATATCTTTCTTCAATGTATCCTTTTTCTATAATACAGTGTATGTTCGCATTAAAGATTACCGCGGCCATCTCCACCAAGAAGATGGTGGCGGTTTTTGCTCTTCTGGAGAGGAGTTTTGAACTTGACGCTGACGCTGGAGTGAATCAATCTCATCCTCCAGTGATCTGACACGTTCCTGAGCTTGCTCCATATACTTTTCATGCGACAGGCGTGATTGTACGAGTTGTAATCCCTATAAAAGAGCACAAAGGTTGTTGGAAGAGAGGTAGAGAGCGATGGATGGCAGACAGAGGCGTACGAGGTAAACTGCAGACCCTAGGAGAAAGATGGGTACCATGGCAGGCATGATTTCGGAGTACCATTGAGCATGAGGCGATGGGGGTTTGGGCGCCTGTGTTGAATAGGATCTCCAACGCTGGCGGCGCATCAAGGAGGCCATGTCGGTCACTGTGGAACGAATGACAGGAACTCCTGAAGGACGTCAAAAGTCAGCTGGGTAGAATTAGAACGCGAAGACGGGACGAATAGTCCATACGGTCGCTGATCACCTGCACGTTTGTCTCTGAAAAAGGTCGGATAGAGAGCGTTACATAACCATTTCAGGGTCGGAGACGCAGATGATATCACTTTTCTCATATCTCTAAGTACAGCTTTTTGCTTGTAGCGACCCACCCTCTTTTCCCTTCCCCGACCAGTCCGCCGTGGCTTTATTTGAGCTGCTGCGCAGTAGATAAGATTGTCCCTCGCACATTTTATTCATATTCTGAGACACATTTCGAGCGGTGAGTCGCTGTTTCTCGTTCAGTCTCGATCGTATGGGCTGCGGTACTGTAAGCTTTAAGACTGAAGTGGAGGTACATATATGGGACAGCCACAGGAAGTATAATCTCGGTCCTTTACCTGGAACCCCCACCATCTCCAACTCTTTTTTTCTGTTTTTTTTTTCTCTCCTAGACGTATACTTTACTCACTCAGTCAATATTCCAGCTTGGACTGGAATATACTTGAAATGGATCACTCTCGTCTTAACCCTCGGCCATCTCTCGTCGTCAATCTCCCTTCAGTCTCTCCTTCCTCCTCGCCATCTCTTTCGCCCATCTCCCTATCACCCTCCCGACATGCTCTACCCAATGTCTATGATGTGCGCGAGGAATTGAACGAGAAAGTATCAGCATCTAGTCCCCAACTAACATCCCCCAATTCTCCTCGCCGTTATCATTCCTCCTCATCCAGGCGTCCCTCTCTTGTCAGACCTCCCACACCAATAATGGTGCCTACCTCCGCTCGCTCCATGTCCAGGTCCCAAACCTACACGCGACCCCGCGGCCTCCGGATAGCTAATCTCCTCAGGCCGTGGATTCCTATCATTTTATATGTTCTTTCAAGTCTCGCTTTTCTCGTTGCTATCACAATGTACAAATCGGAGGTCTTTGCTCGTACGTGTCCCCGTTCCTGAATTTACTCCCCTTCCACATGGCTGAACGATCGCAGGTCTTGACGAGCTCTCTAGTTGGTTAAAAGCCGACGAACAGTATGGCCATGCAGTTCTCTTTCTTCTCATCTTTCTAACCACCATCCGTGAGTTGCATTCTCTTTTCCCATCGCACCCATGCATGATGTTCACCTTTTCTCTCTAGCACCCTTTCCACTCTATTCTACCCTCATCACCTTAGCAGGCTACACCTTTGGACCCTGGACTGGAGCCGTCATATCTTATTTCTCCGCCCTCGCTGGCGCTCTCGTCGTCTTCGTCGTCTCACGTAGCCTCCTCCGCGAATCCATAACACGATGGCTTGATTCAGCGTGCACCCTGAAGCGCGTCATCCGTGCCGTCGAGAAGCGCCCTAAACTGCTCTTCCTCATCAGGCTGGCCCCATACCCATACAATGTCATGAACTGCCTTTTGGCAGCTGCCCCGACGTTGACTCTGCGCACGTACACAATCTGTACGGCGCTGTCGTTATTCAAAGTCATCATCCACACCAGCCTGGGAGCTTCCATCCACTCCTTTAAGGACTTCCACATGGAATCCGAGGAGGGCGATGAGGAGGATACCAATGCTGACACTGTCGCTCGCACGTGGACCGCTGTCGGTATCGTCCTCTGCCTCGCGATCCTCATTTATCTCTCCATTGTCGCTCGCAAAGCCGTTGATGAGGAGCTTGATGATGATGATGAGCCCGTTCGTGGCAGGCGAGGTCGGAGGATAAGGGCAGACGATGATGAAGAAGAGACCGTCGCCTTCCTTTCGCCCAGAGGGATTAACGACGATCTCGAAGCCGGCGACGATTCTGCTCACCGAAGCATGGCGGAGTCTCCATTCAGGACCCCCTTACGGCTCTCCACCGATGGGCGTATATGAACCAGCACACCGCTATGAAGAAAAGAGAGAACAAAGGAAGAAGTGAATTGCAAAACTCATTGAAATATTAAAAGTCTTTTTTTTTATCCTATATTCTTTTAACCGACTACCCCGTGTCCTACATACGCGTACCTTCCCTCCTTTTACCCCCTACGATCTCGGATCATCCTTCTATTCCTCTTCTCTTCCCCTGATCCGGATCGTCCTTTCTCCTCCCTCCCTCATATGGACTTATCGTGGACTCCCTCTTTCTCTCCCCATCCCTGTGTTTTTCTAGTTGACAGTGTTCTGTTTCCTTTCCTTAGAACGCGCTGGTGTAATTATTACGTATCTACGAATTGGATTCTGGTTTTCTTTTTCATTGCTTATACATAGTCCTATTTTTCGCCTGTTTCTCCCATCGTTACTCGTGTATTACTTACTCATTATCTAGTCAGTCGTTCAGACGCGCCTTTTCTTTCCTTTGGTGTGAGCCGCCGCCGCCGCCGCGTTGGACATTTTTGCGAGCCAATTGCAACAATCGACGGTACTGCCGCGCAGCATGGTGCAATCCTCTAGGGGTCTCTTCCGATTCGAATGCACGAGAACGCGTGGAGAATGTGTCCGTTAACGCGTCGAATTGACTGCGGCGTCATCATGGTGATTTGCGTAATCCTATCCTATCCTATCGGTCACTGGAAGCTACTTACAGTGTCAGTAGTGTCACAATGCTGTCTCTGATTCATTCGCCGAAGATCAGAGCATGCGAGTGTTGCAAAGCGCGGAGTGTAGATTAGGGAAAAATCGCAAGTTACGGTGAATGGCAGTGTGGCGTCACGTTAGACATGTATCAGAAGGCGTGCTGTACATGCGCGTTTATCTAATAGCCTTAAAGGCTGAGCCGTACTATTTTAGTACTCGATAATAGCCACTAGATAACATTAGTGCAGCCCCACTTCATGTGGCGTCGTCACGGAGAAGGCAGTCGATCCCCTGCATCGATCCAACTGAACTACTTATGCTGTATTCTTTGGCTTTAAATTACAAGGCCTTAGGCCTCAGTACTCAGTCGAACGCGGATAAATACAGCCTCTAGACTATGAGATTGAATTCAAAGTGTGGCGCAGTAGGTGGGCATGGGAAGACAATCCGTCATGTCTGACGCGATGGCCGTAATGTCCGACTTTGATACCAGCATCTCCATCTATATCTACATAGCCGAAGCTCAGCGTGGGATGATCATAAAAATCATCGATTAGTGTAGTGTGGCGTGACCGTAGTCACCAATTGCGCTGATCCTCACAGGGCAGGCAGTTTGTGCGCATTGCATCCAGCAACTACAATTCCAGATACTGGATGCATGGAGAATATTTGACGGGCACCCGCCTCCCCTCCGACCTGCTTGGTTACGGTTGTCGGTGTGATGTGGCGCCATCGCCGGCGGCCAATATCTGCCTGGGTACTCAAGTGCACGCGCCCTGACCTAACTTCAACAACTCAAATGCGTTGCAAAGTCCTTCACTGAGTTTTCTTAGAAGCTCGGCCTGAAATTGCTTCCGTCTGACGATCGACAAAGGCCAAGCGATCGGCGTCGGACGTAGCCTCGATACCCATAGAAATTCGAGATGGGTGATTCCGAAGGTTCGCCTGTGGATAGAGGTGGCGGAGCGAGTAGAGAACTTTGCCAGCCAGCCAATGAGCTATATGCCTCTGGTCTCGTAAGTACTCAAGTACGAGATTATCGTTCAACCAAAAGCTACGATCTCGACCCAAAACAACGGTAACATTGCCGAATTGTGCCGGACCGTATATGGAATACCAGACCCATTCCAAATCGGGAACAGATTTCCATCAGATCTTCAACGTCGTACCAGACCTCTTTCCTGATATAGGTAGCTGTTGACAGGAAGCCTTCACGTACACAAATGACATTTGCCGTAAAAACGTAACGGCAAAGATCCTCCGTAGCGGGAAAGGCTGTTGGAGAGCGTTTTCCCAACGATTGTGTTGTCTGTCGCTCGTTTCTAATGGAATCCGTTGTTGCTGAACCACTACGACAACACGACGTTACGCGTACGTCCGGAGAAACTCAACCCCGATCAGAAACTTTCAACTGCCAGATGGACGGAGGACATGCATATGCGCACAGACAAGGGTGCAATTCAACTCGCGATAAGTATGTCTTAAGCTTTACCGGGACCTTGCGAGCAGATGGTTGTTCAAAAGCGGCGGTCACGTACCATGTACGGCTGGGGCATTTCATTTAAATCTACGACTTCAATTTGATACATTCCTGCATGCCCAATGCCTCGCTGGCCACTTGCAAGTTTTCACAGTAAGATCTGGGGTGCCACCGGGGAATGCGGGGATCATCGGCAAGAGGCCTACCCCAGCAACCACATCCGCTGGGATCCAGAAAACGAACGTATTACAATTTACAACAACACGACGCCAAGCTTGGGATGATTATCCGATCCCACTATTCGGAGCGTAGCTTTTTGCACAGTGGCACACCAGCGCTTGTTTGATCAGTTTAATGAGATATGAAGGGAGAGAGTTCACCCTATGCACTCACCTCAGTGACCCTACTCATTAGATTGACAGCCACTAGCGCAGAAACCCCGGTTCAGGGTCTGCAAAACATCCCCTGGCTACGTAGACTCCAAATGAAAGATCGCACTAGTATTGCTGTGGAATGAAGGATTAAGTTCAGCCATTGGCAAGGGTCTTCCAGCCTCAGGGATTATTCAGTGTAGCGAAGGATATTAATATAAATGAAAGAAGATCATCGCTGGAAGCACATAAGTACTGGCCAGATCCTATCAAGATGTGCAGGGTCGCGAGCGGCAACTCCAAGTCCTCTATTCGCGCGGGGGATCCTTAATTGCATTGGGACGTCATTGACAGAAAGCCTCAACGACTGAATCACAATAACGAAGGTATCCATTCTTGTTAGCCATTAGAAATTTTGCCTTTGGGGACTGGATCCTGGCGGATTTCAAAGTTTCGGTGATCACGATAAAGACTCCCGCCGGTACAGGACGGAATTGGAAATTGGGATCGACCAAACGCTGATGTTCGATTCTTCTCTGACTCCTAGCGATAATGATCAGCATTGTTGATTCCGTGGGCCTGGACGAGAGAATTCCTAGCATCCCAGAGAAGAGAAGAGAGCACTGGGTCGTCGGCGCGAGGCTGCAGCAGTGACGCCATAGCAAAGCGTCGCAAGGACGCCTATCTGCAGATGTCTGGAACCATGACCGTGGAGCTCTAATAGGTCTTCTTAAACGAAAGAAGCGCATAATAGAGAGACATGAAGGTCGCGCACAATAAACGGCACATATCATTTTTGGAGACTATGGTCTTATGGAAAGGTGGGACAAGATCTTCTCTACTCCGAGTCAGCTGCCATCGCGAGAAGGACCAATCGAAAGTGAATTTCGTCCTATACAGCAGTTATGGGTGCGTACCATTGGCAGAATTTAGCAATCTGACTAACAACAAGCGTAGACTCCCCTCGAGCACAATTGCACAATTGACGGTGTCCAGGTCCAATTGTTTCTTCTTCTCGTCGTCTCGCTTGTGGTGATACCATCATTTGTAGTAGTGCAGAACTAAAAATGTACAAGAAGATCCAGGAACATGGAAGCGAAGCTGGATGAGCGTAGAAGACTTGGATTGGTTCTTGGAAAGAACTCGCCGGAGGAATCACAGGTGGGAGCATTCTTCAGTGGCAGGCTATGACTGCCGGATCAGTAGAATTGACTGGTGGGTGTGCAAAACTCGAGCAGCCGTAGGCCCGTAAATGGGGCCTAAGCGAAAGCTGGCCGCGGTGGGATATCCTTGAAGCTGTTACAATTGCCAGCGGTGCTGATGATCGTCCCTTGCCATATAGCACCTAGATTCAATTGCAAGCTTTATTGGTTAGCATTAGCTGATGATTCCATTAGAAAGTCCCTTACCGGTCAGCCACTGTTCATCAATCGCGGGAACCGCTTCCTCGAACGTGTTGGATTGGGTCCCAAGCCACTGGGGTTCGGGCAAGCCTTCAGGTCGACTATTATGTGGGCTTCACGGCAGTCTCTTCAGATCAGATGGACGACGACTCACTCAGAAACCATTGCCTGCACTGGTTTGATGGCTCGGACTCTTTCTTCAATCTCGGGTTAACCAGACCTACATTCCAAGTTGTAAGCAATGATTGTGCCCCAAATCAACTGCCTTACCTCCCCTTTGGACGAGCTCTCAGGTCTATCTTCCGTCGAAAGATCCATCAGACGCCTTACTTCCTCTGACTGTATCATTCCTCCCTTCGGAACAAATGGCCATGCTGTCACCTTCACGTAACCTCCCCTTTGAGGCCCTGCTGCTCTAGATCACAGCACATCACCGTCTTGCCTTCTTTCACCTTCACACACGCTCACGGAGAGATAGACCGGAGCTTGTCGATCTTCTAGCTGACAGTCATTTCCGCCGCCTACCGTCATTGTGACGAACATTCTAAGCTGCATACCTGCGTCCGAAAAAGAGAAAGGTCTCCGAGTTGACCTCGATGGGAGACCTACCCACGTACTCATGGAAGGAATTTCATGAGCCATCTATTGTCGGGAAGAGGGAATGTAGAGCAAAGGGCCATCGCCGATGAGCATCTTGTCTCCGTCGAGCTTCCGACTCGTAAAGTGTTACCTCAGTATCCCGCCTGAGACTACCCACAGTTCAACAGCATGCTACATGCCGGCGGCGGTGAATGGTTTTCAGCGGCCGCTGTTGAACAGCAGACGAGCATGAGGTGGAGTCAAAGGATCGATAAACAAGAAAGACACACAAGGACATGCGCAGCTACACTCGCAAGGCGTTCCGTGAAAGCCCAGAGTCGACCTCCGCGGCGAAAAAAACTAATCGAGATGAGACTTCTCTCTTGGCTATGATCGGCGCGAACTTCAACACCAGAGACCTCGACATCCAGAAGCAGTAAGCCTACGCCTCGCCGTTATCAAAGAAGACCATGCCGATGCCCTGGTCCCTTGTTATTCTTTTAAGCATCTCCCTTCAGAGCCCGCCCCGAACATTAAGTATTGAACGGTGGTACAGGTAGTCGACGCACACGTAAAACGGGGTGGTTTAATTAAGAACGCCCAATGCGGAAAAGGCGTCTCCTCGTCAATGCCGCATCTTTACAGTCTACACTCGCGAGATGGACATCAACAAAATGTCAAAAACACATTCAAGTATCTGTAGTCAGAAGATTCT
>RZIO01000007.1:929315-942526 GCA_004338095.1 Gloeostereum incarnatum | reverse complement strand
GTTAACCACGCGGCTGTCGGGTCGACTCGGCGCGACACGCCGACGAGCGGTATGTAGCTCGCGTGCACCGCCACATCTCTGGAAGACTCTTGATTTACTCCTCGGACAAAGCGTAGCCACCAAACGATCTTCTCTTCTTTCTTCTATGTACATCCCGCCCCCACGGCACCGTCTCGAGACGGACGGAGGAGCTGTCAAAATAAATTAGAAATTTAAAATAAACACGTACGATCGCGTGGATCGTCCCATTGAATTTCCAATTTTTATGTTGGCAAGCCACATGGTATGCTCTGGCTGGGCGAAACTCCCGCGCCTCGATCCAGCGACGCGCATCACGTTCACGCCGTACGCGTGAGGGAGGAGCAGTCCATGACGACAAGGGATATGTATTTTGAGTGTGGGTTCCGTAGTAGAAACAAAGATGGTACAAATGATTTGTATGAGATAAAAAAAAAGTGGTATCTGGAAGAGGGTAAAAAGACGTCCGACAGCGGCGTGTGATCAAGAAAGAAGAACAAACACTGAAAGCGAGTAGCAGTAACACAAAAATCCGTAGATAGAGAAGAGACTGTACACAAAGCAAACACGATGGAAACCAGCAAAGCAAAGGGACAGACGAGATAGATAGTTCGAAAAGAAAGGCGAGCGAGAAAAGGGAAACGTCCTCTACATCTCCCCCTTCGAGTACTGCATAGGCTCATTCATCGGCATGAACCCAAAGTCCGGCGAAACTACTGAGAACGTTAGACGGGGGATAAACAGCAGATGCCGGCCGACTTAGAACGTACATCGTCCAATCTCCCCCACATCCTTGAACCCGCCTTCTAAATTATCAGACACCGGGGGCGTGTTAGCCTGAGAGGAACTCCCCACACTCGCCGCAGAGATCGACGAAGTTGAAGTCGACGGCCGGCCGTTGTTGTTCCCCAAACCACCACCAAGTCCCACCGGGGGTCCCGTTGCGCCTACACTCCGCAGCTCAGTACATTGTAGTGAATAAGATAGAGGTGAAGAACTTACTATAGGCGAAATCGGCATGGTGAGGGTTGAACGAGTAGGGGTCGACGCTCGGCAGTTGGATCATGCTGCGGACGCGAGGGATACCGCCGCCACCTCCGGACCCACCGTGCCCATGCCCCAACGATGGCAGGTGCGAGGACGTGGGGGAGTGCGAGTGGTGATGGTGTTCGGGGTGATGGCGGTATGATTCCTCGTGGATGGGTGGTTGAGGAGATGTCGATGGTCGCTGCTGCTCTGGTATGTGCTCGTAAGGAGAAGGATATGGCGAGACGGCTTGCGAGTGTCGTCTCGCGCGACGGATGCTTAGGGTGCTCGGGGGAGGGTACGGCATACTCGCGGAAGACGTAGGTCGAGAGACAGGCGATGGCGAGGGGGCTCGGTGGCTAGAACCTGGTCGTGAGTTGTACCCGTCGTAGTGATCCTCGGAGTAAGCTAGAGAAGAAACGGAGGACATCGAGTAGCCTGTGTTAGGCCGGGAGTGAGAGTCCGGCGACATGGGTGGCGAATGACGAGAGTGATGATGGATCGGCACGTTGGAGAAGGGAGAAGAATAGCCGCTGTTTGAGTGGGTGCTGGTATTTATTGTTGGCTGGGGTCGAGAATTTGACTGGGTATAGTGGGTGCCATTGGAAGCGTTGGGGTTCGGAGAAGAATGATGCTGCGAAGGGTTGAGGAGAGAAGAAAGAGAGCCTCCGGAGCCGGCAGAAGAAGGCGCGTTCATGCCCCAAGACTGCGAGTCGTGCGAGGAAGGATAGCTGTTCCCATACGGAGGGTAGGGATTTCCCGATGAATGATAGGAAGAACCAAAGGTAGCAGAAGACGGTGAGTCGGCAGAAGGTGGCTGAGGGTACATGTTGGGAGGGCTGGTGGGGACGGTGAGAGGAGGGAGAGCTGAACGACCGTAGCTGCCTCCTCCGTTACCCCAGCCACCTCCACCTTGGCTGAGTGGCGTAAAAGAATCAGAGAAGCCACGGGCACGGCCAAGCGAGTGGATCTTCGAACTTGGGATGCCACCTCCGGGGATAGAAAGCATTGGATTCATGCCCAAGCCAGCGCTTCTTGGAGGAGGAATGCTGACGGACTCATGCTGTGGGTCGCGTTTTCTTGGTTTTGGAAGACGAGGGGGAACGCGACGCTTGAAGTTTGCGACGACTTCTGGGGGCGAGTGTCTATTGAGAGTTGGGTGGGACCAAGTGGAAGCGTCTGGATCGTCGATAGCGGGATCGACGTTTCGAAGGTTGACTTTCCGCATGAAGCCATAGATCTTAAGAACTTGTAAGAAGACGAATGATAGAACATAGAAGAGACATACATTCAACTGTCGGGAAAAGCTGGCGAACCTTGACTGTCTATAAATTGAAGGAAGTACGTGGAGAGCGAGCTGTTCTGGTCGTTCGACGATGATATGTTCACCCTGAGGATCCCAACGAATCATATGATGATTCTCTGGCCGTTCGAGGAGAGCATAGAGTTTTGTGAGGAATGTAGCCTGGGGCTTTGATTCCTGCTTGTGTTCCTTGTCGTCCATCGCAGAGTCCATTGGAGTTGGTAAAAGTGCAAAGCGTCGAGTCTGATTCCCTCGTATTGCCTTTTATGCACTTTTATTCCAATTTAGCCTTATTTTCTGGCGGAGAAAAACGATTCGTCCGAATCTCAGATCCCATCTCCCTCGGCGCCGAGGAATCTTCAGATCTCATTCCACATGCTCCAATTATTATTACGATCAGAACTCGGCCATCTCCGTTCCCAGTCCCTGTCGATTAGTCTAAGTTATAAATTTTAGTCCCTTTAGACCTCCCCATCATACTCCAGCGTCACACTGTTGAATCCAATAAACATCCCTGCGTCCAGCCCATCTGGTGTCTGATCTGCTCGATCATCCAAATGTAGGCTGCTGCTCTCTTTTATCTGCCGGAAGTTTGTCACGTCGGGATTGGGCACAATCTGCGACCCTGTTGTAAGCCCCGACGCGGAAATCAATCACAAATTTTCACTCACCGGGGGTTTTGTATTCCGCAACAAGCCCCAGTTCGTCTTTGCGAACCACTTGTGCTGCTTCACCTCGCTTGCCCCGCTCCGGCTCCCCATCCGCGTCCGCTCGCTCTTGTCCAGCAGGCGTGTTACGCAGTCCTTCCCAGCACTCGACACTTTCGGTGTGTCTCGAAAGTGCACTGGTAGCATCCGGATGTTCGCAAATGTGTCGCTACGTTCCGCACCCTTGAAAGGTGTAGTCGCATACTGTTGTCGCCTCAGTTCTATAAATCCGTGTACACACAAATAGGCGAGCACATACGATCATCTCGTATATTAGAATGCCGAGCGTCCACCAGTCCACGGCTGCCGTATGTCCCTGAGCAGCGATCACCTCCGGTGCGATGTATTCTGTCGCGAAGGATAAGCGCATCACATCGACCGTATACTCGACAGCTCACCTTCCGTCCCGACGAATGAGTTTGTTCGGAAGTTGGCCGTACATGACATCGTGTCAATGAGGGGAGCCTAATAATAATGTACAATAAGCAACACAGTCCAACAGGCTCAGCCCAACTTTGACAGACTCACTCCGCCGTTCGTACTCTCTACAACGCCAGGCATGGCCTCGACGCTAGTGTCCGGTTGCCTAGCATGTTTCGCTAAATCAAAATCGGAGAGCATGATGTGTCCAGATTGGTGTAGTAATATATCTACGCATTTCTAGTCAGAAAGTCCCTTGAGTATGGTAAAGAGACCGGGACTTACTCTCTGGCTTCAAATCCCGATAGATAAATCCCATAAGGTGTAGATATTCTAGGGCGGCCACGACCTCGGCGGCGTAGAACCGTGCTCCGTCCTCAGGCAAACACTTGCCAGGCCGCGACTGTAGTGCCCGGAAGAACTCGCCACCCTAAATTGACGTCGTCTGTGTAAGGAAGCGAAGAACCAAAACGGAGGACGGACAGACGTACCATGCAATATTCCATACAGAAGTACAAGTAGCCCGTACTCTGAAACGAATGATACAGGGTTACGATGAACGGGTGGTTCGCAGTAGCCAAAATTTCCTGCTCTGTCAACGCTCGCTTGATCTTCTTCCGTTCGATCATTTCACGTTTAGACAGGACTATATGACACCAAATTTAGTTACTCCAGTACAAGTGACGAACGGCGAGTACTCACCTTTCATGGCAAACAGCTTGTCCGTCTTCTTCTCTCTGACGAGGTAGACTTTCCCGACATCCCCCTTCCCGAGCATCTTAATCTTCACAAAGCTCGACGGTGTCACCTCCACCTCTCTCACCTTGATCGAATTGCTCGAGTACGTTCTCCGGAACGCCACTTTCCCAGGTCCATCCACCGCACTCGCACTCACCACCCTGTTCTTCCCAGGGGGACTCAACGAGCTCGAGCTCAAAGAAAGACCCAACGTCCCAAGCGCACCCTTACTCCTCTTCTTCCTCAAATTCTGATGGCTCTTCGACCTTAGCTTGCTCGTAGCAGACGGGCTCGAGCCTCCAGATGCAGAGCTAACCGTGTCAAGCGAGTTGGTCGCGTCCATCGATGACTGTGCACCGACAATTGTCGTACCACTGATAGCACCAGCAGTTGCTACTGGCAGTGGAGGAGGGTGGTGATGATGACGTTCGGGCGAGGAAGGTGCGAGGAGGCCGTTCTTCCGCGAACTGCCTCCCCCCAGGTTGAAGAGCCCTTTGGCGTTCGGCGCGCTCGCTACGCGTCGGATGAACCGTGAAGCAGAAGCGGACATGGACTTGGGAGAGAGAGCTTTTGACTTGGAATTCGGGGTAACCGTAGACGAAGTTGCGAGCCCGGGAGAATATGGAGATGCATTATGGTTGTTGGCGTTGGCATAGGAAGGGGAGGATGGGAAGACAGATGATGAGGCCGTGGAGGGGGACTGTGTTTGTGGGATGTGCAAGGCATTCTGCGTGTTTGACAGCGCAGGTGGTCGAGATTTTCTCCCAAGAGTGCCGTGTGTGGCGCTATTCCTTCTCGACTTTTGAGGTTCCTGTTTCTCAGACTTTGTCCGACCACGGACGGGGGAGGATTGGGGTGAGGAGTTGTTGAAAGAGGTAAGGAGCGCGTTGCTCGAGGTGGACTTCTGCAAGACTTTTGGAGATGCGAGAGTGGCATGTGGCTGGCGAGGGGAAGAGGGTGTCGAAGTGTATCCGTCGCCCGTTCTGTATAGCCCTACGTCCAACCCATTGGAATCGCTCGACCCTGTCCCAGTCGAGTAGGACGTGTACGAGTTATACGAAGACCGCTGATCGGACACACTAATGCTCGGTTTTAGTGATGTACTATGCGATGCTGTTGCCCCAGGACTACTAAGCCCGTTAGTCTGGAGATGATTCACGGTTCCATTCGCGTATTTCTCCGACATTAGCGAGTTTGAACGGCTTTGTGAGGGAGAATGGACGTGAGGATTAGAGCGTGGATCGATAGGGGAAGTTTCAAGGGTCAAAGAGGCGCTATTCACGCCAACCTTCCGTGAGGAGCTGTTGGCGAATCTGAAGACTGATTTCCAAGAATTAGTCGAACCTGAATGTATGGCTATTCCTGGAGGGTGTGGCACGGATGCAGATGCATGGGAGAACGAAGCGTCGCCGTTGGATAGATGTGAAGATGACACAAGTGGTAACTCTGGGCTTGCGACAGTCTGACCGTGTTCTGTGGCGGGGTGTTTCATTAAAGTGCTAGTGTAGGTCATAAATGAATGGCCTGTAGAAGATAGTGGAAATGGAACAAGAGTGGTTCTCGAACTTCTCGGTGACTATTGCAACAACTATGCACTGTCATCCGAATCCTGTGCTGAGACTTTACACTCAGGTGATTCCTTTCCAGTAGAAATAAGCTGCTGCTGGCCAGCGAGAACGGTTCGAAGGTCGGGAGGAAGAAAAGAGGGGCGGGGTTGTCGAACGTATATAATTGTTGGCGCTATCCAAGGTACAGCAGAAATTAATATCCTCTGCTTATTCAGCCCGCACACGCCTCTCGGCTAGCCTTTCCCGGATCTCATTGCGAAAATACCGTTCACTCTCTATACACAACCTGGACGCTCTCTTGCATATGATGTCAAAACGTTGAGGTCGCAAAGCAACCGCGGAAGAATGTTTGTAATATCTAGAAAGACAATTATTATTGCCCGGGCCCTTTCCTTGTCATTCATAGTCTGAATCAGACAGTGACAACAGAAAATGATTTCCTACCGATGGAACGTCCTCCAAAGTCACCATCGACAAAGACAAACACGGCTAATTCAATGCTACTTCCTCCGGCGTGATCCAAGAGGAGTATGACCTTGTATCTTGAGATGCTGACTGACCTGGACAGACTCCCTGATACCCGTCTCGCATCCCGTAAGATCAATAACAAGAATGAGGCTCTGATGTCTCATGGGGCCAAAGGCGGGGACACCTCATAAACGATTGAAAACATGGGGAAAGAACACCGAACGACATTCCATCCCACAGACGTGAAGGCGATAATGCGAATGAGCGTCGTAGAAGTAGCAAAGGCCTTCGAGTAGACTAGACGTGAGTGATTGAAAGGGCTTCTCTTGAGTGAGTTCGTGCTAGAAGCAAGGCACTGGTGGGGAATGTAGATGACTATACATGAATTCTTGAGAAACCGAGTCCAATAATGAGAAAGAAGTTGGCACGGATAAACCGGCCGCAAGGTATCACCCGGCCGGGATTGAAATTGACGATATCGACACTTCAAAGTTACCTATAAGTAGTGCATCGTTATCACCGAGAGAAGAGAATTCGCGTCGGCCGCGAAATGAAGGTTTCGATGACGTAGGCGTTGGATGTGTTGGATGTTGGATAGTATTGCAATTGTGAACATGGGGGAAAGAAGGTCAGACTTCAAGAGACACTGGTACTGAGTTCGGCATGGGGTGAGAGTCGAAGGCAGTGCAGTACACGCACACAACTCTAACCACCCGTCATGAGCGCGGAATTATCGACAGCAAGAATCCGCAGGCGAGGACAACGTAGGATCCTCGCAAGCAGGTCAAGCGGTAGGCGCAGATAGCACCGAAGGAAGGAGGATATACGGGCTGATCGTCTGCTGACACAAACGAAGAGAATATTGAGATCCGTGTAGCTGTTCCTTGACAGTCGGATAGCACTGGTAAAGAGCAACGAAGCAGGACGGGGTGAGTATGACTCAAGAATAATTAAAAGGCCAAACTCAAAGCACAGGTCGGTCTAGCTTTTGCAGTCTACTGTGGATGTGAGCTCGTCAGTAGGAAGGTCGAGGCGTCTCTGGTGCACATACTTGATACTACGACTCGATAAATCCGGACAGGAGGAATTCTGAGGCAAGCATTAGTCAGACTGATAAGAAAGAGGCACCCTTCCGTCAAGCTCGACTGCGTATTACAGAATAGAGGGAAAGAATAAATCCCGAGGGAAATGTGTCTCGCCGACAGGTCCATCTACACCCAGGTGTTCGGGATGCATCATGATCAGGCCTTGAGGGCTACTGGGGTTACTCAGTGCTAAAAATGCTCTCGGGACGTCATTAGATTGCATGCAGTAGGCTTGAGTTCGCGACCAGTAGATTGGCATCGAACCCTGGGCCTAAATGGACCGATGCGCTCATGTGTTAACTTTGCGACAGCACAGGATCGCGTAGGGGGATCACATAACAAGGCCAGAACACTCACTTTCTCTGACAGCAAGGACCCACAGGCGTCTCCGGCAAGAACGAGAAACATCGAGGAGCACGGAGGAAAACAAGGAACAAGCATATTTTGGACGTCAACAATTATCCTGGAGATTGAATAGGGCCAGGGGGAATCAGAAAGCCACAGACGCAGGTAGTTTCAGAGAGTAAGGTAAGGATGCGGCAGAATCCTCAAGGAGATGAGGGTAAGCTTGCGGCCTCATGATGATAACCATTAGTCCCCCTGTTTGACCAAATACAAGCGCTCCTCTCTTGGCAGTTTCTTCCCCGACGCGTATACCCTATCGCTCCCGATGATAACATGGAGCAGTTCGACGATAAAACGGTATGTTTTTGACGCGCCCTTCCGCTCACGGAGCAAAACGAGGTGCCAAGCAAACATATGTGACGCCATCATTTCCGCTCGCCACACTTTCCCGGAGTTCGGCCGGTCATCCCCGGTCAAGCAACCGATGAATACGGAAAATGACAACGTTGTGCGTCGAACAGATTTCGAATCTATTTCCAACCCACGATGTACCTGCTTCCGTCTCAATTCGAACAGGAAGAATTCCCGCTTTAGTCACGGGTGAAAGTGAATTTTTGCTCCTAAATATAAGGGGGGCCTTTGGAAGTTGGAACGCGCCTCAATCCGATTTTCTCGTCCCGCTTTTGCGATGCCTCCTCCTCCAGAAACCCAGCCATTGCTCGACGATACCTCCTCATTATGCTACGATGCTATTCACGACTCTGATGAAGACACTCTACTATCCTATACCCTATCTGAACCAGAATCCCCTCCCCTGAACAAGTTCTCCAAAACAGAGACATGGTGGATCCTTGCAGGCCTCTGGAGCGCCGTATTTTTGGGCGCTTTAGATGGTACGACTTCTGATCGCGCATATTCTGGTCGCCGGCATCTCATCCATTATCCACGATAGGTACGGTTGTGGCAACCCTTCTGACGCCTGTAGGGAGCTACTTCAATAAATCCAACCAGGCGTCATACCTTGGGACATCTTATCTACTATCTGTCTGCTGCTTCACCCCTCTTTATGGTGCGTATCGTGTGTCCACCTGATTGACATCATCGTTGCCTCTGACCATGACATATTTCCCAGGACGGCTATCAGACATTTTGGGCCGTAAGGGCGCTATGTTATTAGCGCTGTCTCTGTTTGGTAAGTCTGCCTACACGGTATTGCAGCAAGTGCTAGCTAAAAAGTCGATCAGGTTCTGGGACGATCTTCTGTGGGATGGCCCCTTCTATGGAGACATTGATAGCAGCGCGTGCGGTCGCAGGTATGGGCGGTGGAGGGTAAGAGAATGCTCTCACAGTCAAACTCCAAATCACTAACGCATGGAGGCCAGGGTAATGACAGGTAAATATGTGGCGTTTATCACGAGGCACAGTACGGCGCATTAACGCTTTTCTAGTCTCTAGCATTGTCGTAACTGACCTCATCCCTCTGTGAGTTCCTTGATAGATATCTTCATTTCCTGACTGAGCGCCACGTACAGCAAACAACGTGGGTTGTACCAAGGGATGGCCAATATGTACGATTTCTTTTGTGCAACTACGGCATCTTTACTTCTAACTTGATGCCTGTAGATTATTTGGTGCGGGTGCAGGCATCGGGGGGCCACTTGGTGGATGGCTCAACGACAATTTCGGATGGTGCGCATTTTCTTTGGCATAGGTTGTGACCCTCTCACAATTTCTCCAGGCAATCTGCGTTTTATTTCCAGGTAGGTTTACTAAGTCTCGATTTTTTTTGCTGTTCCTTTGAAGAGTTTTTCAGACACCTATCCTTCTTTTCAGCTTCGTCTTGGTCGCCTTGAAAGTAAACATCGTACTACCGTCTGAAGTCCTCAATCAACCTCTCTCCGAGAAGTTGCGAAAGATCGATTTTTTTGGTTCTATTACCCTTGTTGGAATGGTTGGCTGTCTCTTGCTAGGATTCAGTCTCAAGACAACCGAAGAAACTCCCGTGGTCCCACCCCCTTATTTATGGCCTCTTCATTGCGAGCTCCATCTGGAGTGTACTATTCATCTTGGTCGAGAAGTTCTGGGCGCCTTATCCTGTTATGCCTCTACGACTGATCACCCAAAGAACGCCACTAGCCGTATCGATTTCCAATCTTTTCGGAAGCATGGCTGCTTTCTCCATGGTAAAGCTCTTGTCTGCTCTCGAGATGCTCGCAATGAGCTTGTCAACTGATTGATGTTCTTTCCCCAGATCTATAACGTCCCCCTGGTATGATCGATATTCTGACATAATTCGTCCGCGTCTCATGGAGGGTTCGACAGTATTTCTCAGCTGTCCGGCTTTACACTACGGCGGAATCAGGTAAAGTCTCGACCCCCCAGGCGCCTCCTGCATTGCGACTCTCTAATATAGCAACTTAGGACTCCATCTACTTCCTCACTCGGTGCGCTTTTACGTTTGTAAGTTTCGTCACTAAGTCTTTATGGTTCTTCTATAGATTGCCATCTCCACTGGTAGTGTGTTCGCCGGCTGGTTAGTTCTCCACTCTGTTTCCCTCCTGCCTCGGCCAACCCTCTGACGGACGCATGTTTTTAAACATTCGACAGGTTAATGCGGAGAACCGGGAAGCTTTACACGCTCACACTGGCATCTTCAGCGATGACCATCATCGCATGTGTTCTTGTAGTATTCTGGAACGATAACACCTCGTCATTTCACCTATGGGTGGACATAATCCCTCAAGGTTTCGGCATGGCCAGCCTCATTACTAGCACATTAATTGTTGGTTTTCATTTGCTCAGATGTCCCGCGGATGAACTCGCTAACGGTGAAATATAGGCTATGATTGCAGGGGTCTTTAAGGAAGACATGGCCGTGGCGACTGGCAGTAAGTTCGAACATGCTTCGAGCGTATAGATTGGTTGCCTCATTTTTAATTCTTTATCCTATAGTCACCTATCTTTTCCGGACCACAGGGCAAGTTCTCGGTGTAAGTTTAAGTGGTGCGATATTTCAGGCAATCCTTATCCAGAAATTGCGGGAAAGGATTACCGGCCCTGGGGCATCCCAGGTAAGCAGAAACCCACTGCGACCTTCCTTCTTAACCACAAATACTAAGGCAACTTTTGCCGACCTGTTTACAGCTGATCTATGAGATTCGGTATGTCTTTCTGACGGTGATTCTGCTCTATCTCGATCCTTAACCTTTTTGTGCAGTCACTCGACAACTATTATACCCAAGCTCGATCCTCACGTAAAGAGGGCAGCTATAGAATCTTACGGCGATGCCTTACGCGTTGTCTTCATCTGTCAGGCGGCTTGGAACTTCATCGCGTTTCTCGCATGTCTGCCGATCCAGGAAAATGTTCTACCGTGAGTCCTGTCTTCCTCGGAGATCTTCTCACTGATCCTGATGCGCCTCTCTCCCCAGTGGGACTCCAGAAGAACAGGAAGAGCATTATCGCAACCAGGAAGCGAATAATGCTTCCCAATTAGAGTCGGGGGACAATTGAATTCATGATACAGCATGATACAGACAATGCAATGTATTTGTATATCTATGTAGTGTTGAGCCCCAGCATGTTGTTTGGCCTCCTGGTTTCATGTCCGTACTGCAAGGACCGTCGCACCCACCAATCCGGTAGTCCGCAATGGATTAGCCAATGATAAGCATTGCTTTTGTACATGTAGATAATTTCGGGGTGTTCTCTCCAAGCGATAGCTGCCATTAATGCTTCGTTCCTCCTCTACACATATCCTGGGGTGGATACTTCTCTTCAATCCATTTCTTCGGGCGACCTGCCACGACGACTACGGGCATGTTACGTCTCATCTGTCGAGCTTGTTCTGAGTCCTCCTCCTCGCTATCCATGTATCGTCGTTTGTCTGGACGAGCGGGGCATGGTAGGATGCTGGATGCTGAGACTGTGAAGACTGCCGCGAAGAATGTGAACCCGAAGAGGGATGAGACAAATTTGCGATTTTGAGAAAGTCGTAGAGTTCGCGATAGGGACATTATATTATAGCTTCAGGAGAGCATAAGTATCATAGGACACTCAATAAAATGTTGCAAACGCACCAATTCCCAGCCCATTGCCTCCCTCAGTGAAACGTTTAGTTTGGTGGAGAAGTGTTCCGTGCCGTCACCTCCCGACCCGAGGGACAAATTCTTCGCTTGACATGTATTTACCAAAAGCTTCTTCCTTCCCTTCCCCGTCATGCCGCCGTTGAAAGCCCGAGTCCTGCGCGATGTAAAAGCGCGCCAGATTGTCAAGAACAACGAGGTCGCTCGCAGGGCATATCTCTATGTCGCTCGAAACCAGTCTCTCCCTCCACAAGTCCGCCATCAGGCCCAGTTGCAGCTAAACACTTTCGGACGGTACACTCGCCCGACGACGGTGAAAAATAGGTGTACGGAGACCGGGAGAGGGAGGGGTGTGATGAGCGAGTTTGGATTGTGCAGGGTAAGTTGTGTTGATGATGCTCGTTCCAACTGAAGTCTTATATGCATCTAGTACCAATTCCGGTTGAAGGCTTTAGCGGGAGAGCTCAACGGCGTTCATAAAGCTTCGTGGTAGTCATGCGCTTCCCGTAAGTCCCGATACTCTTCTACATATACCCTGAGAACCGAAGCTCTACTTTTTTCAAGCAGCTATCATTATATGACTACTATTGTTACCTATACAGCTTACTTACAACCACACTTCATACCACGTCTAGGGAAACAAGATATAAACAAGATATTAAGAGCGCGAAAGACACCATAACTGAGCAGGCTCCATAAAAAGGACAGCGAAAGACTTCTCAAGCAGCGGTAGCAGGAGTATTCTCCGCGCTTGAGATATCACTCAGGCGAAGCTCAGGTTCCCCCCGCTCTCTGCGCCAACGATTCATGATGGCCAAGGTCGCAGGATCGACAAGGAAGCTAAAGAAGGATTGTGAGGTGAGAATTGGGGCGAAAAGCTTGGGCATAAGACTCACCCGTATTGACGAAGCCACTTCTCGTTGATTTCCCAGTTGACATGTGCTAAGACGTCGTCACCGTGGATGGTCACGGAGTTACGGTATTCCAGAAGGCAATCGACGAGGTCAAACCGTCCTACATTTATCATATCATATGAGCCGACAGTTCAACCAGTATCTTACAATAGTCGACCAACCTCGCAAAAGAATCATACGGTCACGCAGCTCGGGGTGGAGGATCCTATCAATGACACCCTCTAAAAAACGGTGAGTCAAAACACAGTGATCGCCAGGAGAAGATAGAAGTACCATGGGGAACAGTTCTACGGGGACAGATCGCTGATCAGTTTGAGTTCGAGACTCACTGCGGGAGAAGTCAGTCACCTTTGAACCAGGGTCGGTCGGAGAGAAGACGGAAGACAATACGCGCTATTGCGTTTATAGTTGTCCAGATGATAGCTGCAAAAAGTCCCGCCTGTCAGTCTCTTCTAACACGAGGGCGCAACTGAGATAGATAGGACGAACTGGATCAGCTTATAAGCCTCGTTCTTGTTGGGATCATCGTCGTCG
>RZIO01000007.1:888420-919439 GCA_004338095.1 Gloeostereum incarnatum | reverse complement strand
TCAGGTTCATCTGGCAACAGTGTAAGCACTTGGGGTAAGACTGGTACCGCCTGGCCCAACGGTGATGCCAACCCGATCAGTCTTTTCAAGCCCTCCACGTTCCTGATTTTCGTCGTTTCAGTTACTACACTTGGAGCCCCCACAAGGCTAGCCAAGCTAGGGCTGCCGGCTTCAAGTTTGCTGCCATGCTCTGGGGCTGGAAGCAGGTGTCCGAGTTCCAACAGCTTGTCGGTAGCGGCTACGCTGATATCATCCTGGGTATGAATGAGTAGGTCTTTTCCCTTCTTTCCCCATCCTTTTCTCTCATAGCAAATGCACTTAGGCCTAACGAAAAGTCCCAATCCAACATGACCCCAGAGTCCGGTGCCGAGCTCTGGAAGACATACATCGAGCCTCTTAAATATCTCGGATACACCCTGATCTCACCTGCTTGCACTTCCGCCCCCTCTGGAAAGGTTTGGATCCAGAACTTCATCAAAGCTTGCAATGGTGGCTGCACGGTATGCCGTGAATGAACATCTTGCCAATCATCAATCTGACTGTACTTGTAGCTTGATGCCATTGCTGTTCACTACTACGACACCAGCGCTGACCACTTCATCGGTTTCATTGAGGACTACCACTCCACGTTCAACAAGGATATCTGGGTCACTGAGTTCGCTTGCCAGGTCAGTTTTTTATCCTCTTGTTTCCCTCTTTACTGACCCGAGTCTGCACCGTTTTTAGAACTTCAATGGTGGTCGCCAAGCCACCATGGACGAGATCTGGGCCTTCATGATCAAGACCGTCCAGTGGATGGACAACACCGACTACATCAAGTTCTACGCTTGGTTCGGTAAGTGTCATGAAACGCCTACGACTCCTGTCTCCCTCTTAACGTCCTTTCAGGTGCCATGAGGGATATGCAGAACGTCAACGACCTGAACCGTCTCATGACTCCTGACGGTAACGGCCTCACCGACCTCGGAAGGTGGTACGTCGGTAACCACGCTTAGTGGCCACTTCCCCTCTCCATGATGGATCGGATTTATCACCCTCTCATGATACCCCCTCATCACTTACTTCCCCTTTCATCTTGCACATCATTCTTAACCCGCAGCGCTTTGTGCGGGACCTCACCTGCGGCACTTTCTTGTTTTGTTGAGCACTCCTTTGAGTTGGTAAACGTGTTGTTTCCTAGCTGGCTGTTACGTCGTCTGTCTTGTATACATATCAGTGATGTAGAGTGCTGTGCATCCTTTCATTTTAATTTTTAAGTAGTTCAAATTGAATTAGCATTTGCAATAGGACTCTTTTCTTATGGATTATGCACCTGCTATGGAGGAGGAGTAAGGTGGGGGTGAAACTTCTCGAGCTGTTGTGTTCAGAAAAGGCTTGACTTTGGTTTATATGACTCGCCGTTTGAGGTGAGGCGATTTGGGGAGTACTTCTGTGGGTCACTTACGGCGTACGGGGACTTTACCATGGAATTTCCTTGCCACCGGGAAGGTTCACAATTCGGGTGACTGTATGTTCGCATGCATCGACACGGCTTTTGTAGTTTTCGAGAGTCATCCGACGACATTCCGACCGGCCGATACTACCGCTTTATATTGCAACCGCGTCTTTTATTAGTACTAGCAGTCTTCTAGCTGCCCTCCACGATGGTCAAGCACCTATCACCCTCACTCAAACACCTCCTCACGCTCCACAATCCCCATCCTCTTCCTGCACCTCCGTTGGTCAAGCTCCAAGAAGTCTTCGCTCGGACCCACCGGGACGCGCAAAGTAGAAACGCGGAGACTGGGTGGCTTGTCTTGACCGTGAGTCCCAAGCCCAAGAATGAATGGATGGTGGATAAACGGATTTGCTGCCTTCATTAGACGTGCACGCTTTTGACGGCAAACAGACCCTCGACCGTAGGCGAACTCTTCCGCTTCGTTTCTCATGAGAAGAGCAATGGCCACGCAGTGAACGTGAACAGGGCTGCCCTTATGCGCGAATCTGCGTTGAAGAGTACAATCTTCGTGGGTGTTCCTCGGGTGAGTGGTTGGCCTTTCTGAGATGAGCTTCGGCTTCTCCCTTTGCAAAGAGTTCCCTCTGATTGGGTATTGTGTCTCGGGGATATGTGTAGGTTATCCTCGCGCTCTCCGCACTTCACGAAGCTCTCGGGGAAGACGTCAAGAATGCGTTACGAACGGAGTCTCGGAGGTAAACGTTACCTCTATAGGTGTGGCGTACCCCGTGGCTGATGTTGTTCTCCCCCCTTCTCTCTTGCAGGGTCGCGACCCCCGAGAACATCGAATCGATACTTAAGCGGGGGAAAGCTCTGTGGGACTCTATCTATGCGCCTCATGCGGATAAGCTTCACGACAAGCTGGGGTCTTATCACCCTGACTTCATCTGTGAGCATTTCTCTCTTTCTCGCCTCCTGGTTGGATAGTCGATGTATCCAGACCCTCGAGACGCTCCTGCTATTCTCGGATGGCCTAGCATATGAACTTTATCTGGATCTCCCTTTCAGGCCCCACCCCACAAAGTTATCTGATTTTCGATTTCCTTCTGTTTTCCCCTTCTTTTTTTATATTTTTGCTTCCGTCTACCCTGTCTCAATCTTATCATCTTTTGCTGACTGACAACCCCGATTCTTTCTCTCGTCGTACCTGCTGTTTCTTTAGCGTTCATCATCCAAGCCTACGGATCCGTGCTCGCCCCCATGCCGGGGAACATGAGGTCATACTTGGACCAGAGCACCCTCGAGGACCGCGATCAAGGAAACCTCAGCAGAGCTCTAGGCTCCATCGTTGGCGTGGCGTGCCTCCGCGCCGAAGAGCGCGTCGTCCCCCAGCTGACGAGCCACGTCTTCGGACTCCTCAAGGCGCGCTACACGCCTGGGCAGAGCGATGAAGACGTGTGGCTGTCGAGCGACGAGGGCGCGGAGTGGGTGGTACGCACGGTGGATGAGATTGTCAACGTCTTCTCCTCCTCAGGGTCGTCCGGCGATCAAGATCAGGATCGAGTCTCGCCAAAGGTGAAATTGTGAAAACAAACATCACCATCATCATCATAAGTTTTTTTTTAATGAATGAAAGCCTGGCTCACTTCTGGCTGGTTGGACCGGATTCGCCAGGCAATTTAGTCCGGTGACCTTTTCTGATGGGTGGCGTAGCGTGGGCAGTGGCGTGACCTCAGGACGCGTTTTCCTTCTCTTCTTTGTTAGATGGTTGTCTGTGTATATCTCGAACTTTATGATGAGCTCTAATCTCGACATCCTGTCTGGATCTAAAGTTCTTCGTGAGAACATGGTTTATCGGTTCTGCAGGGGGATCTCTGGTAAACGATGAGTTGAAAGTGGTGTACCTAGCCCGGATTTTCCCATTATCGATGGATGGAGGGACGGAACAAGTCCTCGAGGCTGGGTCTGTTCAAACATTTTCACCTCCCGAAGTCGATCGAAGCGTGGGGAGCCTTTTGGAATTTCACGTATGTAGACAGAGCTGCTGCGGGACGTGATCTACGCACGACGATGGAATTGAGGGCCTCGAGGTGAACGTGAATATGATATGAATTTACAGCCGGTGGAAAATGAAAAAAAGTAATATGTACAGGAGTGCATGCGTATGTAGTATGGTACAGGTACAATCTGGATGCAGAGATCCAGCGAGACTGAGCTGGCAGACGATAGAGAAAGCGGTACACGAAATAAGAGACTACAGATTTCAATATATTACTTCATTTTCGCCACAGCTCATGGAAGGTTGAAGAGCGTGCAGAAACGGTACAGCATGGAAGTGACGGTCACAAGATCCATCATGGGTGGGTGCATCTGGAAGGAAGGCGAGGCGAGGTCAGTGATGCGTCCGATAGGATTAAAAAAAAGAGGGGGGGCGAGGACAAGGCACGTACCACCGTCCCCGAGCCCGCGTTGCGGATAAAGTGAAGCTCGCTGTAGACGTCACCCATCTGGTATCTTGTCGGGCGAGTTTGTCGGAACATCGCAATGACGTTGCCGTTGGGGTCGTAAAGCTGGAGTGGCAAGCCGTGAATTGAAATTCGTGGCGAGATGAGGGAACTGTGCGGCTTACTAGTACGTCAGATATGTTTCCGCTTGGTCGCCAGCGGTACTGAAGGCCGTCGGGGCCGTTAAAGACGCGAGATCCCTGAAGGAGAAAGTAGCGATCGTTAATTGAGAAGAAGAAGTCGAAGAAGAGACGCCGCAGGGACGCACAGGAACTCGAGGATCTGAGCGAACGAGGTCGGACATGGGGAAGGTATGCTGTGGCGAACGTAATGAGAAGAGGGGCCCAAAGCTTAACGGAAAGAAAGAGGGGAGAGCTAACCTTGCCGATGACGACGCGACCTAGACCTCCATTGCTAGCCCACTCGAGCTTGGCCACACGGTCCTCCTTGTTGGCACGAATCGTCCGCCATAATGTTGTTACGCTGGTTCCGTTGGTAGCAACGTTAGACTGGAAGCGACCGTGTCAGTAGTAGATCGATATCAACGCGTCAAGGGAAGGTGGCGGACTGCAAATCGGTAGAGGACGCCCCACGAATTAAAGAGCAAGCTCTCGCGAGGGTCTTGGTTAGTCCAAGAGAGGATGTCGTCGGGAGCAGCAGCAGCAATAGACATGATTGATAAAGATGTAGATGATGAAGGGGATGCGGGAAAGACGCGGGAGAGGTCTGAGGAAACGCGTTCTGGAGGAGGACCCTTCCGAGTTTTATACCTTGGGACATTGTTCAAATTGGTAAAAACTTGAGGTTTTTCCACCAGATGTTTGAGTAGATCGGGAACGTGTAATTACGTCGCGACAAGATAAAGAATGCATAAGGTAAACGTGTTGAAAAGGAAGTCAGGGATCGATTCGCCCATGGCCAGTGGAGCAAGGCTCCGGAGAGACTGGGATGATCGAAACCTGGCGAACCGCACGAGTTCCTTTCCGTGTAAGCGCTGGAATACTTGCTGTCGAAGGCGGAAAAAAATCATAAGGAACGCTCGGCAGCATCCGGCCTCATTGACAAGATGTCACTGTCGATTGGCCGATGAGATGTTTCTATTCATGCGGCTTTTGGGAAGAGGAGGGCCGCGTAATTGCGAGAAGATGTTCTGAGTTTTTTGATCTTTTTTCTTCAACACGGGGCCGTGCTGGATATGGCATGTCGGGCGCGAATGAATGGTCCATCTACTCGAGAAGATGCTGTGAACGTGTAACCTGTATCCGGGGTTCAGGAGACAGCATGCATACAGCGAGGCAGGTCTACTGAATCCGGTTCGAAGGGGTAGGAGATAAGGTAGGCTCTGGTTCGGCTTGTGTTCTGGGGATGGCCTCGGATTCAGAGAGCCAAAGACGGTGTGTTAGGAAGAAAACGGATCTTGTTACGGAAATGGCAATCCCAGCGCCTAACACTGGAGAGAGTAGACAAAAAAGAAATAAAGGATTGGGTTCACGGCTTACAACGCGTACAACGAGTTCGTCAGCCGAAGTTTAATGTTCATGGACAAACTTTAGGTCAGGCTGGGTCAAGCTTGCCGATTTATCTATTAACACCCTTTCCACCCACACGTACGCCCACCTGACGTTCCGAAGAAGACCTACATTGTGTATATCTGCCGATATCCACCACAATCATTTGTAAGTACCGAGACGAGCTAGGCACCGACACCCGCAAGAGGTCAATCCTTTCATTTAAGCGGTACTGAGATGATAAGATCTGAAGGTGAGCCGAAAAGCTTCCATCTAGAATAAAATGACATACCGAGGGTACACGAGGCCTCTCAAGGAACAACTTGAATCCCGATGGACTTGGCACTTCCAACTAACATCCTTGCAATAGATTCAAGAGGCAGATGACTCATGTGGTCGTCTGTAGCCTTGATCTTCGCAATCTCGTATATGTGCTTCACGCTCAGGGTGGCAAGTACTTCGTGACCAGGTTTTCCGGTACCCTTGTCAATACCGGAAGCTTTTTTGAGGAAGTAAGTTGCTGGAGGAGTTCGGGTGACGAAGGAGAAGGTCCTGTCTGGTCTAACAGTGATCAAGGTGGTGATGGGTACGCCCGTTTCGATATGAGCCGTTCTCGCGTTGAATTCTTTGCAAAAATCCATGGATTTTACACCACGCGCACCAAGAGCGGGTCCAACTGGTGGTGTAGGTGCAGCTTTGCCCGCTCCGATGAGCAGACGCTGAAAAAGCGTGAAAATCGCGACAATTGAGTAAAATTAAAGTAAATCATACCACAATCTGAGGTTTCACTGCAGCCCCCTTGGACATTGAAGCTTAGGGAACGTGTATGGGCGTTGGACGTGGATGCGGAAGAAAAGTTGCGTTGCCGGATCTTGCCGGATGGGGGCCGGAGTAGTCATCACGTGGAAGCACGTAACCGAGACTGGCAACCTCTGGCGCGCCATTGCCAACAACGTCGACCTTTACCACCACCATCATGATGAAGGCGTCTTTCTATTCCCTATTGCTTCTAGCAGGAATTGCGATAGCATCTCCGGTTTCTGACCAAAGCCCTTTGCATGTGGACGACTATTCTGGCTTTCACTTGGATCTCAATGAGATGCGACTCGTGCAGATGGAAGACCAGTCTCCAGTGTGGATTTCGGAGTGGGACAAGGTGCGATATCATTGGTCTCATTACGTTTAGCCTTCTTTTCCTCACTTTCTTTCCTCTTGCCCTTGTATTGGTAGATCAAGCTGAAGGCCAAGGGCGTCAAGTTTTTCGACATGTGATGCTTCCTCCTTATCTTCGTCTTACTCCCTCCTTGACGCCATCGAATGGTCATTTCAGAACGGAGACTCCTCACCTACATGACTCGGCTCGTACCTTGAAGCACGGTACATGACAGTCAACCTGCCTGAATGGTTTGTTTGTTGACGTGGGGGCCTTCTTCAGCTTCTTTTGCTTCCCCGAACGCCACAGAGAAGGTCAGACCCATTCTCAAGACGTTGTCTACCTCAGGTCCCCGGGAAAATCTGGAAAAGTTTACCAGTTTCCGTACCAGATGTAATATGTGATCCCCCATCTTCTCTCTCTCTCTTCTCAACGTATTGTTCACAGATTATCGCAGTGACGTAACTATTATTTCTCCGATTTATTGAGCTTCTGAATTTCATCCACGCTACGCCATCAGACGGGGAAAGAAAGCCAGCAATGGCTTCTGTCAAAGATTTCCGAGGTTTGCCTCATGTCCTAATGATTCTTCGGCAATTCACCAGCGCCAAAGACCACAGAACGTTATGCCTCCAAGTCTTTGCAGAAACGCATCACTCTCTCAGAGTTCCCTCATAGTTGGGGACAGAACTCAATTGTTCGGCCTACTGCTCTTCACCTTGAGCGTTAGCTAAAGACCTCGGCTAGATTGTCAGGATTAACGGCTCTTCCTCAGAAGATGGTGTCGTCATTGTTTCGGCACATCAGGACAGGTCAGTTCCGTCCGTTTGAGCCCAAATGCTTTCTTGACGATCCTATCATGGTTCAGCACAAACCTCTTCCCCTTCCTGCCTGCGCCAGGTGAGATCCATTGACATTTTAGCTTCCCTATAACCCTGACATGCGATCGACATCTAGGGGCTGACGGTCCGTTGGTCTCTTAGTCACCGAGAGAGTTATTTCTGAAAACAGAACTCTATTTAGATGACGGTTCTGGAACGGTTACCATCCTCGAGGCTTATCGTGCACTGATCGCAGCGGACTTCACGCCCGAACGTACCGTAGAGTTCCACTGGTATTCTGCAGAGGTCTGGTGTACCTTTTTCGAACTCGTGGGCTTTGACCGACTCTTCTTCCGTGATATCAGGAAGGTGGCTTGCTTGGTTCGCAAGCCGTGGCCAGCAGTTACTCCACAAACTCCGTGAATGTGGTTGCAATGAGCCAGGTGGGCTTATAGTTCCTTTCATTTATTCTTCTGTGCCGATTATTGACCTCGTGGTGGTTATAGTTCGACATGACAGCATGGGTGAAGGTACGATCAAGTCAACGTCTTTACGTTTTATGTGGTCTGCGCCCTCGGCTTACCTCTTAACCAGAGAGGAACTCGAGAAGAAGTTGGGATTATCACAGATTATGTCGATGAAGGGTTAGTGTCTTCCCCTCGCCTTCGTGGTCGACCTCTATATCTGATCATATGCTTCTAGCTTGACCAAGCTCAATATCGAGCTCGTAGATACTTACCTCGACATCCCTTATGTGCAGGTCCGTCTTATTTGCTCTGCGAACAGGATATCAAAAGACCCTGACGAGCTTCCCTTCCAGACCAAATGCGGCTACGCCTGCAGTGACCAGTAGGAGCTTTTCTCCTCTGTGTGTGAACTTCCGGAGCTCATGGAATCTATCATAGTGCCTCATGGGCGAAGGCTGGGTACCCTAGCATCTTCACAATCGGTTAGAACCGGCTCAGTTTTTATCTCTTATTTCGTGGACTGATCATATGCCTGCGTCCACAGAGAGCTCGTTCGAGAACTCAAACAAGCATATCCATTCGAGCAGCGAGTACGTCTGGTCTCACCCACACTCGGAACATCACCCACTAATCCATATATCTTAGCCGCATCGACATCTCCGACGAATTCAGTTTTGACCACATGTTGGAATTCTCCAAGCTTGCTGTCGCATTCGCCGTTGAGCTCGGTGGATGGTCAGACTAGAGATGATAGATAGTCCTGGGAGTTCGTCGAATACTCGGATTATTTTTTCGTATACCAAGTGATGACAGCCACATCCCCATTCACGAACTTTGTTTCCATTCAATCAGTATGTAAATGAAGCCTAACGACGTGTAATATGTTTGAGCTTCGACTTGCCCAAGACTTTCCGCAACTTTTGCCTTACGCTTTCACGCCGTGTCTGTAAATGAAGGCAGATCCATGAAGTGCAAACCCTCACTGCTGTATACTAAGATGCTGTTACTTTGCAATCGACAATGGACCGGACTTCCGATAATTGAGCGCTTAGAGAGTATTGGAGACTGAGCTTATCAGTACTAGCGGGGAGACACGGGCACGTGTCGACGCCTCACCTTCGCGTTCCGATAGTCCCACAGGCAGACCGTCCCGTCATCGTATCCTAGAGCAAACAGACTATGAAGGGTGTCACCCCTTGAGAACGTTGAAGGCATCTGGACTCCTCTCGGCTTGTTCGTCCTGACGCGGTACCCGAACGCCCCATCAGGAGACCGGTTCAGGTTCTTCTTTCCGCGAGTATCGTAGACCATTACCTGGCTGTCCAGGTGCGCCACCTGCGAAATAAAGCGAAGTCAGTGACACTACGACTGGGGGTGCGCGTGTGTACCTCAATAACGATCACCCTGTGGTTATCCGGATGAACGTGTATGGTATTTACGGGCAAACTTATTCTGTACTCTGGTGGGTTTAGCGTCCAGTGATTCAGATGGAGGTCGGATATTCTCGTGTTGGATCCGACCCAGACACGATGCTCCAGCGTGCAGGCGATGGCGGATGGGATCCCTGGAAGTGCCGTGGCGTGATGGTGGATGGGGGTGGAGGAGGCATGTAACCTTCCATCGTCGTCGGAGATGCACCAACGCAAAAGGTTCCGATCGGTACTTCCGGTCAAGAAGGCGTTGGTGGATGCCCCGACGGGAGAGACACAGGTGATCGCGGAAGTATTCGCCGCGGGCTTTGCGAGATCCACCAGAACGGGTTTTGAATGCTGGCAGACGATTCCGGTGAGGAATAGACGCCCGAACATGGGCCTGGATGGACTTACCTCTGAAAGGCAAATAAGGGAGAGTTGGTGAGGCGCTTCGACTTGGTCGTATACGATGACGGCTGTGGTGTCCACGACGCAGGCGTCCCTGACGTGCCGAATGACTTCTGACGCGTCGTCGCGAGGCAAGGACCATTCGCGTATCCTCGCTCTGCTCTTGCGATTTACAAATTGCGCCTCTCCCCGCATGTTGATCGTGACGTAGCAAGTGGAATTTGATGGGACCAAAACTCCGGCTGTGGGCTGTGTGCGGAAGTTTGCAGACTGTGGGAAGGGCGGAAGCTGTAGCCACAGAATCCGGGCGAGACGACGGCGCGAGGGATGAGGGATAAGCTCGTTTAGAGGACTCTGAAGAAATCTTTTTTGGCCGATTGCTGGTGCCAGCCAATTTCCTGACTCGCGCTTGCTCAAGGCTGAGATCTAGCTCAGGGACCCTCCAACGTTTCTTGGGTGCACGAGGTCGCACGTCAGAGAGAATGCCACGTCTGGCAGGCACCGAGCCTTCATCGGCCTTGTCCATCCCTTGGGGCTCGGAATCAGACTCGCTCGAAGGATCGACTGATGAAGAAGATTCATAAGCAAAGTCAGGATAGAGCCGTACAGTGGGGTGCTTTTCTAGCATTCTGATGGCAGAATTTTGTTTCGCGACCGGGCCAGACGCCCCACGCGCGATACTCTTTGAGGCAGCGTCTTTTATTGCGTCAAGGGTGATGTCTTCGTCGTCAGAGCCTAAAACCATTGAAACTGGACTTTCCGATCTCATAAGAGAAGAAGCCGGCTCGTGACCAGACCATAAGGCAGGAGGATCCTCAGCATCGAATATAGAATCTACATCGTCGTGGATAATATTTGGCACTAGACCAGGAGATAAATGGATCCGCCGCCCTAGAGCAGAATACCTGGCCGACTTTAAACCAGGCATTTTATCCTTTAAACAAGAATTGGAACTTCCCACCATCTCCTGGTATATCGTCTCAGCGGTTGGCTCTTCTAGAACACCCTGTTTCTGAGTAGATTTAGCTTCGACGGCATTGTCACGAGGAAGACGCAGTTGCTGCCATAGCCGCGACTCAAAGAGAAACTCAGTTGAGACCTCCGACGGTCTATCTTTCCAGGGGAATGGAAACTGAAGGCCTTGAAGAGCTGTCATTGCACTAGAAGCAACTTGACAAAGTGAAAAGACAACACAAGCGGTCCCCAAAGCTTCTTCGAATAAAAACACATCGGTAACACTATCCCAAGAGTTGAATCTAGACCGTAGAGCGGCGACAAGGAGCAGAAACAAGAGACGTACGTGCCAGATCCATAGCAATTTTCTTCAAGGAGCAATTCTAAATCCTTGAAACGGATATCTCGTGGCAGACCTTGAAGAAGCAGAGTGCTCTGCTTCCTGTCAGCATCTTGTTCTAGAGTAGCCATGTCATGCAAAGTGAGTTTAAGATGAAACTTTGGGCCTGCAGCTTCGTCAACAACTATATGATCGTTTATGGATCGCCCGAGTCCTGCTGTATCTCGCGAGTGACTTGGGATTATGTCGGCTTCGTTATATGGTACCTGCAGCTGTCGAGTTGTGCGGCCTGTATGGGTAGGACCCGACTTGCTGACACTAAAGGATCGCGGTAAAATTGGTTGAAAGTCCAGCGGGAAATGAGCTACTGACGCTCTGGCAGGACCCTGCACTCCGCTTATTGGGTAGGGCTTAAATGAGCATGGGTATGTGCGGGATCGGATTTTGCTCTTTGTAGCCGGCATCAAGACGCGCCAGATTCCAAATGTCGGCAGTGGTATCGGTTGAAATGGTGGATAGGACGTTACGTACTGATCAAGCACCGGAGTCATGAAGTCGTGAGTCACGTTGCGACCGGCCCGCATCCATAGTTGTCCACAACCACCATCTTTCGTCACACGTCAGACAACTTGATTCCGATGCTTCTGCTCTCTCTGACCATTTATTTAGTGCTTTCTCACACACTAGGAAGCTGATACGAAGTTTCTCTAACCTCCGGTTATGGGTCCTGTCCGCGCCTTTACTTCTGGAACACTGTCAATTGTGCCTCTGGATTCTGACGAAGCAAGCTCCCTCCGTCCTCGTCTGTCTGCCTTCCAAAGAAACTCTCCTTTATCTGCTGCCTCCCGTGCGTCGCAGCAGCTCAATGCACCGCTATCTTCGGATTTGAGAGCCACTCCTGGGACGTCTACCAAGCCTAACCTACAACCTACTGGTCAAAAAGGGCCTCATAGTGAATCATTCGGGCCCTTTCCCGCAACCATGAACGCCGTTCAAGACATCAGTAACACCCACCTGGCAAAGGAACCTCCGTCTAATCGTGTTCTTTCTTTAAGTCATAAGGGAGGTGCAGTTCGAATGTACTCCGCGGATCAACACCATAAGCCTCGAAGGTTTCTACATTCCCTCAAAGATCCTGAATCGTCGCTCTTGGTATCTTTGCATGGAGCCGTCACCCGGATCCGTGATTTCCCAATACAGTATGTCGTTCGGTAGTTCTGTCGGCTTCTCATCCATCTGTCAATGGACAGAATAAGTGGGCCCAGTTATCTGTCAATGCACAGGACATACGCAACCAAGGGAGACGATAACGTGAGCCGCGACGTGATGGAAGATGCTTGTGTTCTGTCATGCGGTGGCCAAGAGTTTGCTCTGTTGGCTTTCTCGCGAGAAGACAACCAGTTGGCTGTCGTTGATTTAGATGGTGTGAGTAACATATCCTCTCGCGGCTGTCCTACTGATTCTTTGACCTTCGTATAGCCGTCTCCCGCAACGCAACTCACTCTTGACAGGCCTTGGAGCTTTGGAAAGAAAAGTGGTGTTGCTGCTGTCGTCCCAATGATACAATCATCTATGTTTGCGAGCGGAGGACTAGATCATATCGTTCACTTGTGGGATTTCAAGTGTGAAGAGACTTTCACAGCTTCTCCTCGCCAGTTGAATATTAGGCACAACTCCGTCATCCAATCATTGTTATCTATCCGAGACACCAGTCATAAGCTAGTAACTGCGGGGGCGGATTGCAATGTCAATGTGTACGATCTGTCTTCCGAGAGAGTCGCAAGCACTCTGAAGGCTTCGAACCCTGTCTACCATGTCCATCCGGTATCTTCACCCTTCTGCACTCTTCTAGAGGTCAGGTTCTTCCCCATGTGAATCTGTATGGCCAGAACGTCTAAATTCCGAAAAGGTTGCCCACCGGGAGCTTCAATTCGAGCTTCGAGATCATAGGCTCGTTCCTGAGAAGCCCGTCCTACGCTTCGGATATACAACCGTACAGAATTATGGCCGGTACATGAAAGGTATTTGTACTCCGGGCTTCTCTCGCAGGAATCCATTTCTTGAACTTCCGTTCCTCGTTCCTCACCTAGGTGCATCCCTTCCGGAAGCAGACCTCTTCGCGTGCGGAGACCGGGATGGTAACGTCCGTCTCTGGGATCTTCGCAACGTCGACGGACCACACACTTCTGTGAGTCGTTCTTAGAGCTACTTATACCCTGTTCCTCCTCGTGTGACCGGTTTCCCCTCAGATCCCGTGCTTTACCTATCAGAAGATCTTGCAGGTTATCTTCAAACAGCCATCCCAGTTGATGGTTTGTTCTGAGCTCAACAGTATCCGCGCCATTGACTATGCCAAGGCGTAAAGAATAAGGTGTGCTGTGCGGCTCGCTCTGCAATAGACTGGTCATCGATGATCGGCGATATCTTTGCTGAGAAAATGTAAAGGAAAGCATTCTGTGGAGTCTGGATCACTCTGGAAAGGTGGCAGAAGTTGGAGTTGGCACCTCCAGCATCCAATCTTCTTAGAAGAATACCCAGAATATTCTTAAATTCATATTACCCCTGAGTGTTTTTAAAGCCTCGGAAATGCTGTATGCTCGAATATCCCGCCTTCTCGAAGGACCAAGAGAAGACAAGTGACGCGGCGTCGTTTGGGTTTCCTGTGGCGTAGTATCAGAATACAAACAAATGCACAAACTGTCGTACATCGAATGTGTGATTCTTATGTTCAAGTTTACTCAGACATTCGCCTATGGTGCACCATTAATTCCGCTGGTCAGTCACGATGGTATGGGCCCGCTCCAAGGACTAACTGACACTGTGGCGGCTGATGTCGAGATGATGCTAGAAGTTATCTACGTACGATGTACATGTATATAACATTTTCCTAGAGTTTGGCTTTTACGTCCTTTTCCTCAATGACATCGTTCACGAGGGTGCCAATACCATTCCCAACCCAGACGGACATCTTGTCACCGTCTTTGAGGTAGAGCGGGGGTTTCTTGACGAACCCAACGCCTTTAGGAGTTCCGGTAAGAATGATAGAGCCCGGTTCGAGTGTAGTGCCCTGTGAGAGGTAGGATATCGTCTTCCTAACTGAAAAGATCTGATCACTGTGGATGATTCAGACAGAAGTCTCTAAGCTCAGTTTGACACGCGCAAGGAGGATACAAGGGAAGAACGCTGACGCTGTAGTGCCATCTTGCATCACTTCACCGTTGAGCGTGCATTTCAGCGCGACTTTTTGAGGGTCCGGTATAGCACTGGCGGAAACTAGACAAGGGCCGAGAGGATTTGTGTTGTCTATGGAGTACATCTGTAAGTGCACAAAACAACAGAGGGAAAAAGCTCTGTTTGCGCTTACCGAAGCCCTTGGAGAAGCCCCACTGAGAGACTCGCATCTGGTGATAACGGAAAGAGACCTACATGGATACAATAAGAACTAAATTGGCGCTGAAGGAAAGTAAGAACATACATCATTTGCGCCGGTATAAGCCAAGACATAGCCCAAAGCGTCTTCCTCAGAGACATTCTTTGCTGGCTTGCCGATAACAATGGTGAGCTCGACCTCGTAGTCGGGGAGGTGATCTTTCGGCGGCTGAGCAACGGCGGGAATGATGACAGGCGCACCAGGGCCGATAAGAGTGGTGACCGGTTTCACGAAAAGAACGGGGGCCCTGAGCGTGGGTCAGATGAGCTGAAAAGTTCTGGTTACAAAAAAGAACTTGCGCTGGCTTCGCAAGATTAGCCTCTGCCTGCATAACCTTCAATGAATGAAACACAGTCAGGAGAGGGAAGGGCGACGGACAGCATGGTCAGAGTAGTTCAGTCCCAGACATCGGACGTATTTGATCTCCGAGTGCGAGAGGGGAGTCAATAGATGCTTCACGGTCAAAACGGTCGAGGAGACTTGAGCGGTGGGATCAAGAGCAGACCCCACGATCTCGAATGCTTTGAGAGTCTTCCCTTGTGATGCAGCCAAACCAACTGAGAAGCTGCACTTCAGACACTACTCTGTTGCAATATCAGCTAAGTCTACCGACCGTCGATTTCGGTATCTACAGGCTGCCCGATGTGGACTCGGGAGGTCTCCACGGCCACGAAGCGTATTAAACGCGTCCATTGCTAGTCAACCATCAGAAAGAAATCCAAGAGACAGTTACAAAAAGCGCACAGTCTTTATGGGGGCCATGGGTATCCAGTGTGAAATCCAAGGAAGGTCAACGGGTCAACGACGAGTCGACCTCAAATACCGAAGCAGCGGCAAGCGGCCCGGTCTGAAAGAAGACACCGCGGAACTTGCCGCGGGAAACGGGCATCCGTTCGGCAGTTCCGGCACAGTCTAACTTTTACCCAGGCTTCTCTGCTACGTGAGTGTCGTGTAAAATACATATGTTCATATGTTCAAGTTGGCGTTATACATTCGAAGAGGCGGGTGGGGTATAACGGGCCGCACATTATTATTAAATGTCGACAGCCTGAAGCTCCTGCTGGCTGATGGACTGGTGAGGTTGCTCCATACTAACGGTTGCACAACGGATTCTGGAGCTTCAAAGGACTCGGAAGAACGAACTATGATTGCGTTTCTACAGTACTGTGTATAGGTTTTGTCATCTCGAGAGTGTGGTTGGTTCCCACAAACCCTGTGATGAAGAAACGAAGGAAGAACAATCACAGTAAAAGGGACTGGAGGCTGGAGCACGGCAAGGAGGGTGATTGTTTTCTGGGTGTATCTAAACGGGGAGGCATATAAGAAGCTGAGAAACCCAAAGGTAAAGAACTAACCAGTAGCAAGCTTTAAGAAAACTGCATGTGTTGACTCCGACCGTGGGGTCCTCCTATGTAGTGTACATATGTTAGCATACGGGTGACAGCCTGAGGCGAGACAACGTACGGCGGGAGAAGGACCAGGAGCAGCCACAGACTCTGGCGCGAGTAAGGGGGATGCCACGGTCACTGGAACAGACCTCCGACGTCAGCGTACTGAACAATCTCAAGACAGAAGAACGTACGGCACGCGACGGCCAAAGCGAGGAAGATTTTAACACACTGCATGATATAATAGAAGAGGTTGGTTGACTTGGGGAAAGATAACCTTGCATCTTTCCCTTCCCAAACCTTTCCCTTTTTATACTGCAAAGCAACACAGAGTGTGGGGCAGAGCAAACAGCCGCTCTAGATGGGTCCTGATGGGAGGAGCATCTGGGAATTGGCTAAGAAGGGGTGATCCCGCAAACGGGATCACCAGTTGGGCATAAGAAGACCGATTAATCCGCCATGCACGAGTGATAGTGAGCGAAGTTTCTGAGCGCATCCTCCAGGGAAGCCTAGATGACGAGGGTGCCTGCGGAAATCAGGGGAGACGAGCTGCGCCCCGACTGACGGGTGCACCGAGATAGCAGAGTAGGCCGACAGTAGCACAGGGAAAACGAGATGACGAAGATGTGAATGGTAACCAAGGGAGATTCGGTCGTCGGAAGCAAGACACGTCTATGCGTATGTAAGGCGTAAGCTTCCGGTTAAAGTTTCGACCTCAGCGGTCAACGCCATCATTGAGCTGCCACAAAAGGCCCATGTTTGAGGACAGCACAGTTCGAGGTTGCAGGTGTCAAACATTCCCAAGCACCACTTGATATAGTGCGATTGCGATAAACCGTTGATGAAGAACCAGATAGCACATCCGGTCTCAAGATCGGGATACGGCTAATGAACGTTTGAGCAGCTACTTTTCGGTCCTTCCCGCCAGATGCCCCAGGTTTTGTCAAAGACCCATAGTCATGCATGAATTTAGACACTTCATTAATATTGTTACTTCGAATTCAAAGTTGTCCTCCGGTCGAGCTCGAATCGTCACCTTGTCTTGTCCCACTGGCTCCATTGCTTGGACAATGAACATGGCGAGCCCTGCGAATTACAAGCGAATTATTTGGACTAGACATGGAGGTGATATGCATTTGAAACAAGCAGAGCGAGAAAACGCGCGCGAGTGAGGCTGTGGCGGTGACCTGGCACAATATATCAAAATAAAAAATTATAGGATTTTCTAGGCTCGAACACTGTGATCCTGACTCGGATGCCTGTTAGGGCTGTTGTATTACATTTTTTCCTACCTTTGTCGCTGCGCGGTAATTAGGAATACATACATGGTCCACATTCGAGAAATCATACTCCAAAGGATCGTCCAGAATCCCACTGATCACCTCATGAGACGAAAAGAAAAGCATCGTCGCCTGTGGAGTCGAAGCGGCGAATGAATCAGCCTCTCGCCGCAGTAGTGTGTTCCATGTCTCGCAACGTTCAGCAATGGTTTCAGGGTCAGAAAGTGCTGTCTTGGTTTTAGGGACGAGCAGCGAAAGTAAAAGAAGTACTCACCATCCGGAGAGCGATCAATTGGAGGGACATCAAGTAACAGGAAGTTCCGAGCGCCAGCTTTGACATACAGCCGGTGTAAGCTCTCGAATAGGACATCAATTATATCTGCAAATGCATCATTCTCGTTTTGCCTATGAGCAACGGAGTGAGTAATCAGAGAGAGCTCCTTGAAAGGCGAGTGGAGATACATGCCCACAGTCATTAATACCAAGCCACGTCACTAGAACCGATTGAGGGTCAGTGCACGGTGGAGTTGGTTCACACGACGAAAACATGCCATAGAGCGTTTCCTTCGCATCCAGAGGCTGCCTTTTCTTCCCTTTTGTGGAGAACCGGGATAGAAAACGAGTTAGCTGTGCTGGAAATCCCTCTTCAACAGTGTCACCCGCAATAGCGTAATTATACAGGCTTCGTTCTGGCCCTTCCTTTTCCAGGAGATCGACCTTATCCAAATTTAAGAGACGAAAAGAGAGAGGAACCGAGGGTTCTTACCCAGACGCGGTCAGCGGCATTTAGGCTTGTTGCACTATACGAATCGCCACTGTATGGAGGGGGAAAACCCTTTCAATGGGATGTGCTTATCCTGGTGGTGGTGGACTTTTACGCACAATATGACAAGGTCGGAGATCCTAGAGAACCTCTCCCAACTGGGACCATGCGCCAAACAACGTAGATATCCTGTGAAATTCAGAGAAGTGCAGTTCCCATCTCCATAACTTCATTGTAAACGTACTATGTCTTGTCAACCCTGCCGGACAACGGGGAGTCTCCAAGTCCGGAGTTCGAGGGCCTTTGAAAAGATGGAGCTCTCTGGACAGGCACGAAACTTGGGGTACGCACTATCCAAGAGAGGATCGACATCTGTGTTCCGGCTACCCTTCCCACTCTTCAGATGACGATGGGTTTTTATCACGCTTGTAAGGAGAAGCACTCAGAGGGCGAGTCCGGTTCGGTTCTACAGGGAGAGCACTCTCTCCTTCAGTAGCATAAATAGAGCACAGGCTAATCCTACGCACTTTCCAAGGCAGGAGGCACGTCCTGCATTCGGCTGGCATGATAACGGTCGTGCTGAAACTTCCGCTTCTTGCGAGGAGTACCATCTGTATCTAGAAATGACCGAGTCCGCGTCAAGCCTACAGGTACGAATTAGTCCGTGCGTAAGCAGAGAGTCAAGGGGGCGCGCACGGACCAACGTGGGCTGAAACTGTAGCTAACAATTCATCCCTCAACATCGGTGTCAGTGCAACAAGGTTCGAACGTCGTGGTAAAAGAGAAAGGCACGATCGGTCACGTCGTCACATGCTGTTGTCAACGCAAATCCATCACAAATCACGATCGCCCTTACAATGATCCAAGGCCAGTCCTCACGGCGGTAACGTTGGCCACTGGGCATTGTACTTCATCATCGACGACGACAACGACCGGGAACATATCATTTACCAAATTAACGGCATAGCTACGGAGTTCCACCTCAATATCGTGCACACTGCTGCAGATACTTCTGAGCGCTTTGTGAAGAATATATTTGTCTCTGAAGTGGATGGAGAGGACGACGTCAAACAAGTTCAAGAATTATTGAAAGCCCAGCCCGTCCGTAATGACATCATGACTTGGTCGCGCCAGGATTTCATCTTGGAAGCGCTGGAGAGCCTCAGTGAGGCATATTTGTTGAATGATTACGAGTATAGCGAGGCGAAGGAGCGTTTAGAAGAGCTTTTTGACGAATGAAGTGCCTCGTACCTGTCGACGTTAAAACTTCATCTGACGAAGCAGTCCTAATAACTTTACGGCAGAGAAAAGAGGAAAGGACAAAAGAAAGAAGCCCAGACAGAACCATTTTACACAATACGTTAGGCATCCTAATGAAGGCGGCTCAGTTCCCAGTGACCATCCGTCCGACCAAAGCGTCAACAGCGATCTCGCCCACATATCATGACAGCGCCTCAGGAAGAGATATCCACCAGTCGCTATCATCGTCCGATCCCCTTGTATTCAAGGCCTTGAGAGCCTCCCAATATTCCGGATACCATCCACCATTATCCCAGGCAATAATACAATGACTGGCGCTCCGCACGAGCTGCGCCAAGACCAAAATATTGCGACGATGGAGATCGCCATGAGTCAACACTATCCGGTGGTCGTCCCGCAGCATGGAACACATCCCCTTAACATAACTCGATGATACGCCTTTGAGCGGATCTGAGACGAGAAAGTCGTTGAAGTCAGACTCTGTATGTATTAAAGATTTGCTCGCGCGTTTGAACATGCGAACGTCCTTGCAAGCGTGCAAGAATAGCGAGCCGAGTGGCGGTCCGGGTGGATATGGTATGTTCCGGAGCTGGGAGATCATTCCCTCGAGCTCAGAACAAATGGTAGATTTCTGGGATTCCGTTAAAGAATCCCAGCGGGAGGCCAATGTGTTCCAGGGTCTGCACGGACAAATACTCCAGAAACTGGTGTTCATCATGATCCAAACGATCTCCAACTATGACAGCCACACGCTCACTGAGTTGCAGCACCTTGCACAAGTGGCTGGCGTAAATGACACGGGCCTGACCGAGGAGAGCAGGGAGGCTTTCGGCGATTATTGACGCATCCAATCCAAGAGCAGAAACTTCGGATGCGAAGGGAGAGATTATAGTGACGTTATTCAGAGATTGTAGTGGATTCGGAAGAGGGTATGTATATCGATTGGGGGGCGGTGAGACAAGCTGCTTTGACTCTAAAAGGCGCAGGAGTTTATGGGCGCTTGCGATAGTGCATAGGGGATGTACCTTGAGAAGAGTTTTCAGTATGTTCTAAAAGTTTAGAACGCAGAGATGCATAACTTTCAAATACTCGCAGGATAATAGGTGTGAGGTCTGCTGCAGGATCATGAGCCAGACCCTTGGTGAGCAATTGGAGAGTAGACTTGTTGAGATTGTTGAGCTTTTTGTTTGTCACGTCAACGAGTGCCACGGAAAGAAAGCAGGCAGTTGCCCCAGCTCGTGGTAGAAGTTCAACTCTACGGTCACAAGTGTGACCAGTGTAACATGTTTCGTTACCGCCGAAAAGCAACTTGACTTCAAAAAGGTCTTCAATTTTCGTTCCAAGCCTATTCTAAACCACTGTAGCTAATAGCTTCTCCTCGACATTCGTTCTACATAAAACATCTGGATAAATATCTTTATCGAGTTTCCATCGCGTAACTCCTATCACGAGAGAAAGTTCCTTGTCACTCATAGTTTCAACTTTTTGTCCTCTTGCCAGGCTCTTTATCCCGACTCTAACGAGACCATGATACCAGCCTTCCTCTCACAGAGAGATCGCCAATGTGCACACTATAGCAGCAGCTACATAGATGTAGCGCGCAAAGCTTCAGTACCAAGCTAACGGCAGTCAAAGTTGTGAGCCTCGGACACAGGTTTCATATCGCGAAATTCCGTTTGTCTCTTCCGCAGACTTTCATTTTGGGTTCGTCACCTGGCTCGTTCTGTTTTCTACGTCTACAACAGGTTTGCTTACTGATCTGAGACCATTGCTCATACAAGTAGCCAGACTGTTCAGATGAGGACTATGACTTCTCCGTGCAAGATCCTACTTCTCTCAACAGAGCTCCATTTCAAGTACTGTGAGCTTGTGAGTTATGCGCTCCTTAGTCGTGGCATACTCTTATTGGCACTGTTGACCATATCGGAGGATTTTACAGCATATGCAAGCGTAAATGTAGCCCAATATGCTAGAATTCTACAGATCCGCCACAGCCTCGATTTCCATACGCCGCCTGCCGTCGTCGAGCTGTCAGAGGACGCTCCCACAACATCCGTCGCCAACGACGATCACGGCAGCTTGGTCCAAATCATGAGCACTATGTCTCGCCTCAAAAGGAACTGGTCAGTCTTTCTCCGATTACATTTTTGTTCTAATTCAAGCGATTAACGCTATTTCCGTAGGCTGCTGTTTAGCACCTCCCGCTTCAACAGCTCTAGTCGAATTCTCGCAGTAATAATGGCGGCCCTCCCGTATCTGGAAGCCTTCGAGTGCGGACCGATGTTGACTCTGTTCAATCCGCCTAGTAACTTCAGTCTAAAACTGCTTTACGGCCTGCACAACCTATGTCACTTATCACTGAACCTCAATCACGTATCAATGGATAAGTTTTCTGGGCAGCTTATCCAGCTTCTCTCACAAAATCCTAGGCTTTCCGAGCTAGTCCTCCATTCCAAAGAGGCGAGAAAGGAAGAGGACTGCTTCTCGATCTCAGACGTTCTCGATTGGGTTCGTCCCTTGTCTCTGACGAGGCTCTCTCTAAGATGGTGCTCGCTAGCGTACAAGTTCCCGCGCGCCGTTCCGTATTTACGGGACCTCCATACGCTCCATCTGAACAGATGTAACATCTACATTACATCGGACGCGGGCACTTCGACGTCGCTCTGGGATATTCTACGTCTCAGAGGAGCTCGGCTACGCGAAGTCGCAGTGGATTACGTCGATGAATCGTTTGCCACCTACATCTCGTCCTACCGCGGACTCAGAGATGTAACCTTGGACTATGATACGGGGGGCCAAGTCATAGAGATGTAAACTTGCGCCAGAATTCTTTTCGCGCACGGTGACGAACCACGCTGCGAGCCTGGAGAGGCTTGAGGTTAAATGCGCTCCTTTTAGCAGTCCTTGCTGCTGTTCGGTGGAGAACGCCCGGTCTTTCGGGTTGCTCCGGCAGCTCAGGGAGCTTGTCGTCAGTGTTAACCTGGAGGATGTCAAGGAACCGAGCGAGAGTTCAGAATCTGTAAGACTTCCTCCCAGTCTCTTGCTATATGATATCATAATTTTCCTGCGATATAGGCCGAACTTATCAGGATTGCGACGACACTTCCACATCTGACGATACTAGGATTCTGGACTCCCTTCGAGTTCTTTCCATACCCAGAGATGACTGTCATCATGGAGACGTCCGTGGAGACCATTTTGTCGAAGATGAATCCGTTCAAATATCCCGTTGTGTTGGATCCGGAAGGGACCTACGCGGTGGGGGAAGACGGCAAGTACAAGAAGATAGAGGGTTCGAGACATGCGTTCTTTCATGAACGCAGGCGCCTCCCGTACTAGTGTAGGACGTAAGTATGTGCGGCAGTCAAGAAAATGGGTCCTCTTCATACTGTCTCATGCGGCCTTTGTCCTCTTGCTTTGATTTCCCATGCCACATATATGGCGTTGCCATTTTCGGAGCGTGGTGTTTGCCAAAGCGTAAGTCTTTGTTCCAATATAAAAGGGAATGTGTGTTCTCTTCTCAACTACCAACAACTTCAACACATGACAACGAGTTCATCACCCAAGTCTTCGGAAATGCCTTCCAAGCCGACAGTCAACTCCTCTATCACAGTAACCGCGCAGCCTCAGGATGACAAGCAGAAGAAACCTTCCAGTGGCGTGGATACAAATGAATTTTCCAATATGTGTCTTCCTGACCCTCGAGGCTGGATGCCACAGCACGAAGTGGGTCACTCTGAACGCGACATTTACCGTTCTACGCTAACGCTTTCTTATAGCCAGATGCAATTATCCCCCACTACCCCGTGTCTATGCTCAGGCTTTACCGTGGTGTCAGTTACATTCGCGGCCCGATGCTGTGGCAAACAGGCTGACGCGTCTTTTGCAGGTTTCTGTGGACTCGGACTGTGGGGACTGCATCACCGATCAAGAGGAGTGGGATCTGGCGTGCAATGTGAACGGTTGCGTACGTCAATGCTATGCTATCTTCTAGAGGCCCAACACCCATTCTTTCCTTAGCCAAATCCAGATCTCCCTGAATTTGAGTTCGACCCAGCACACAAGAAGGTCAAGCCGTTCACTCTGCACCGCGAGGACGCCATCGAGTTGGTGAAATTCTCTCAAGCCTACTTTGACCCTAGGATTCCTGGCGTTAGCGTTCCGGGGCTCTTACTTCAGAGGGTTGTCATCAACGATGGGCGGCTGCCTATACCGCGTTTTCCTGGTGTGATGCCTGATCGAGTGAAGCTCATCATTTATGTCAGTGCCACTGGCAGACTAGTTTACTTGCTTTTCTGAAGGCTGAACACTTGTAGCTCAACGGTTGTGGCAAACGAGAAATCGTTCTCAAGTTGCAATGTGATCACGGACGAGCGACCTGGGAAGGACTTCTCTATATGGCTACGTGTTCAATTTGGGAGCTGTGTTTGGTTCGTCTCACTGCATCTTTCAGTGCTAGCAGGCCATAACTTACGTCGCCGTCCAGGATCAACCTGATCCAACCGTTACGAAAGGCCACTATCCTCGCGACGTCGAGCTTTCTCGCCTTCGGATTCTGTCGTTGATGTATCTTCCTGAGACACCAAGCGACTGGATCGTTCATATGGGAATGAGTTCGAGGGAAGTCTCTCCGGAGCTGTATTGCAGTTCATGAGATAGGACGCCTCCTCCGGATCCTATTTGTTGTTTCTTCTGCATGTTTCGGTCATGTATGAAGTATGCTTTAAATGCAATGATCCTGTGTATTCGTGGGCTAGGGTGGCCTGATTGTGGCGTCACCAGAGATCGTCCAGGAGTCGGGTTTGTTAATCCGAAGTGAGCCTTCCAAATAATGCTCCAAAATCAAATCGAATCTCGCGTCCAAAGGGTCGTTCAAACCCTTACGCGTTTGAGAACGAGATGGTGGTTGTACGGACTCGTATACTTGACTCAATTTCGCCTCCGAGCAACTTGCGGCGAGCATGTGGCGTTTTTTTTGGGGCATATCATAGAGGAAGCTACATACACGATATTTGTAGGTTTTTGAAACCATTGCACCGTTCCTACAAAATCACTTGGAGCTTGGGAGGCATCTCGTGCCTTTCTTCCAGGCTGTTTGAGCTGCTCGAGGTATGTATATCGACACGGCAGAGTGTGGGATCCATCAGTCTCACTGCCTTGTTCAATGGTCATGGGAAGTGGGATTTACTACTACTGCCGTGACTCTCGACTCGCGCCTGAATAAACATCAGACTAGACATATGGGCCATTAGCAGAAGGCGGGACTACATATTACAAGTGTTAGACGATAAGAAAGGTTAGATGATAAGGACTAGTAATAGTACGCATGGGATGGTAGTACACTGGTTGGAATGTTCGATACAGTAGATAGAGGACGGGTATCATCACAGTAATGTCACAGGCTCTGAGAAGGAAAAGATATCTTCAGAAGTCTTCGTCAAGGACACTAGATAAAACCTTGTCAGCAAGAATTCTCCGAATCATATAGCCAAAAGAGAGAAAACATACAAGGCCTTCAAGTTTCCTTGCGCGTTATCCGCGGCAGCGCTGTTAACTCCAGCCTTCGCATAATCAGAGACGCGCTTCTCGAAAAAGTTGGTCTTTCCCTGGAGGGAAATCATGTCCATGAAGTCGAAGGGGTTGGTGGAGTTGTAGACTTTCTCGTTGCCGAGAGCCACGAGGAGGCGGTCAGCAACGAATTCGATGTATTGGCACATAAGCTTTGCGTTCATGCCGATGAGACCGACGGGGAGAGCATCTAGGAGGGCGTTAGCAGAGGATAAGAGGAGATGGAACAGGTCGTCGTACCAGACAAGAACTCCTGCTCGATGGTGACAGCATCAGTGATGATGTGCTTAACGACGTCAGGATGAGGCCGGCGCCTGAGATGGCTAAAGAGGAGGCAAGCGAAGTCGGTGTGCATGCCCTCGTCCCGGCTGATCAACTCGTTGGAGAATGTCAATCCGGGCATCAACCCCCGTTTCTTCATCCAAAATATCGACGCGAAGGAGCCGGAGAAGAAGATACCCTCGACGGCAGCAAACGCCACCAATCGCTCGGCAAAAGTGGCACGATGGTCAGAGATCCATTTGAGAGCCCACTCGGCCTTGCGCTTAACGCAGGGGATGGTCTCGATGGCGTCGAATAGGTACTCGCGTTGGGCAGGGTCCTTGATGTAGGTATCAATGAGGAGAGAATAAGTCTCCGAATGAATGTTCTCCATCATGATCTGGAAGCCGTAAAAACAGCGTGCCTCAGCGACCTGGACTTCGTTGGTGAAACGCTCAACAAGGTTTTCGTTGACAATGTCATCAGAGGCAGCAAAGAAGGCGAGGACATGGGAGATGAAATGGCGCTCATCGTCGTTCATTCTGTTGTTCCAATCATGAAGGTCCTTGGACAGGTCCATCTCCTCAGCGGTCCAGAAAGATGCTTCGTGCTTCTTGTACATTTGCCAGATCTAAAACTGCGTCAATTATGCTGCAGATATAATAGACAGAGGGGGCATACCTCATGGTATTCGATAGGGAAGAGGACGAAGCGGGTGCGGGTTTCCTTCAAGAGAGGTTCTTCACCTGCGGACGTGTCTCAGTCGCTTTGACTTATCAGCGGGAGGAAAAAGATACGCACTCTCAGGAAGATCAACATCACCGACAAAATTCTTACGGAGCTCTTCAATGTCTACGTCGCTGGCAGGGGACGTGGAACGCTGCTTGTCGTCGATCATGGTCTTCTTGTCATCAGAGTCGATAAGGGTGAATTTCTCAAGAGCGGCGGCGGCCTGAAAGGGAGAAGTCAGTCCAAAGTAGAACGATGGAATAACGGTGATATGAACCTTCTTGCTTGGAGTGATTGGGGTGCCAGTGGTAGGAGGGAGAGCGGTAGTGGCCATTATTACAAAAGTATGGGAAGATCGCTAGACTGTGTGGGCGGAGGTGGTGGGGGTTATTGAAGAAAGAGATCTAAGAGAGCGGGGGTATTTAAGGGAATGGTGGAATGTGGACGTATTTGTTCAAATTCAACAATCAATTAACATACGACACGCGTCGTGACCGCGTTATTTACTTTTATTGTTGAGGTCTCGGTTCCGATCGGATCAAAATGAAGCTGCTATCTGATAAGATCCTGAGTCCAGAGTGGCCCAGAAGGAAATTTTACTCTTCAAATCAGCCAGTCATGGACGACAATGTGGCGCGTATATCTCTTCCAGGCCACTCTATCTTTGCTAATGACTCCTGTCTTGGCGCCGTGCAGGACATGTTTTCCGAGTCATCAGACAATACTCCGAAGCAGTCGCTTTCATTCGAAGCCCCGTACGATTCCTCAAACACTTCACGACAGCGTTATGTCGGAGACATAGACTTGCCTGAAGGTATGTTGTCCCGCGCAACGAATCTAGAAAGACCTCACACTGGCGCATTAATTTCAAAGACCAGGAGCCATTGTTAAAGGAGTCTATGCGTAGATTCGTTTTGTTCCCTATTCAATATCCTGAGGTTGGTGGCTCAGTTTCCCTTTATATGTGTGGGACTCACCTTTCATCCCCCAGATATGGAAAATGTACAAGAAAGCCGAGGCTTCTTTCTGGACCGCCGAAGAGATGGACCTTCAGTACGACCTCTGGGATTGGCACAACCGCCTCAACGAGAACGAACGCCACTTCATCTCACATATACTTGCTTTCTTCGCCGCGTCGGATGGAATAGTGAACGAGAACCTCGTCGAAAGGTTCTCGAACGAGGTCCAGATAGCCGAAGCGAGATGTTTCTATGGCTTTCAAATCATGATGGAGAATATCCACTCTGAGACCTATTCCCTCCTCATTGACGCCTACATCAAAGACCCCAATCAAAGGGCGTATCTTTTTGACGCAATCGAAACCATTCCTTGTATCAAGCGGAAGGCGGAATGGGCACTCTTATGGATCACGGACAAGAGGTCGTTCGCGGAGCGTTTGGTGGCGTTCGCTGCAGTAGAAGGCATCTTTTTCTCTGGCTCTTTTGCTTCGATATTTTGGCTCAAGAAGCGCGGTCTCATGCCTGGTCTAACTTTTTCCAACGAGCTCATCAGTAGAGACGAAGGCTTACACACGGACTTCGCATGTCTCCTTTTCACGCATCTCAGGCGAAGGCCACACCCTGACACGGTCAGGAGGATCATAACGGAGGCGGTAGAAATTGAACAGGAGTTCTTGACAGGTATCGCTCTGACTTCTTGTACAAACCTATGTACTGATGACGCCTCCCAGACGCTCTTCCGGTTGGCCTCATTGGCATGAACGCCACCCTCATGAAGCAGTATATTGAGTTCGTCGCGGACAGGCTACTCGTCGCTTTAGGCAACGAGAAGGTCTACAATTCCACTAACCCATTCGATTTCATGGACATGATTTCTCTTCGAGGCAAGACCAACTTTTTTGAGAGGAGGGTCTCCGACTATTCCAAGGCCAACATCAACTGTTCAAATGAACGATCAGGGTCAGAGAGAGTCTTGTATGTTCTCACAGTCTCTGTTCTCCTGGGGCGGGCAACTGAAAATCATATTTGCAGCATGCTTGATGAGGACTTTTGAAGTCTCTTCCCCCGTTTCCCCCTTCTTGTAAACTTATAGTGTATCGTTAACCCTACTCTTGCCTGGCATCGTCACGGTTGTGCTTTTCACCCCATTCACATAGCATCTACTTGTTTGTATAATTTACAACAGTTACTGGTACCATCTTATTTACTTAATGATAGATAATCTAGCTCACTCGAAGTTATACTGAGGCGTTGAATCTGAAACGGTCCATGGCCTAAGTATCTGAAAGTTTTCTGCCCTGACTATCATGGAAGGTACAGTACTTTCCTGTACTAGCAACTCGTTGAGGATGAGCTCCCGGACAGTAAAGGCTAGAATAACTCCCTCTCTCTCCTTCCGCCACACCAGGAGAGCAGGTCGTCATAAGGAGTTGAACAGAAATACTAGCCTCGTGCCCATGCCCTAACCCTTACTAGTAATTAACGGTAGATACTTCCAATGCAAATATGCATGCAGCACGAAATAACAACACTTCCCCGCTCGTGGAGCTATCGAGCATGGGGCAACTTTCTCCCTATCAAATCAAGGCCAAAAAACTTGCTAAGGACTAAAAACCCACGCCATAATCCAGGTCATCCATTTAACACTCCCATTCTTCTAATACGTCTAAATGAACATCATGCTCGTCCAGATCAGCATCGTACGATGGGATATCGATCGGACGATACGCCGACTTCACAGAGGAGAGTTGAAAAGCATAGTCGAGACAACTCACAACGGTCCCTAGCCACCCCGAAGAAGGGACAATTCCGCAACGTAAAACACCAAACCCGCCAACCAGGAAGCCGAACGGTGGTAGAGGAACAAGAAAGAACGTTCGTTGATGCTATCAAGCTCTTGGTTGAAATTCCCATCACGTGAGTTTACCCCCCCGGAACCTGTGGCGTCTAGGGCGGCAACGACATACCGCGCGCAAAAAGTAGCCTATACGGAACCGCGGTATAATCCCAACCCATTCATTCTCCCAGCATTGCATATTCGAATCCTAGGGGGCTGTGAACCACAAGACAAGCTGTTTCTTTGTCGACGCAAAGTATTCCAGGTCTTACACCGCGACCGAAGTCCAGAACTTGTGCCCATCATGACATTCTCAGATGCAAATCATTCTCACACATTAGAAAGCGACATACACAGGCAAAATACAAAACAGAAAGGAACTGCAACGGAGAACTATTTACCCGACTACGCCTGCCCCGCCGAAGCTCTCGCGAACACCAGAAGAACTGTAGTAACTACCTGAACGACGATAGGTAACAGCTTGTTCCCCATGGGTACGGGTCTCAGTGGAACTCAACTCGTCAACATGGTATACATAAAATTGGTTTTCATCCCGAGCTCCCTCTTCCAGACTTGCACCTCTGGGCAGCGATCATGATCACACTGGTGCCGGCTTGCCAACGCGAGATCGATGAGAAGTGGATGATTGTCCTGCGTCCACAGTATGTTCCGCAGGTCAAGATCATTGTGGACAAAACCTCGTCGATGGAATTCCCTGATGACTTTCATCAAGCCATACCTGAGCACCACCGAGATGAGAAACAGGAAGGAGAAAAAAGCAAGCTTCGTACCTTTCTCCTAGCACCCAATTCGATGGCAAAACTGGACGGGTGAACTGCCCCTCCTCGATAAGCTCCGTCACCAACACTTCTGCTCCATCCTCCGTCAGGCCGAAGCCCTTGAACGCAGGAACGATGACGTTCCACGCCTCTGGTCCCAGAGAGCTGTATGTCATGTACTCATTCCGCAGGACCTCCTTCTTGTTGTTGTAGTTGATCTTCACTGCGAGAGGAATCTTGACAGTCTTGCACGAAGCGGCGTATACAACACCGTGTGTGCCCTCACCGATAACCTTGCCTAGGGTGATGGTGTCGCCCCTCAGCTTTGCAAGCACGCCATCCTCAAAGTGTACAACTGTACTGTCCTCGTCGTTCGTGTTGTCGGTAGAACCGACGTTCAGCTTTCTGTAGAAAAGCTGTCGTGGTCGGCCTGATGGTGATGCGACGGTGGACACAGAGGAGCTCCCGAAAGCCTGCCCTGCAGGCGAGGGAGGAGCGTGCTCAGAAACACCTGGGCCCTCTCCATCCTCGTTGGCCTCGGCGATTATGGCAATCCTTCGAGCGCTCGCGCGCGTGCGAAGAAGCTGGGACTCTAGCGGGGCACCCAATGCATTGATGGTGGGTGGTCCAGGATCGGCGAAGTCTGAGACTTTCCATGCTGCCAGTCTCGGGAACGTCCCCTGAAGACGGAGCTGTGATTTCTCTCCCGCAATATCCCTGTATGTGACCAGCATGCAGCACAAGATGCGTTCCATCCAGCACGGGTCAGGCTTATCGAACGGCAAAGTTTCGTGGAACCACCCACGACGCTCCTCTGGAGTGTCGGGGGTATACTGGAGCCACTCCGAAGCCATTTCCGTAGAACCTGGCTCCGGCTGGTGGAAGTTGTACTGGGGCTCGTCCATGAACCAGCACCGTCGCTCTTTGCAGTACGCGAGAATGAGGAGAACAGTTAGACTCCAATATATAACAAACTCTGGACACCCAAAATGCTCATCACCGGAACCTTGCGAGTACAACTCCGCCTAAATCAGCAGCAACGTCAGAGCACAAAATGCCGACACAAATCAACAACTCACTCGTGTTGCCAAGAGGCCAGGGCCGCTTCTGACTCTCTCATCAGGAACATTCAACATCACCTCCCCATCCCTCAGCAACTCTTTCAATTCCCGCGTCGCATTAGGTGACTTCAACTGGTTTTTAAAATCAAGGACCACCTGGCCTTTCGTGGCCACAAAATCAGGCTGAACTCGACCATAGGGAACCATTTCACCCATCACCCGCTCCTGGTAGAATCTACCCACGCAATCGATCATCTCATCCACGACCAATGAACCACCGCCGATTCTAAAGACATTCTCGTCTGGAAACCAACTGTACTCCGGGCAATTCCTGGAGTACCTAGTCAATAGATCAAGCACCCTATCCTTCAAGGCCTCTAGGTCTTCCTTGATTCGCTCCCGTCCAGGTTCGTTCAAGTCATCGCAAAAGCGCTCAAGCATCTCGTCGGACATCCTCTCCTTCAAGCATAGCCTGCTATCCTTCCTCCCTTCTCTTTGGTATCCGACAATCTGATTTGGAGTAGTCTCTGTGAATGAATAGTTTTTTCCGTTGTATCCCGGGTCCACAGAACGAAATTTGGGGTGAGTGTATGAGTTCACCGGTCGGGCCCTAAGCCCAGATAGTAGCGGTGAGGTCGTCATTGAAGGATGGTGAGAGATAGAGAAAGGTGAGAGGATCGATGCACGTTAAGAAGTGCTGCA
>RZIO01000007.1:857812-882591 GCA_004338095.1 Gloeostereum incarnatum | reverse complement strand
TTCCGAGATCAGGGACGGCGGATCCTCACCGCCAACGTTCGCCCGCACCGCCTACGTACCAGCAGTATCCGGGACAGCAGCAGCAGCAGTCGGGCGCATATGATGTGCAGGACTATCCCAGTCCGAACTCTGCTGGACCGGATAGACTTGCATATGCACAATCACAGCACTCGTCATCACAGCAATATCTACCACCTTCGAAATCTCAAGGAACAGGTGGGGGAGGCGGGTATGCCATGTAGCGTGTCGGGTTCTTTTCTTGCAGGGAGCGCGGACCATTCTTGTGCCATAGTTCTTTCTTTTCTTTATTCTTTCTATTTGTTGTCATATAGCGTATCGTATCGCATGGGGAGGTCACAATCCCCGTCCTTTTTATTCTATCGTCCTGGACATTCTCAACTGCACTTCTACGCGATCGCTGGCGCCACAGTGCCACATCACGCTCAGTATCAAGTCAGGGTAACGCGCCTCCTTACGTGTCTTGGACCACTTGCCTTTTTCCTAGGGACCCAAGGCTTCCTTCTGCCAGCAAACGGCCAGAAGAACTGTTTCAACTTCCGAGTGTCGTTAAATAGTCATGCCGCCCAAAAGAAAGCATTCTAAGAAGGACAAGGTGTGTGCAGTATCCCGCCACTTTAGTGAAGTAGCCGCAGGGTGACACCTCAGTACAGGGCTCGGACGGTAACGACAGAGGTCCAGGTAGCCTCGTCAAGAAGCTTGACACAAGTTAACGCACAGTTCCCAGTGGAACTTCGACGTCTTGCATTTGAATTCGCAGCAGCTGACATTCCAACTGCTTTGGTGCTAGTGCTAGTCTCCAAACAAGTGAAAGAATGGTACTCTTCGCGTTGCTACGTGTTTGACGCGTTTTACGAACACCGTTCTCGTCTTATAGGGTTGACCCTATCCTATACCATACCGTGGGTCTCTATCCCGCGGAGAAGATAGACTTGTTCTCCCAAATGCTCAAGGACACCACGAAGCCAGCGGAGTTCTTCCAGACGTGTGTCAAGGTGCTTTCCATCCCCCTAGGCGACAGAAATAACACGAAAACGATTCTCTCCGCGTGCGCCGGTGCCGGCTTGAGGAGCCTTGCTCTCTGGACACATTTCTACAAGGACGTGCGTGACGAGATGCTCTTCCAGAACAAGTTTCCCAATCTCGTCCGATTCGCTGGTTCGGTGAATTACCTTTCTCCTGGGGGGACTTACAAATGGGATCCTCATCCGTGGTCTGGGAATCTCGCTCACGTTCATATGATCATTGAGGAGCATTCGTTCGAGTGGGTATGGGATGAGACGCACTGGGATTTTCTCCCTCATCTGAGACACATGAGCATGGAGTTTTATCCGGGAGGGGAATTGAATCCTTTGCATGGTCTTGAGACGATTGCTGGGGACTTGGGTCGTTCTGTCGAGACGATCTTAGTGGCAGCGTTCAAAGACGAAGAAGACGAGGACGAGGATGAGGGGGAGGAGGAGGAAGAGGAAGAGCGGGTGGATAAGAAGAAGACGAAGTTCAACTTCAAGGATAAGCGAATCGTGATGTTCGTCGGCCAAGAAGAGTACTTGAAAGAATACGAAGGTGTTCATTTCCTTCCGCAGCTGCAGGAGTCCTGGGGGAATCTCAAGAAAGGAGAGAAGGATGTCTGGGAAGCTACCAAAGGAATTATAGCAGCGCAGCGCTCTCGAAAGAAAAAGGAGACCATCCCGTAGGTCCTGATTTTACTTCTTCCGAGCCCAAAAGCAGCCACTTCGTGTCGGTGGTGTTGCTTCCATACTATACTCGGATTATCTTGATGTCTAATTGCTCACGCTATCTCGATGCTATTTTTGTATCTGATGCGACCATCAGTAGTTGCTCTTGAAGTCTTTAACGCTGATGCTTCTGACTATGTCATTACGCCTCTCCAAATTCATTATCGCGGGGTATCTGAAGCAAGGCTACGTCATCACCGTTGTCGTGCTTCATGTTATCCACCGCACATTCATTCCTTTTCCGGTTCGGCAATTGGAATCTGACTGAAGGCTGCGACGCCACACTGTTTCCAAAGCAAGCCGTACACGAACGATTCTTTAGGCACGACATGGAAAAGATGAATAGCTCGAAATTAAAGGTATAACTCTATTATTTAAATAAATAGGTATACTCCGCAAAATAGGCTGCTGAAAATAGTCCTGAATCATAAATACACCCGATGCCACATTCAGCTGAGCTTCTCCCAGATGATGATAACAATGAGAGCAATAAGGATACCAATAATCGCGCCTGTGACAGCTCGCTGCTGATACATCCTACCAAAATCTGTCCCTCAGTAATGGTGATGACAAAGTGGGGCGTCAAGAAACACGTACCTGCGGACCATACCCTTCAAGGTGTTTGACGCGCGGTCGATGGAGTTGCTTGCGTTCTGTAGTACGGTGCTCGAGTGTACTATCCTCTCTCTTTGCATCCTCAGATCGGCTAATATTCCGGCCCCTTGCTCTTCGGTCTCGAGCGCGACACGCTGACTGTCCTGGAGGCGTTTCGTGCCGTCTTCGAGCAAAGCGGTTCCAGCGAGCAATCTAGTCCGGTCACTGTTCTCACCGTACGGATCGTCGGAGGATGTGGGGTAGGGGTTTGAGGATGTGGAGAGCAAGGACGCGCGGGCGTGTTGGGCATGGAGGTCTTTCAGCAGCTTCTTGTACTTTGAGAGATCCGCTTTGGCTGATTTGAGGCGGTTCTGGTAGGAGGGCCGGAGGGAGGTGGGGATTCCTTGGATTTCTATTTCCATTTGAGAGACCTTTGGGATGGACAGTTAGCGAATACGGAGAGTGGACACAGTAGGGACTCAGTCATACCATTTCATCCGCCTCGTCCAAGTCCATCTCTACTCGCCGTAGTATAGCCTTTCGGTCCTCTACACATATAATGAGTAAATAAATGGATAAGAGTAGGCGGATGTAGGTATACCTCCGCTATGAGATTCATCTTTTGCATCTCCATCCAATTTCTGGCGAATAGTATCAATGAACTGTTGAAAGTCTTGCTCATAAGAGTCAAAGAGAGCGGTGGGTGAGGTGTCCATGGTCAGGAAGAGTGGAAGCTGCGGCCAAGAGCAACAGCACAAGGTGACGTCCTATTTCGGCAACTCACTTCCTTGGACCTTTGCGGCCACCATGTCGTATGTTCTTCCCAACCATAACATTATTGTTACTTATACTAATATTCTATCTCACAGGCTTTCTTTATATCTGGATCCCCAGATACGGGATTGGGTGCTGTTCCCAATCACGATTGTTATGGTACGTGTCGGTCACCGATATTTACTTGCGCCTCGGTGTTGAAAGAAATGCGTAGATTCTAGTTGGAATTCTACGGCACTATGTAGTTATCCTCCTTCAATCCACTCCTAAAAAGCTTCCGCGCCCAGCTCTCCGCGAACAGTTTGTCTTCCGCGTCTTTCCCTGGCTTTTCTCATCTTAATTCGTCTTCAGGCGAGCGTTGGTCCGCTCCCAAATCCTCCGCGCCACGTCCGCCAACTCCACATTACCGCCCTCCTACTACCGCTCCATCTCCAACCACCTCACAGACGCTTTCGAAGCAGGAACATACCTCAAAGGCGGTCCTCCAAAGGATAAAGACGCGCCCGTCACCCCCGCCAACCCCATGGACCCAGCCAACATGGACGGCATGATGGCTGGTATGAAGACGCAGATGGTGATGATGGTCCCACAGATGGTCATCATGGGATGGATCAACTTTTTCTTCCAGGGTTTCGTCTTGAGTCAGTCTATCTCCCCTTCCATACGCGTCTTTTCTTCTAACACTTCGTATCAGTCAAATTGCCCTTCCCACTCACACTTGGGTTCAAATCTATGCTCCAGAGGGGGATTGAGACGCCGGATATGGATGTCCGATGGGTGTCCTCCCTGTCTTGGTACTTTTTGAACTATTTTGGGTTGAACGGGCTGTATCGCATCATCCTTGGAGCGGACAACGGTAAAATTCCTTTCGCTCCATTCGTCCACCCTCTCATCCTTGTCTCCAGCTGCTGCTGATACGCAGATGATGGCGTCCCCCTTTGCCAATGCGAGTGCCAATGCCGGACCGCAGGGTCCACAAGACTACGGCAAGTTGTTCAAGGCCGAGAAGGATAATCTGGCGTTTGCTGATGGTTTATACGCGTGGGTCGGAGATGACGTAGAAGAACGCGTCCTTCGCAGATACGGAAGGCTACCGTAGATGTGTTTTCCGATTAATTTATCTAATAATCAGAGAAGCCTAATCAGAGGATGTTTGAGACATATGTAGTGCTACATTTCGCGACAGACCAGTAAGCTTCTTTTCATCTGTATAAGGTCCAGAGAGAGAGAGATATGGAGCAATAATAAAGAAGACGAAGAATACAAAGCAACCCTCGGATATAAATCGTAAAAACACAAGATGCGTACAACTTTCCTTGTCGCTAGAGAGAGAACGCCACATCAGAAAACTTTCGGTATTTTCGGAGAGACGCGACGATACGGACCTCACATGAGCACGCGAATCAGGTTATTTCCTCTACAGCTACTTAACAGCTCTTTGAATGTTACACCAGCCCGTCGTACAACGATAATGCCTGGAAAAAGGAAATCAATAACAGCTTTCGCTTGGCAAACAAGCACGCACCTGCACGATCGTAGGATCTTGTTTGCTTCCCTCGACAAACTCGTCATAGGTCAGCTTTGCATCCTTATCTTTGTCCATATTCCGGAATATCTTGTCTACCCTCTGGAGAGAGGGAATGAGTGTCGAGGATTAGAGTCGTGAATAGAGTCGTGCCTTTTCGGGTGTATCCTCATCGGACGGAAGTTTGACCATCTCCCCGGTCATCTTGTATATAGACTGCACGATCTGAAGCATCTCGTCGTAGGTGATAGTCCCATCCTTGTCGATGTCGTACAGTTGGAAGGCCCCTAGACAGAAACTGATGAGCAGGAGAGACATGATGTCACTTTGGGAGCGCGCACATTTAAGCTTCTCGTCGATCTGTCCTCGACTGGTGACGGACAGAGCACAGATGAACTCTTTAAAGTCGATAGTGCCGTTCTTATTCTCGTCGAACACGTTGAAGACATAGTCTGCAAACTCTCCAGGGTCTCCGAATGGGAAGAACTGCTTGTATATCCGACTGAACTCGGCCTTGTCGAGAGTACCTGATGGACAGTCCTTGCGGAATCCTTTGTACCTGTGTAGCGGTCGAATATTAATAGTAGTACGGATAGAGCACAGGATACTGACCATTGCTGTAGTTCTTTCTTGTCAACTAGGAGATAGAATGAGAGAGTAAGATCGAGGAGAAAGATGGAGGATACTGACAGTAAGTATTTTTCTGGAGATCTGCGAGCTGCTCGGGGGATAACTTTGACTGCGATTTGCCCATTGGAAGAGTCGATGTAGGATGGGAGACGGTCTACAGCTTTATGGTATGAATGAAGAGGCGCCACACGTGACGGAAATAGGCGTCGATTAGATTATGATTAAGTAATTGCCACTCAGCTGCCAGGCCTGCAGCCAGGCAGAAAACCTAAAAAACTCGTGGCCGTCGCGTACAGCGGAGGCCGGAAAAAGGTAATTTTGACTGTTTTATTCGGTCTCTCTGCTTTCCCCAGCGTCGCATCCCATCCCCCTGCTACGGATACGGACCGATCATGGCCTACAGGAAACCACATGCCAGAATTGCCTCCTTCTCTTGGTCTACCACGAATCTCACTCTAGCTTTAGTTCAACAACGATGTGCATCGCTTATGGCTCTGTGAACCAGGCTGTCAGTACTTGTCCTATGTGTAAAGTATTCCCCCATTCCAGGTCACTATCTCCGTATCTCAAGCGCCCACACACCACTCAACAGTCCCTCAGGTGTCCCCATAAGCACGACGTGTGTAGGAATCGTACTCTCCATCCTCGTATAGATGTTCTTTACATCAAGAACGCTGAAGGTCAGTCCTTCCGAATGCCGCCACACGATAGCGCTCAATGTCTTGCCTTTGTAGTCGACCACTTTAACGGATGCGGCTATTGCAAGGTAGTATCACTCTCATTCAACTCAAAACATGACCCATTTATGTTCATCTTGCTCACAGTGGGCGCGCACCAATCCCCCGCTAAAGTCCTCCGGGTATAACAATCCGGGATGGCCGGGCTGCTGTCGGTCCCCGACCCCAAACGAGTACCGCATGATATCCCCAGCAGATTGGCGCTCTGTGAGCACTATACACCACATCCCTATCCCTCCAGACGTCAAGGCTACCCTCGACAGCATTTCCCCCTCAAAGACGACCTCCTCCTCCACCGGCTCTCCGCGTTCTCCGACCGTCAAACCCTCAGTTCCGACATTAGACCGCAAGAACTCCGGGAACGCCAGTCCGCCGACCAAGGCACATAACATACCATCATCAGGCGTCAAATCCAAGGCACGGGCTGGTGGGAGCCCCTCCATGACGGGCGCTAACCTCTCGCGTTCTCCACCGTCCTCGAGTCCGGGATCCCCCACCCTGCTCGACTCGTACATTCAACGTCGATCCACCCCAACCGACCCAGCAGAAAAGCCAAAATCTGCTAATTCGTCTCCGAACCGAAAAGTAGTCGACCTGGAAGGAGGTCCGATCACGCCACGGAGGAATTCTGGGGGAAGATCTACCTTAACCGGAAATGCTTCTACCACGTCGAAGGCAGCAGGTGGAGGAGCAGAAACCAGGTCGTCACCGGTCAACCAGTCACCCGAAAGACGCAAGCTTATGACGTCGAGTGTTTCTGGTGCCTCCAAATCGTCACCTCCTCCTCCCCCTTCTCGCCCTGGTGAAAAGCTCCCGAGTTCGTTAAAGTCATCGCCAAGTACGAAAGAACCTGAGACCATGTCCAGCAAGTCCGGCAGTAGCGGTAGCAGTGACAGCACCGGTTCCGGGTCCATGTCGGATAACACAGTCACATCAGATGGGGGGTTCACGGATTATCTGTCTGATGAATCCGAGGCTGAGCTTCAGAGGCAGGCAGAAGCACGCGCCGCGTTGTTGGCGCAGAACCAAGCGGAGGAGCTTGAGTTCAAAGCGGTCCGTCAGCAGCTTGCACATGTTGATCTGCGCCCGCCCAAGTCGTGGAATCCGACCAATATCACCAACACCAGTGTGGCTAATTCACCGAGAGCTGCGGCGCCGCCTGTTGCCGCCTCTGCTGTTTTCCTCGCGCAGTGGACGGAATTGAACGAGATTGCGCCTCAGACATGAGTTTCGGTGGTGTTCCTTATGATTTACATTCGTGGCTATATTTTTTCTGAGATCTAAATGTGTATGCTGTTTCGTTTCTTCTTCTTTTTGTTTGTCCTGGGTCTCATCTCTAACACATGCACATTATACGCACACCATATCACTCGTACATATTACAATCCTACATATTGCCTACATACCTGTTGTACTTACTCGATGGACCCATTTATGATCGGTTTCCACGTGTCGGATATTGCGTCAAGAGACGCCCAATCGGGATGGTATTGCGGGTCCGAGCACTTGCTCTCTACCACACCTTCCTGGTGCCATCCATGAATTTAGCGCGCCACTCGATAACACCCACTAAACCAGTCCACATATACGACGCCCGCTTTGAAGCTGATTGCCAGATATTCACCACATCCACCCCTGCGGGATTTGCCGTTTATCGAACATGGCCTCTCACTCTTCTTCGCAAACGCGGTAAGGCTATCCTGATATTAACATGTATGGTAGGATTACTGACAGGATATTGTAGAACTGAAAGGAGGCACGCTCTCCCATGTCGTACCACTCCACACATCCTCTCTGCTCTTCCTTGTCGGAGGAGGTCGCAGTCCACTGTATCCGGCAAACAAGGTTGTTCTATGGGACGATGCTATCGGTAGCGAGGTTTCCGAGCTCGAGTTTAGGGAACGTGTCCGGGGGCTCGCGTGCAGACGTGGCTGGCTCGCTGTAGCGCTTCGGAGAAGGGTGGTCGTGTTTCAAATCGGCGAACAGGTTACGCGCCATGCCGAGTGGGATACGTGCGATAATCCTAAAGGTGTCTTTCCCATATTTATCTGGGACCTTTTATTGTTATCTTACGCTCTGTTTCGCTTCAGGCTTAGTCGCAATGGCGACAGCTGCATACTCTACGCTACTAGCGATCCCTGGCCGTCTGATGGGTCACGTTCAGTTGGTGCATCTACCACAATGCACACCGCCAACTCCGATAGGCCCTCCTTCTGGTCTACCCCCTAAGCCTCCTCCACGACCTACGAAATATCCAGCATCTATCATCCCCGCTCACGAGACCGCGCTCACTACTTTATCGCTTCCTCCCTCCGGACGCCTCCTTGCGACTACTTCATCCAGAGGAACTCTGGTTAGGATATGGGACGTTCTTTCTGGAAGCTTCATTCGTGAATTCCGGAGAGGTGCAGACAAGGCCGACATATTTGGTGTCGCATTTCGTCCTGATGAGCAGGAGCTATGTGTGTGGAGTGATAAAGGGACCATACACGTCTTTGCGCTCGTCGTTTCTTCTGGCCCATCGTGCGTTTCCGTTTTCTCTCTATCCATGTGTCTGCCGTTGATGTCCGTTCCATAGAAATCGTCAATCGTCTCTGTCTACATTGACCTCGATCTTGCCGCTACCCAAGTATTTTGGCTCAGAATGGTCTTACGCCCAATACCGCATACCAGCGCAATCTGCTCACATATCTTTATCGTCTGCATCGACAAGCCGATCGAGCACGGCCGACGTCCCAGACGAGGAGCGTTGCGTCGTTGGATGGATTGAGGTCCCAGCGGATGGAGATTCCAAGCGAGGGCCAGAGTATCAGCTCATCGCGCTGACCTATACAGGAGGATGGTATCGCCTTTCTATGCCGTCCAATACCTCATCTTCCCCTTCAACATCCTCTACACGCCCTGCGTCTCCCTCCGCCGCGAGCACACCTCCAAAGCCTTCGTTGTACGGTCGCCCTCGGACATCCAGCATCACGTCCACTGTTCCGGGGCGTCTAGACAAGGGCAAGGAGAGAGAACGCGACAAGGATAAGGACGCCAAGAAAGAGAGTCGCAATTGTGTCTTGCAAGAATTTCGTCGGTTTGGACGGTGGGATGGGTGGGGATGAGTGAGCCCCCCGGAGTCTGGGACTATGTATTGCATTTAGAATCGCTGTCGCAACTCACATCCATGTACGTTTATGTTTTCTATTTTTCACGCACAATTCACGACCCCATGATACATGCATAATTACATACTAGTGTTACCTTTCTCTCTTTCCCACATTATTATTGTTGTATTTGGTTGTAGTAGTAATCCAGACCGCATTTCTTGTAGGTATATGTAATGTAACATAGAACGTTATCTGGGTCAGTGAATTGGTTTATTTCGTCGACTCCATCGTATTCAGGTGCGCAGGCTCCGTGCCCTCCATAACAGTAATGAGGCGTAAGGCCTGAAGGGACCTACATGGACCCAGACCACGCTCTTTCCCGGTTAAATAGCAATCACCTTGAACCCAACGTTCAACTTTGGTTCAACTCGGATTCATCAGATTGCTTCATTCTTCAATCACACGCAAGGCTTCGGATTCATTGATATCTGGAGTCTGACCAAGCTACCAACGACACCGGGACGACCTGAATGAGTTAGAACGACCCAAGTTCAAAACTCAACCGAAAGCTCAAGCTACCAGGAGATCCCATCTGCCTCTGGCCAAACCATACTTACAACGCAAAGAGCGTAGCATCCATTGACACTATCATCATCAGTTGCATCCCTGAGGGCCGGATCCTGAAGCATCCCTGTTGAATGATCCCTAGTTTTATTGTCGCGACGCCTACCACACAATTGATTGGAGACCGTTCTGCCGCAACAAAGAAGGCTGCTCAGAAGGGAGAAGAAGATTATTTAGCCACCACGGGTAAGCCATGCTGATTTTGCCTCGCGTCGCAGATCTTCGCAGACACGAGCCGAACTGTAGGTGCGTATTGACGAGGCCAGCCATCACACGACTTGTCCTAGTACAACCATGGCATACGGAAGCTCAGACAACCCAGAAAGTCACGTCGAATTTGAGCATAAGCCACGTAGTCAAGGCATTTGCGAAGTCCCAGATGTATCGTCCTCAGCCGAACGTGTTTACTGGATCTTTCGCTCTTGGTTATACGACTTTCCTCTCCCAGCCAACATGGAAGGATGGCTGGTGCCAGAGGGCATGGACGATTACACTTTTTTCAAACAAGGATCTGATTTTCGAATGGATGGTTGGGATTTCCTGGGCCCATTATTTGCGTCAAAGGGGTATCTATCATATGTCAGGGTTGACGACGAGTCCCGAGACTTTCTAATCCTGGTTTTGAAGCCCAGGGCGATCCCAATGCTTCGTACCCGTACGCCCGCTCTTTCTATGAGAATTGCAGGCAGGCACGTTTTTACTTTACGGGACATTGTCCGCATGGTCCAGGTGGAGCTATGCCATATACTTATCTCGTTTATATAGTCATGGAGAGTGTGGCCCGCTCGCGACACAAAAGGGAGAGACGTCATGATCAAAGTGGTGTCGGGAGCAGAGCCGACTAACGAGCTGATCATCAACCATATATTCAGTACAGAGCCTCTCAGGCTGCATCCCTACAACCATACCATGCCTATCTTGGAATTCCTAACGTTCGGACAATTCACTTTCCTTGTCATGCCAAGGTGAGACTTCCCCTGAGATATCTTGTTTTAGTCGCTCACACTTTCTAGATGGAGCACTCCATTTCTGCATAGATTCCATTCCGTGGAGGAGCACTTGCGTCTCGCCGAAGTGTTTCTGGAAGTGAGCGCGTTCCCAACAGCTCACAACTTAACTAGTTGCCCTCTTTAGATGCTAGATTTCATGCATGACAATCTGGTCGCTCATTGCCATCTTTATAGTGTCAACACAGCCATGAATGTCCTTACTAACGAAGCCTCAAACCTCAGGCTGAGCGGAATGAGATCCCCTTCAGCGATTCACTATGTATTCTTTGATTATGGCGAGTCTCCCATCTTTCCTCGGGGAACCCCGATGGAAGAATGTGTCGACCTTCGAGACTACGGCCCTGTTGTGTCTAATGATCCTGAACGTAACGCTTTCAAAATCGAGATGGCCGTTGTAGGGAGTCGTATTTTTGAGCCTTGCCTCCGAGTACGTAGTATTTTATTTTCATTTTTGAGTATGGACATGAATCTGATTGGAGGCTGTAGCGTCTCGAAGCCGTTATCCCTGAGATCGGGCCTTCCTTGACAGAATGACTTGTAAAGACGCCAAGGCGCGATTCACTGCTCGCGATGCACTTGCAACATTCCGTGCCCTTTATTCCAAGCTGTCCCCGATCCAGTTGACCTACGACATTGACACTGCGTGTAGTTATTTATAGTTCAAAAAGTTCCCTTTAAGTTACCATCTGGGCAAACCATCACTAGAGGCTAGAGCGTCTTTTTAGTGATTGCAGGTGCTGAGAGCCGGTCTCTGGAGCATGCCTGTCGATCCCCAATTTTTTGTCGTGACACCTACCACACAATTGATTGAAGACCGTTCTGCCGTATCCAAGAGGGCCACTTAGAAACTTGGAGATTAGCCACAATATCTGAGCCCTTTATATATGTCTGGCGATCATTATCACTGCAGTGACATGACATTGAGCGCCACACTTCCTTAAGATGATCTTCACGTGATCGTTTCTCAATATGACGTGATAATTAGTACTCAGCCGATCGACAATCGTCCAGCGAAAAAGGTACTCTCTCCCTCCGACCACCATGAGCGGGCCTGCGTCGATCTCGCGCTCTTCTAGCGTCACACTCGGCAGCTCTGAGGTGTTTTCTGAAAAAGATAGCCAGAGCATATACGGCAATCCACGCGTCCAGGCTTCTGAGATTGTCGAGTACATCTCCTCTCAGTCAGGAAATAGCTCAACGGTATACATCTTTGATTTAGCGGAGCAGGTTGGATTCGGTACTCTTACCAAGGAATGGGCCAAGTCGGACGGAAAGGAAACTGCACCTGTTGTGCCGTTGCAGACTCGGGCAGGGGCGGGGCTCAGCCTAGTTGGTAGACTTTCGGAAGGAACGAGCCAGGAAGCTCTCAATGGCGCCGTCCTCACTGCCTACGCATCTCTTACTGCGCTCTCTATGATGGCCCCAGCACTCGCATATCTTCCACCGGCCACCTCTTCCAGCCGTTTGATCATACAGGTACCGGTACTTACCCCAACAGGAGAGAATCTTTCTCTCGTCCCTTCCTATGCTGCTCTTGCAAATAGCCTTCCTATTCTCCCGCGAGATGTTGTAGTCCTTGCATCGGCTACGCCTCAGGAATCAGTAGATTTTGCCCAACTCTCGTACAAGCTGACCTCTTCGCATGTCATCCATCTCTTTGACCAGCACAGTGCTGCTCGTGAAGTCGGTCATGCGCTCGTTCCTTTTGCTGCAGATAAGATCAACGGTGCGCAGCTTTCCGAAGTTGTTCAGAGCGCCGGATACGGTTTCTTTAGCTACACCGGGGATGCCAACGCAGAGACCGTTCTGATCGCTTTGAATGGCCCTCTCGCACTTTATGCGAAGTCCTTCACTCAAGAAGCCCCAGGGTTTGGAGTTGTAACGGTCTCCGTGTTGCGTCCTTGGGACGAGGAAGCTCTCCGTAGCGTTCTCCCCAAAAGCGTGAAGACAACGTATGTTTTAGATGAGGTTCCCAACATGACCACTCAAGGGCCACTATATATCGACGTGTTCGGCACTCTTATTGAGTCTCCAGACGCGATCTCCGTCAAGGCACATCGTATCATACCGACAGAGACTCAGACGTTCTTGTTCCAGAAGGACGTCTTCAGGAAGCTTCTGGCCTCATTCGCCCCAACTCGTCCAGAGTCCTCCCCCGACGTCATACCTGACGCCAGCAAGAAGCTTCTGCTCTTCAGTACTCCCAAGTCGGCATTGGCTGTACTCCCGCGCGTCATTGAAGACGTGTTCTCCTCACAAAGGGGCATCTCCGCACGTCTCCTGGTCGATCATGATGTTTTCTCCAAGCAGGGAGGCATCTCCGCCAGCCGTATCTTGCTGTCTCCCAAGAGCAAATTAGGTCATATTGTTCCCATCTCTCTCGTGCTTCCCTTCGATACAGCCGCTGGTGGGGAAGTAGACTTTTTAGCAGTATTGGATCACAGCCTGCTGAAGTCCCATTCCGTGCTCGACTTTGCGAAACCGGGCTCGGTTGTTCTTGTGGTGACGTCGTGGTCGCCTGCAGAGCTATTTTCGAACCTTTCGTCTAGCGTTGTAGCGCTCATCAAAAAAAGAGCGCTCCATGTTTATACTATCGATGCCAAAGCTGTGGCATCTGACCGTGTTGGTGTGGATGGGTCCCTGAACGATTCTGTTCAGAATCTCGTCGCTCACCTGGCATTCCTCAGGTTGTATCTGGGATCTGCAGCACAAGAAAACTTGGTGCTCAAAGCCGCCCGAGGTGTGTGGGACGGTGCGGTGGCGGGTGTGGATTTGGAGAAGCTCAACTCCCATGTCTGGTCTGCCTTGGTGGAAATTGAGATCCCCGACACGGTGCCAGAGACGAACGACAGTACGCCCTTGAAGAAGTTCGACTTCAATGCCGTTGCTGTTGAGACCGATGATGGGGAGACAGTTGTCAATGGTGCCCGCCTAGGATCTTGGCACGACGCTGCGAAGCACATTCTCTTTCCTGACGCCTTCACGCCTGAGGTAGATGCAGCTGACGAAGAGTTCCCTCAGAATCCTGCCTTGCGCCCCGAGGTCCCCGACCGCACCTATCTCGTAACATGTACCGTCAATCGCCGTCTTACGCCCAAAGAATATGACCGTAATGTCTTCCACCTCGAGTTCGACACCTCTGACACCGGACTAAAGTATAGCATCGGCGAAGCCCTCGGTATTCATGGGTGGAATGACGAGCAAGAAGTGCTCGATTTCTGCGCCTGGTATGGGGTTGATTCTAATCGCCTCATCACGATACCTGTACCTAACGGCGACGGGAAGATGCATACTCGGACGGTGTTTCAGGCATTACAGCAGCAGATTGACCTCTTTGGCCGTCCTACGAAGTCTTTCTACACAGATCTCGCTCCGTACGCAAAAACGTCGGTTGACAGGCACGCGTTGCTCTTTATTGGATCCCCCGAGGGGTCTGCAACGTTCAAGAAACTCGCTGAGAAGGATACAGTCACCTTTGCAGAGGTGCTACAGCTGTATCCAAGTGCAAAACCTGGGATTGAGACCCTGTGTGAATTGATCGGCGACATCAAGCCCAGGCACTACAGTATCGCAAGTGCACAGAGTGTCGTTGGCAATCGAGTTGATCTGTTGGTTGTGACTGTGGACTGGGTAACTCCGAGTGGTGAGTGTGTAAGGGATAAACGTGTCTAGAGTGTGCTCCTGACGTTATCCTTCGCAAGGTTCTCCTCGGTTCGGTCAGTGCACGAGGTACCTCGCTGGACTCAAGATCGGACAGAAGGTCACCGTTTCGATTAAACCTAGTGTTATGAAGGTAAGTCTTGGGCGCGCCTTTTTATTCTTTTGTTTACAGTCTCACGCGCAATGCAGTTACCTCCTGACAACAAACAGCCCCTCATCATGGCCGGTCTCGGTACAGGTGCCGCTCCTTTCCGTGCCTTCCTTCAACACCGTGCTATGCTCCGCGAGAAAGGGGTCGACGTTGGTCCCGTATACTACTACTTCGGCTCTCGACACCAATCTCAGGAATACCTCTATGGAGAGGAGATTGAAGCGTTCATCCAAGACGGCATCATTACTCGCGCCGGTCTAGCATTCTCTCGTGATGGACCGAATAAGGTGTACATTCAGCACAAGATGTTAGAAGATTCCGAGGCGCTCGCGGAGATGCTGCAGGACGGTAATGGTGTTTTCTATCTCTGTGGACCGACGTGGCCTGTGCCAGATGTCTATGAGGCTCTCGTGAATGCCCTTGTCAAGTACAAGGGGCAGGATCCTATCGCGGCTGGGGAGTATCTGGAAAGTCTCAAGGAAGAAGAACGATATGTTCTCGAGGTGTGTACTGGCTTCTCTCAGCTTTTAATACAAGGTGCTGATATCCTCGCTCAGGTGTACTGAAGCTATTATATACTACTGCTAGTAGTAATTCGAAGCCACGGCCTCCACGGCCATACCCAACTTTCCTGCTGATTTTGATCTGTAGAACATATTAGTTTGATTTAAGTGCTCGTGCAATGAAGTAGGCTTGTCCCCGGCCCAGTCATCTATAAAGTAGTGATTATCACCCTTCTTCGTCCCACTGAAGCACTATTATTGCCTCCCGGTTAAATGCTTCGTAGCAATGTATGCCCCCAGTTGTCTACGCAAACGCACATCGCGAGTAGTGCACCGGCCGGCATCTTTAGTTACAACCAGTAAGACAACAGTACCAGAGCGGGTCGAGGCGTACTAGCATTCGAAGTATGCTGTCCAAGTGCGGTTGAAGAAGAAAAGTGTTATCAGATACCTGGAACGAGGAGACGGAGAAAGACTAATACGCCCGCATCACGCCAAATGACAAAAAACTATGCAATTGATATACCATGGAAATAAGACGCGTGAACCCGTAAAGTAAATATAGTGGCCGTAGCCCGAAGTGTAATAGTCTAGGAATAAATTATATGCTTTCCCGCCCGCGATGATAAAGAAAAGAGCGTAGATGTCGGAACGAAGGAGCAAACAGGTATACATGTAGTACGTGTGAGAATGAATCAGTCACCAATCATGGAGACTTTTACATCCCGGCCGGGCGATGTTCATCCCACCACGAAGCAGGGGTGCGAGAATTCTTCCTTCTTCTAGCGTCTGTGAAACAATCGACTCGACCTCGTGCGCTGACACGCGCCCGTACCACACCCCGGAGCCCTGTGGCGTGTAAATCTGTGCATCGGAAATAGGTCGATCAGCAAATGAATGGAGATCGACGTGTTCCCATCATATCAGATAACCAATGACAGAATGACAGATGGAAGGATGTGATGAAAGGGCACGGTGAAAGGAAAGATCGAACTCACGATGCAGTTTCCCGCATACCTGTGTCCGCCGGTATGCGAGTTCTTGATAATCAGTGCCTTCTTCTCCTTCTGTAGGTCCTGCAGCTGAGACAAGATGTGCTCCTCCTGCTCAGACTCGGTACCCTGAAAGTCTTCTAACGGAAGATCGATAGGATACTCGAGCTGCGTGTCCACCTGCCACCCCCTGCTCTCCAGGGTACGCGAAAAGGCTGCGACTGGGTCAGAACGCATCTTTTGGAACACCAAGAAAGATCACGTACCGTGTTCCAGTTTCCCCGCGGCGATTGAGCATCGGTTGTCCCGCTTTTTATGTGAACCTGCAAGGGAGGTAAATTAAAGGAGGGCAGGGAGTGAGTAATAGGTCTCACATAGTAGAATGACACACGAATAGGGTATGATCCAAGTATTAAATGGGCTCTTCTCCACATACGAGACTCCCCGGCCTAATTGAGGGTCCACACACATGTCGAAGAAGTCCTGAGCGCCGTCTAGTGAAGCACAGACTTGAGAGACCATTTTGTAATCTGGGAACACCAGGACAGTCTCCCTGCGTTCATCGTCACATAGACTTTTGTGGCTCCCGTTGAGGATGGATATCTTGGCAGAGTCGGAAGAAGTAAACACGCCAGCGACATGCCGTGGTCGCAGTTTGGGAGACGAAGGAACATCAGAGGAAGATATTGCCGGCAGCGGGGGAGAAGCTGGAGCAGCAGCAGGGGGTGGGGATCCTGACATAAAAGCACCCGCTTTCTGATGTCGATGGTTGGTAGAAACATGATGAAGGTGGGCGGCGAGAGAGCCTTTGGCGTCCGTGATGTCTCGGTCCCAGTCAGACTGTCCTGTGGAGATGACGACCTAAGAAGGACATGAAATAAATACTGGAGCAAATCACAAAGAGCGAGTTTGAATACCTGTCTGCAGTATGGCTTGACAGAGCCCAGCATCTGGCTTTCCCTGTCGACATCGAATCTTGTGGGGTAACCCTCATGACCTGGGGTAGGAAGAATCAGAAAATGAGTAAAAAGACGAATGAAATCTAGAACTGACCTTCGTCGCATGGGTCAGGACACGTTCTGCAATCAACTTCTGTTACTGGAATACACGAAGCCTCCAGAACGTCTCTAACGTAGTCGGAATCGCCATTGAGGTCTTGGCCTAGGACCATGGCCTTCATTCGCCTAAGCGTTATCATCGCGGGCAGAAGAGAAGAGACACAGGGGTCCTAGAAACATAAATTAAAAATGAGACTCATGACGGAAATAACGAACGGCGGCGACGCCGACTCATACTTTTTGGATTTTCTGGTTATCTGATAACGGTGCAGGCGAAAGAGGAAGGTGGGCGCCAACAAATTTTAACCTCCGATCCTCTCCGTTATATACCGTGCCTCGTGCCATTGCGGAACAGACCTGGCCATCCTGAATGGAAATCGCAAGATCTTGGGAACCATGGGGATTGGGGCGGATGGCGGATGTCCTCGTTTACAGCAGCGTCTAGACTTCTCGATACCGTTCAAGGCGTCAACATTCAACGCGTGTTGACGCGTTTTGACGACGCGGTCCAACGCGATAGCGGTTGAATGCGCTATAACATACTGTGATTATACTTTTCGCGAAGCTTTGAAGCTTGGGCCCTCTAATGTTCCTCTGTCCAGTATTTATAGGCCCAACATGAGGCTGTATTAAAGAATCCGACTCCTCGGAGCGCATTTCTGACGCTATTAAGCAGGAGTTCAACGTTCAACTGCCAGCGTATCAGGATCACTGAATAGTTGCATCCATGTTGAGTAAGAAAGGATCTGGACATGGCTTCTCTGTCCGTTGTCTGGGCCGTGGTTTGAGTAAAAGACCTTGCGACGTCGCCGCATTCTCACGCCGCATTGAACCTCCTCGTAATCTACGCCTTCGTCCGATTTTTATCCGGTCTTTGAAAGCTTTAGGTGGATGTTTTTCAGGACCCATGACATGCGAAAAAGTTGCCAGGCTCCGTTTCGAAGAAGCCTAGTAATTCTAAAAGCCCAAAATCGCCCTGGGCAAAGTCTATCTTCTTTTCTAACGTGACCCCACTAGCTTCTGTACACACGAGAAGAGCTCCGGGGGTTCTTCAGGGCAGTTCAAAGCTTAGCCTTAGCCTGAGCTGCCGCCTTCAGGCCTTGACGAAGGTCAGCTTTCAAGTCCTAGTACAAAGGGGTCAGTACGGGAACGAAGACATTTCGGTCATCTATACCTCGAGGTCCTCTAGCCCCACGCTGATTCTAACTAGTCTAGGATCTTCCTTGGGATCAGCTCTCGCTCGGTATTCTATGAGCGACTCATGGCCACCCAGACTGGTAGCAGGCTGTCATATGATGTCAAGTCAAGCACATCAGTGGGCACCAAAACCCAGACTTACAGCGAAGTATTTCGTGAGATGAGGAAGATGTTGAGCAGACTCGACTTGAGCCAGCTGTTGGTCATATCAGTCGCGATCCACCAACACGCACGATAACGATCATAATTACCTGAATAGAAAATGTGGCGTTCCATCCTCCTTCCAATTGCTTGCTAGGCTCGAAACCCCTCGCGTCTTTTTCTTGAAGCGAAGAGTGCCAAACTTTGCTCAGGATTCCTCCAGGGACTTCATCGAATGTCTGACCAGCCGGCGTGGCTGCTACTTTATTGAGCCACGCAACTAAGGCAGTCGCGGTCTCTGACTGGCGCCCCACCCTGAGATGGAGAGTACGAAGGGAGCGCAAGAGTAACCAAGACTCGAGTGAGCCTATCATGCTGCCAAGGTAAGTGCGGTCGTGTAGGAGCTGTTAGTTGGATTTGAGTAAGCATCCCAAACAGACGCCCATACACGCGACTGACTGTAAGCCACTCTTCCTTGGTCTTCACGGTCAAGATTCCAGCCAGGAGATCAGAATGACCACCAAAATATTTCGTCGCTTGAAGGGAAGGCACGAATCAGACAAACGAGGACCTACGCGCCACCACTTACCCGAATAGAGGATTCTTGAGAGTAGTCAGATTCGCTGGCCGAAAGTCAAGATAAAGTATGACACTTACACATCAACACCGAACTTGAAGGGATACTGGAGAGGAGGAGGAGCAAAAGTGGAGTCCACAATAAGCTTTCCCCCCACTTTGTGAATCTGCAATGCATCGTAGAATGTCAGACAAATTACTGTAGCCCAAGGGCATGTGCTGACTTTGTCCGCATAGTACTGCATATCCCTGAGTTACTACTGTCAACCTTCACTTTCAACAGATGAAGCATTCTTCTATACCTGGACTCGCCGGTAGGATTCACGGGCGTTTCGAGCCAACAAATGTCACCCTCCTGGTAGTCATCGTCAAGGTCGATGATTTTGACATCCTTGCTCTTGCTATACACTTCAATGGAACCATGACACCCAAAGTAGCCGCCTCGAATGGCTACGCGCTGAGGCTTCAAAAAGACCAGAGCCTAACGAACAGAACACGATGAGCACACATGCCAGGATTTAGCGAGGGGTCCCCAATCGTACGGAGTACGCAGCGGCCAGACCAGATGCATAGGTAGCAGCGTAACCTCCCTAGCCGGAAATTGTCATTATTCAATGTTGACCCTCGACAGTACAATGCTGCTGCGTACAGTGATTTTGGAAAGAATATGCTCCACTCGCGTGTTGACACCTTGGGTGTATCGCGAATAAACATGATGAGGGGGGTTCCAGAAGTCGACGCCGTTGAGATCGTTCTCCTCAACCGTGTAGCGAAATGCTATTGAATTGATTGGAGATCAGCTTTTAAACAGGGAAGTCCACAAGTAGTGACTTACTGCTAGTTACAGAAATTGAGGGGGCAATCTCCCGCTCTCGGTGTGACTGAGAAGCATCGCCATGGATTAGAACAGTTCCATTGGGTTTTGGTGTGTCTGCCATGGTGTGGGATGGGTATGAGAAACCGCAAAATGACTAGACCGCCTATTGGGTTTGCACACGGCCCGAGGACTTATACTAATGCCGCTCGAGGATTACGTGCTCAGGAGTCATTATAGACTGAGTCAGTACTACGCCTCAAACGAAGAAAGCGTTGAAGAATCCTCGGCCCTCTGAAGTACTGGGAATGGTGAGCGAGGGAGGCCGGGTAGCTTTCAATTGACATCTCGTGACACAAAGTATCACCAGCATCCGATGGCGCCACTGAGTATCCTTTCAGAAGTTAGATCCATAATCCGGACAAATCGAGGCCGAGGTCGGAAGAAATTTTTTTGTTTTCAATGCAGAATTGCCCGATATGTCCAGATCCGAGGTCAGAAATCGTGGGAATTTTGACCTTGTCCAAAGTCCGGACAAATGCGTGATCCAACCTCTGGGAGGAAATTCATGGGTCCTCACAGACTCCGACAGAGTCCCTGAGATGAATCGCACTCAGGAGTGACCGTCTTGAGCCGTCCTGCATATGCCCGTGCCCTACAAGAATTCAACATGGCTCAAAGGGAGATGGGCTACAGAGTACAGTCTTAGAAGTTTACATATCCAACAAAATGCACGACAAGTACTAACTTCTAAGTAGGAGTACAACCAGCGACATCGTTCAGCAAGACGCGTAATTAGAAAGTAAATGATAAAATTTAAAATACATATAGCATATCCAACCGAAATCAAAGCTGCACTCCAGCTTGGCTTTGATCTAGCAACCCAGAATCCCGAAGGAAGAGCCGCCACTGCTGGTCGATCCCAGACTCCCCCGAGGCCATCATACCTACGTTACCCAGATCTTGAAAGCCCTCGGGCAAAAGCATATCACCTTCCGGTTCCGAGAAGAAGCCGTGGAAGTTGGAAATCATGTCTTCATTGAAAAAGGAGGAACCGTTGTGTGGCCCACCAGGAAGTCCAACGAACGGTGACGCGTCGGTGTCTGCTTGATAGAAGGCTGATGACGCTGGGACATGCACGGACGAGGTCGGGGGAGGTTGGAATGTATGCTGCTCGTACTGCAGGTTCGTGACGGAAGTTTTGCGCTCATTCTTCAGCGGTGACGTGCGAGGGTGTTGCGAAGGGGGCAACAGGGAGATATATTCTACCAGCGATGGATGAACATCTGGTAGTGATTCAGCTGAGGGCGGCGATTCTCCTGGTTCACTATCCGGACTCTTGCTTGCTACAGGGCTGGGTGTAGTACTAGAAGGAGAGTTTGTTGATCCGGTGCTCTTGCGATTCACACCCCGGGAAGACAGTAGTTTACTGAAGAGCACACGAGTCTGACCACCGAAAAGGGCAAGTTCATCATCGCCGTAGTCGCGTCCCACAGAAGTAATAGGAGTAAGAGGATTACCGGCACGAAACTGCGAGTACGTCTGGAAGGCCTTTTTGCGCAGCCTGTACAAAATACCCTGACAAGTTGAGCAAAGTAAGAGAGCAAAGATCGCCTGAAGGGAGGTCAAAACGTACTGCACCACTCCGTGCTCTACGGGAATGCTTAGCGCCCTTTTCGAACAGATCGCAGGCCAGGCCCAGCTCGATGAATGCATTGGGAGCCATGGATGAAGACGGTGATCTTGTAACAATGCAGCCCACAATAATCTTCGATAGATCGTTGCTTAGATTGGCCCGAACGGAGTAGCACGCAAGGGACTTACAGCAGCGGAGAACACTGTGAGGCAGGATACAGAAAGCCCGTTAGCACATAACCACTTTCTGACGAAGAGTGATCCTTACAATGAGTCCACAAGCTCCACCAACGGCAGCAGAGTTCCGGAAATCGATCAATGTGATTCAAACTGGCTTTGATCACCCCTGATGCACACCTATAAGCAGCCAAGAACGAAGGGGCATAAGGACTCCTTAATGGGTTCACAGGATGATCCAGCATCGCCTGAGCAAAGAAGCTCCGGTGGATGTAAAGCAAAGCTACAATGTGTCTAGTGCCAAATATATATAGAGAGAGGTGCACGTACCGACGGATCGATATTGAGAGAGCAGACACCCTTTCATATACGAAGATGGAGTACAAGACTCATCATCTGGGTTCAAAAACATATTGAGATGAGGGGGAAGGCTGAGAAGTCTTCAGTACCAAGGTAAAACTGAACGCACCAAGGTGTCACTCACGTCATCTCCCGGACCTTCCTATCCAAGTCTAATATTGTTTGGTAGTTGGGTGCTTCAGCCGTCAACGTCAATTCCAAAACAGATGCCAGAATGTTTTTGCAGAAGTTATACTTCCATTGGTAATCTGTAAAGATCCTCAGCCAAAGGACTTTCGAGGAAGATGCACGCTCACAGCTTATTCTGGGATCACCGTTCTCATCCATTGGAACATCTTCGGTTTCAGCAGGCATCTCGCAGTCGATGTATGATGGCCTGATAGATGGCGGTCGGCCGAGAGCAAGAGACTAATACACGGTTATATTTTAGATAACACAAGGGGGAATTTGCTTACATAGAATGTCTCTACGCAGAATATCTCGTAGAAGAGTATTCGGCGCCGCTGGACAGTCTTCGCATCCATGTTCCACCTCGCACTGTCGCGATCTGTTCACACGACATTAGGCTATGACTGCCTAAATAATACGAGACTCACGGAGCCCAAGCTAGAAAGCGGAGAGATGGATGAATCTGCCGCGTAGGAAGTTGGAAGGGCTTACACTTTGAGCTAGCTTAGCCCCAAAAGACATGACTGCCCACTATGAAACACGTCAGGATGCCTCAAAGGGGAATCACAACGGAACACACAGTACTATCTGCCGTGTACCTCTTCCCACCCAAGCTGTGATATCCAGCCATGAGAATAATCGTTTGTACGGTTGAAATTTCTGGGGAATCGAATATGGAACGGAGTGACAAAGCTGCCCTGCTAAGAAAATAGTATTTTTCGGACTCGGCGTTGTCTTCTTTCATGAGCACGAGACAACTGTGAAGGTGCGAAAAGAACTTACATGGTTCTAATGTCAGGTCCATCAGTGCGCCCAGGCAGAGCACAATGAACAGCACTGCAAGTTTATGAGCAGATATGACATGAGGTCCAGGGGAATCTTGTTCTTGTCGGTCTTTTACAGACTTGTAGATTGGCGCGAGGATGTCATTGATGAGTTCGTCCCGTGTAATAGGCCGGAAGGACCACGTTCCGTGCTCGAGGTAAGTCTCACATAACGACCATGCACGAGGTTGCTCTGGAAGAGAAGAGAAGAGAATATCAATGCCCATTTCAACCCCTGTGTCGATGCTGAACGGAAAGAAGTTGGACAGATGCACTACGTCGCTAGAGAGCGCAGGCGGTTCGTCATCTTCTACACACGTCATTTCTAATTCAGCCCCAGCCTAAGCAATCGGGTAAGCTCTTTGTGAACGCGGAAAAGGTGCGTATCGAGGGACGGACTAGTAGTAATGTCTGCATGAAACAGCATGGAATGAGCGAAAGAAAACTGACTTCACCGATTATACAATATGCGCACCTCGGAGCCCGCGGATCTACCGAAGTATTTTGCTTCCCCACGATCACCGATAGTCAGTGTACCAAGGGCGTCAATAGAGTTACAATAGTTCTCCTGGATGGCTTTGTTTTCTCTTTGAACAAGATAGTTGGTCTCAGGACCAAACTTGATAGATAGAAGCTCATCACGCAGCAGAGGATGAGTCTCGTTGGAGACGCCAGACTGAAAAATGGCAAGAGCATCCTCGAGTTGTCGAATACGCTGGCCCATCTCAGCAATCTTGGCATGAAGTTGAGATGTATCTGCTAAGACGAATCTACGATCCCCAGGACTCGTTAGATTACTGACCTCCAATTGAAAGGCTACTAGTTACCTAGTCCCTTGACCGGAGGCAAGGCTACCATTGGGGCAAATAGACGGGCATCCTCGGCGAACTGACTGTCGTGTCAGACCTCAGAGTATCACCGGTTACAGAGAACGTACCGCAGCTAGAGCACTGTACCGACGAGTTAGAAAAGGAAGGACATGCGAGAGGAACATACAACACACTGGTAGACCTTTGTCGCACTTTAGCTTCAATCTTTGTTAGAAATTTTAGTACAAATAGTACCAAAACTGCGTGAGATATCACCGTCGGCACTCAGCACAAGAAATCTGGAGACTCGGTGAGGTGCGGTATACAAGGGTTGAACTGGAAGCACACCTCTCCACGTGCCCTTCTTGCATCGATGTCTTCGTCGTTGGAATGATTTCTAGACGCTCGTCGGGAGTTACTGCTCTGGGTGGCAGGCATCAATGATTGTTGGTCCTAAGAAAGATGAGTTTATTCTGGGTACTTGTAGTACTGAATTAACGAAACATATGACCAAGCTCAGTGACCAAGCCAACCTTATTTTTAGATCTCGGCTCGGCTCGGAGACTGATTGGTCGGCATGGTTTAAATTAGACTACTGTGGCGCAGTTGCCTCTCTCCTTCCAACCACCACCTCAAGACGCGTTTCTGGTTTTTATTTCTACTTTTTAAACCGCAAATCGATCATCGCCTTTACGATGTTGCTCAACACTGCTCTTTTTGTATCCCTCGCCACCTCTTTCTCCCTCTATCCTTCCGTTTCGGCCTCGAGTTCCCCCGCTGAAGCCGTATCCCGAAGCGTCTCAAGAACTCACACATTGCCGGATACATACACATTCGATCCTCGCGATGGATGGCAGACTATGAATTTCACCGATCTCTCTTACAAGTACCGCCGAGGTCTGGATGATAACGACGACGATAACGACCAAGACACGCTGGACGAACTCGATCTGGACGCGCGTGACTCCACG
>RZIO01000007.1:814114-828314 GCA_004338095.1 Gloeostereum incarnatum | reverse complement strand
TGAGGCATGTAGGTCAGTGCTCTTTTCGATCGTCTTTTCGAGGGATTCTTTCTCTGATAATTCGATGCTCTCAATCTTTCAGGAGGAAGAAGATCAAGTGCGATGGCTCTGAACCCACTTGTTCTCAGTGTTCCGCGTCGGGATCCCAGTGTACTTGGCTCCAGACCAAAGATAGAGCTGCTCTAAGCAGACAGTGCGCCCGATATCCTCTCTTTCTTGGGTGAATTACTGACCTTGCACTATCTTTCAGCTACGTTCAGGAATTGGAGGCCAGGCTACTTCATATGGAGTCTCTCTTCAACCAGATTGCGCCTGTTCTGGAACAGATGGGAACATCACCGAACGGCGTCGCTGTAGCGGCTGTAGCCTCTGCTTCCTCCTCTACAAGCTCGGGATCGTCTTCAGAAGGACAGACTCCTGCCATATCACCCACTAATATCCTCCGCTCCATCGCTCCCAAACCATCCAACATTACAGACCTCACCGCAAGCAAGTCCACCTCCGCCTCCGATTCTTCGACTTCAATCAAGGTCGAGGATGAAGTCAGCGACATCTTCGGGCAGCTCGCTCTAGATGAATACGGCCACATGCGATGGATAGGCGGCTCGAGCGCCATGTCGCTCATCCAGTCCTTCCGCGCACTCACCTCTTCCCCTCTCCATCGCATTTCTCCCATGGAAGAAGACCCATCCGCACCAGGTCCCAGTGTCAATAAATTATATTTCCCTGCTTCCGTCTTCTTTGGTAAAGTGCACGCTCTACCCGGGCCAGAGGAAGTCGAGTACCCTGAGCGGGACCTTGCGGACAAGTTGGTCAGTCCGACTTTCTCTCCCGCTACTATCGGAATAATCGTGTTCATCTGACTGTTTATGTCATTCAGGTCGACGCATACTTTGCTCGATTCCACTTTCTAATGCCAGTCATCGACAAGCCATCCTTCTTACACAAGTATAATATCATTATGAACAACACACATGATACACATCTCGCTCGTACTGAGACCGCTTTCATCTCACTTGTTTTTGCGGTCTTTGCTTGTGCGGCCAATATGATTCAGGATCCTAGACTTAATACCGGTGATCGTCACGATGATGGTGGTATGGGTATGATATACTACGAACGGTATGTGTCTCGCCGTCGCCTCATACTTAGAGCGAGGGGACTTATACGTTTGGTGCTCAGCGCTCTTATTTTACAATACATCAGTCATGCCAGTATACAACCGGCGCATGTTCAATGCTTCCTCCTTCTGGCATCTTTCTTATGCTCGGTGAATTGCCTTCCGCAAGCATGGATCCTTGTCGGACAAGCCGTACGATCCGGACAAGACCTTGGTCTCCACGTATGTCTTGTCATTCCCTCCATTCCGCATGGTTTACCTCATCCACCTGACTTTGTAGCGTTCTCCGAGGCGTCTAACAACCACCCCCATCGAGAAGGAGACTCGCAGGAAAATCTGGTGGGGAGTGTATACTCTTGATAGGATGCTCGCCCTTGCCTTGGGTCGGCCGCTCGGGATAAACGATTCCGACTGCGACGTGGAACATCCAGTAGAAATCGACGACGAACATCTGCCGGAGTACTTTAGTGGAGCGCTTCCGCAGCCGACACAGCCACCTTCGTTGATGACAGGTTTTGTCCTCATGATCCAGCTGTACGAGATCGCGGGGCGCGTGCTCAGAGAGGTGTACGCGTTGGAGAATTGCAAGGACAATCTCGAGCCGGAGAGGAAGGCCGAGCTGGCTCGCACTGTGGAAGCTCTCGATGCCGAGCTGACCGATTGGTGTGAGAGCTTGCCTGTCGTGTTCAAATCACAGTCGGACACGAACGAGCAGGTGTCAATGAGTGCGGCACTTTGCAGCCATTATTATTCGGTCCTGACCACGCTCCATCGGAATTTGGTACCCATCAAGCGGGATCATCCCGGCACGCCCAAATCCACTGCCAAAGCGGTTTCTTCGGCGCGTTCGTGCATTCGGCTCGCACCTTCAATGAGGGACGTCGTGCCGCCTTCGCATCATCTGGCGTTCTTTATCCAGCACCTGTTTAGCTCGGCTGTTATCCTTCTTCTGTATGCCATGCACTGTTCCGATACGCGCACGGCGCAGGCTGCTATGGATGAGGCCAAGACCACCCTCGCCGTCTTGGAGTCTTGGGAAGGCCAGTGGCCTGGCGCAAAGAAGTGCAAGGAGCTGTTGGTCGACTTGGCTGCTACTGCTCAGGAAGCTATCGCCCAGGGCCCACCTAGTGAGCGACCTATTGCTCCCGCCCCGCCGCTGCCTACGACGGCGGCTCCGGCGATGCTAGAACGGCGTAGGTCGGTCACGATTGCGTCGAGCAGTGTTCCTGCGCGGGCAATCAAGGCGCGGGGATCTCGGAGAAATCACTCGAGAGATCCTTCCACTGCAACGAGGCGGATGGCTGCTGTTTCGCCTTACGATAGTAAGTCCCCTTGCATCGATCTGTATGGAATGTTTTTCTCATTGCTTATATGTTGTAGCCGCTAACCGTGCTCGCTCGACCTCACGGAAACGTGGGCATGACGAGAGTGAGGAAGTCACAAGCCCACTCGTGCCATTCTTCCACAGCTTTTCGAGTCCTCAGCTTCGTGCGAGCAAATCTGGAAGCACGCATTCGTCGCCGGCATCGGGTACCCTACCGTCTCCTGTCATGACGATGAACGATAACTCTCAGGATAGTCCGACGCTTGCGCAGAATTACGTCTTTAGTTCTCCCGGACTGTCACCTGCGCCTCTTCCGCCATCACCGTCTTATCCAGACTTTGACTATGGCTCCATACTTGGACCGCAGTCTTCGAGTCAATGGAACGGGTCGAACGGACTCGATGGACTGTATTCCGCCTCGTCGCAAGATAGCTCGATGGCTTTCGGAGGCTTCGGGGGTGGGAGCAGCAGCAGCAACGGCGGTGTCTACCCGAACTATGATTCCGCGGGGATGTTGGCTGGGTTGTCGACGACTCCGCCCGGGGGGACAGGGTTCGCCGCTCCCGGGCTACCGTTCAGAGGGCTGGAGTATATCAAGAACTACAGCAGCAACGGTGGGTATCCTGTGAATGACCCGGAGAGTCTCTGGCAAGGTTATGATCCAGGTGCTTTCGAGTATAATCCCGATATCCCGTTCACGTTGGGGGATATTGAGCTGCAAGATGGACAGAGGTAAATTTTGAGATTATTTTGATGGACTCGTGTTTCTTGCTTTCTTCGTTTCCTGTATACAGTTGTACCCATGGCGGCCTCCTTACTTATGTACTTTATTGCCCCTCACGTCCTGTATCTTTACTCTTACATTTACTATGATTCTATATGCCATTATATTAGTTTCGAAGACAATAATAATGTACCAATGTATTACTGTGTGTGTGTGTGTCGAAAGTCCCCAAATCACAAGAACCAGAGGTTCTTGTTTCTAAGTTTCCAGACATTAGTTGCCTCATAAGGGGAATCTATTGTCTTGTTGATTATATCTAGATCTGGAAAATTTGCCACGTGGACACGTATTGTGATGTATATAAAGACAGGTCAACGAGCTCGATTTCTTCCCAACACGCGACATTCATCTCGAAAACTCCCCTCTCAGTTGTCATAATGTCTTCCTGTGGTTATCTTGACGAAAGAACACCGAATGCGGGCTCCGACCGCAGCCCAACGACGTCCCCCACCCGGTCGACTTCTGTAATTGCACCATCTCTCGCCAACCTACCTGGAATTCGTGATGCCACCACTTTGGAAATGCATCGGTCTCTGCCAGCGGCGCCGACTCCAACGCTCGGAGACATCGATCGAGGTGAAGTTCTCAATCGGCCCCACTTCCAAGCCGCTCGGGAGAAGATGGAAACAGAGGCGCGAAACTCGACGTCGACAGACCGTAATGCCGATGGGACGATGTCGGCGAAACAGGCCAGCGCTCAGGACGTTAAGTTGGAGGAAGGTAGGTCCAATGTGCTGCATAATGCTCGAGATGGGCAGCCGATGGTCAGGGAAGGTCCAGATGTGGGTGCTAGCTCTCCCATGCATGCCTCGGACAGAGAAGAAACTCCCAATATGCCACGAGGTACGCCCCGACTGCTAGCACATTCAACACCTCTCACTCGTATCTCACTGTCTCTAGCTACATGTCCCGAGACCGGTAGACCTGGAATGTTTGCTAGCAATAGCGAGCAAATGAAGAAAATCAAGCAGCTGTACTCTGAGCATATGCAACACATCACGAATATGCACATAGAACACATCAATACGCTGGCGGAAGTGATCGAAGCTAAAATGGAGAAGAATTCCGAGGATTTGGAAACCCTTGTCAAGGAAATCGAGAAGGCGACGGAGCAGGCAGTATCGATGCAATCTACCTTGGAGGATCGATCCAAGAAAATCGCTGAAATGATCGACAAGCTCAACAGCGTGACCAACAAAATGTAAGTCATAGTTGCTTGGTGATTTGCGGAGTTCTTTTGCATGCTGACTATTCTGGAAGTAATACCTTGTGTGCCACATGAATCTGGCACCGATTGCTAGTCACTGTCCTTTCCTGACATGTATGTACTGCTGTGTTTCTAATGATGTTATCGTCTTCTCCTGTATTACATCCACCTTTTCGCTCCCCTTCTTCCCAATACCTACATTGGGGCTTCCTTCGAGATGCTTTATTGAAGGGCCCCACAACCTATACAGGCCACATACATAGTAATATCATAGTCACCATGATCTAAGGGATGCTTGGGAGTCCCTGAAAACTCTCAGTGCGTGAGGTGGACATCTGAGTCTACAGATGATGCGGCCATTGATCATCAGACATGCATGATCCTCCCTGTCTAACGAAGAGGTTGATCGCTCGCGTGCGACTTATGGACATCAAAAGATGTGGCAATGCGTCTAAAAACCAAAGACGGCAGAATGTAGGGGTCTTCCTCTCCGGCTGGGTATCTAGGAGCACTCTTGATCAAATAATTGCAGCTGTACATTCGGGAGCCATTGAGACGAGGTTATTAAAGATCCTTGAGGCTCGTAGAAGAGTTGAGGGCATGATCAGAGAGTGCATTGTCAGAGGACCTTGTTTCCACCACTCACGGCTTGTATTAGCCATCTAGCCAATTGTTGATCCTTACTGCACAAAGCCAGTGCAGGAGGCCACAGAACGGAGTCATCTGAGGGATCTTCCGAGAAGAGATTATTTAATTTATGGAGCAGCTATTTTGATGCAATCGACCTATTTTGTGTCAACTTCCCGGTAAAGGGTAATAATTTAAATCTCCTTCGACCATAGTGGCTCAAGAAACGCCACACGGCACAGCCACGTTATGCTTAGCGTCGGTGATGCGCAATATCCGTTCGGTCCAAAACATAGCCGATGACATAGCCGGCGGTGGGGAAAACCTGGGGAAGTTGTCTGGACACTTTCATCGTAAATACCACCACAAATGGCCCCACATCCTATTGTTGAATTGACTTCAGAAGCCTCCTGGGCTATGGTATAGTTTCTTCAATAATTTGGGTACTTCTTTCCTGACATCTTGCTCGCAGGTAGAGGACAAGTTCTCGCCGTACGCTAAGGAGACTTTGGCTAAGCTCATCGTCTTCCTTCAAGTCAGCAGCAACCTCAGTTTGATGCATCTTTCCTGACTTGGAATCTATAGGAAGAAATTCTTCCCGCTGTTCAAGTCGCGCATGCACAGTTGCCTAAGGATCCTGCACAACGATGGAAGACTGTCATTCCCATCATCGAAGAACTGAAAGTCAAGGCGAAAAAGCTCGGATTATGGAATCTCTTCTTAAGCAAAGCACAGTATCCTCAATACGGTGTCCCTCTCACCAATCTAGAGGTGCGTGTTCGTTGTGTCAAGCATCATGCTGCATTGTTTCTGACCCGAAGCGTCAGTACGCTGTCATGGCAGAAATTTTGGGACGTGGCGGACATATGGCTCCTCAAGTCGTGAATTGTTCTGCCCCGGACACCGGAAACATGGGTACGTCAGGAGGTTATGTGGTTCGCTTCGTCACTGATCAAATCTAAAGAGGTGTTGGCGCGTTATGGTAATGCTGAACAACAGAAGAAATGGCTCATTCCTCTCCTCAACGGGGAGATTCGCTCAGCCTTCTCAATGACAGAGAAGAACGGTCTGTTCTCCCTCTATTCCCTGCTCCCCCACTAAACTTCGTCCAGTTGCCTCTTCTGACGCGACTAACATCCGTACCAGCATCCGACGTGACGGAGACGAGATTGTGATCAATGGCCACAAGTGGTACGCGCACACCTCATGGTTTACCTCGCCCGTTCCTCGAAGGTTGACTCTTCCCTAGGTGGATCAGTGGCGCAGGTGACCCACGCTGCAAACTGCACCTTGTCATGGGCAAGAGTGATGCGGGAAACAATAACACGTATAATCAACAAAGCGTCGTTATCGTGCCTGCAGACGCACCAGGGGTGAAGGTCGTCCGTCCCATGCAAGTATTTGGTTATGACGACGCACCCGAGGGACATTGCGAGATCATCTACGACAATGTGCGTGTGCCTTTGGGTAATTTGGTTCTTGGATGGGGGAGAGGCTTCGAGGTTAGTTTCTTCTTCCTATCTTGCAAGGCCGTTTCACGAGTGTGGACTTGTAAGTAGATTATTCAAGGACGACTTGGGTTGGTGCTTCTATCATATCTGAATACCCGGCCGTTCAATTCTTCTCAAGGCCTGGACGAATTCACCACTGCATGAGGTCTATCGGAACTGCACAAATGGCTCTTGACACAATGCTTGTAAGGGTCACAGATCCTTCACGGAAAACCTTTGGAAAGTACTTGTACGAGCACGGTACGTTCTTTCGGTTGAGGTTCTGTTGCTCCGCTGAAACCTCACCGACACGAAGGAACTGTGATTGCGGATATTGCGAAATCACGCGCTGAGATCGAAGGCGCTCGATTGCTCGTGTTGAGCGCAGCCTTGCAGATTGATAAACACCTTGCCAAAGGTGCACTAAAAGAAATCGGTATCGCAAAGGTATGCCCTTCGGAAAATCTAGGCTACATGGTGGCTGATTCCGCTGCAGTTTGTGGTTCCGTCGATGGCGTTGCAAGTCATAGACCGTGCCATCCAATCTTTCGGTGCGGAGGGCGTATCTCAGGATCAAGCCCTTTCGTCTGCTTGGGCTGGTTTGAGGACTTTGAGGATCGCTGATGTGAGTGTATCATTCAGTTCTTCGGAAACGAAGCTGACCTCGAACAAAAATGCAGGGACCGGACGCTGTATGTCTCTTGTATTGACTATCTCAAGAGCCTCCACTGACCAGCTTTTAGGTACACATCCAACAGGTCGGCCAACGCGAGCTCCGTCGAGCGCCTGCTCTTGCCGAAAAGGCCCACGAGGTCAAGAGAAAGGAGAAAGTGTTGCTTGAGAAGGCTGGGCTGAAAGCGCATCTATAAATATTTATGAAGCATGTGTACCCATTGTATCATCTTAAAGATATTTATTGGAGCAAGCGATGGCCTTTTGTGTACGCGTTGTTTGTTCGTCCATGCAATTTCCCAAATTGGATATTTTGGTTTCCGGCTTATACCACCATACATGTCGTCCGCACTCGGCTCAACAGTTTTGAGGCCCAGAATACGCCTCCATCGGAGGCACACCTGGTCAAAGTCGGCGACGACCTCTGCAAAAAAATCGCCACCTCCTTTGCCTCCTCACAAAATGCGCGCCCTTATCTCTCTCTACCACCAATGCGACACATTCGTTACTTATGAAAATCTTGAGGAGCGCATCAACGAAACCTTCGCAAAGGGAAGCTCTTCACAGCTCGCGAACATCATCGAATCTGGTGTGCACAAAGGGAACCTGCAAAATTTGAACCAGTCGAGATTGACGCATCCTCGGCTGAGCATCTGGGAAGACGAGGGTAGCCATAAGCACAATGTTACCACTGCGCCAGCTGGAACTTGGAGTGTCCGGGTCACGCAAAGGGAGGCTGAAGTCAGGGAGGCGCTTTATGGGGTGGATAGAAGTGATAATCGGAGGATGTTGCCCGGTCTGGAAGTTCTGAAAGAAGGGGGAGACATACCTGTCGCGGTGAAGAGCACGAAACCAGGAGGGAAAGCATCTCCCATTCATGAGCTTTCTGTGGAAGATGCGTACTTGGAAGAGGTCTCTACGAAGGGATCCAAGTCGTAGGTGAGTGCAACTCTGTTGTCATGGCTTGTACATTGTGATCTGACATCCTTCTAGCTACGTTCGAAATACAGGTTTATATATGCTTGATATTCCGTCTTCCGCCTTTCACTTCATACCCAATGTTGAGGAATAGTTTCGCCCTGCGGTCCCCAAGTCTATTTCATTGAGTCCAAACTGAGTTCGCTTCCCCCCAGGCCCTTAGAGGCACTGACGTCAGGCTACATCAACCCGTAGGAGGTCGCAAAAGTCTAGAGGAGACACTTGTGGTCGCTCACCACACAGAGACACAAGTTCTAGGCTGGGCTCCTTTCAATCCCAGTTCGTACGTAGCGGCACAAGGCCTGCCAGCAAGAAGTGAGCGGAAAGTTCGAAGTTTTACTAAGGAGAGCTAAGGAGAGAGTCTTGCCTAGTTCATCCAAAGATGGTTTCGGGAGGTACAAAGCGCGAAGACAATGCATGCTTCTGCCAAAGTTTCATAGCAGCCTCTGCCTAATGACCAACGCGCTACGAAGACTCGTGATCCCACGTAGCAATGCCAGGTAGCATCCGCAACTCCCGATACTGATCCTGATTCAACTAGTTAGACTCTCCCCTCAATAGGAACTTCGTTCCTTTTTATTGGCAGGCCTCCTGCCGATACGCACGAAGTATGTGACACAGGACTAAACGGGGCTGCTCACCGTTCATGAGCTTTCTGCGAAAGATGCGTGTCGGGAAAGAGGCCTCGAAAAAAATTACAGTTGTAGGTAAATACACATATGTTGTGTTGAGTTATGCATTGGATTCTGACATCCTTCCAGCTACTTGTAACTACAGGTTTAATTACGCTTCTCTCCGTGTCTTTGTTATCACCTCAAACCCAAAGCTTGGGGAAGGGTTTGATCGCACGGCCCTAAGAAGAGAAAGTCTGCCTCGTCATCCCCGTTGCTTCGGTCGAGGTTGAACACGGCTGTCTTTCCTCCTTGCTCTTGGACAGCGTACGCATATCCAGCCGCTGGATATACCTTTGGAGACGTCAGTTGATGGACTTACAGCAACAGCTATTTTCCATACAGTGGATGAAGTCCCAACAACGATACACATGTCCGCCTCGTCTACAAGTTGGTCGATTATTTCCAAGTGTTGAGGCATCTCACCGAACCACACAACACCCGGTCTGGCCAAGGCATCACATTTAGAGCATCGTGGAAGGGATGATTCGGGTAATGTTGGATCCATTGCGTTCGAGTCAACAAGAACCTCAGTACCTCTGAGACCCTCACAGATAGGTGAAGACGTGTTAAATTCTCTGTGGCCACATATTTCTGACGTACACACAACGTCAAAAAGTTTGCCGTGCATCTCTAGAGGTTGACTGGGGGTTTCCTCAGAGGCCGGAAGCTGCTCCAGTGCCCTACCACTGAGGCCGTCGACATTTTGAGTGATGAGATGAAATGTGGCTGAAATTCCCAATCCTTGTCGGACGGATGGAAATGAGAACTGAGCGAGAGCTTCGTGAGCGGCGTTGGGATGTGCCTTTAACGCCCTGCAAAAGACGCAATAGATAATCCGTCTCATTAGGTAGACTCTCTGTGGCGTGTTCACTCACATTTCACGTCTGTAATGATAGAATTGCCAGACCAGGGACGGGTTCTTATTGAAAGCTTCCGGCGTCGCGAGCGACATTGCATTATGCTTTCTCCATAGCCCGCCGGCGCCCCGGAAGGTTGGGATGCCTGTTTCAAAGTTATAGCCTCATCTAATCGCAGGAGCGTACTCATACCTGAAGCCGCAGATAAGCCGGCACCGGCAACTGCAATGATGTGCTTGGAGGTCGTAAGGGCTTCTCTGAATGTCCCCATGTTGCTGGATTGAATTCGATTGCCTGATCCCCCTGAAGACATGGGATTATCGTAAAACAAGCAAGTCGCGGTAGACGGTGAGTGATCAAGAAGAGCGTTTACTTAATCTCCACTGTGACTTGCTGAGACTTCAGTGGAATCATCGACGCGTGATTCCAAGTTGCACCCGACTGTCTAGGCCTCGGGATTGTAAAGGTAGCCCTTCATAGGCTTCCGATCCCTTCGTTCGGAGCGCTACGGTACCCAACCTGCGTATGGCGTCTTTTCGGGAATGCCTTTTCTAATAGTAATACATGCACAGGGTAAATATCTTTCACTCCTATCTCATCTCGTTACCCTACCTCTTAACCATGGGAAGTCTATTTGGGCACCGTCAATATCATAGTTCAACTGGGCTGGAGTAAACCGCGTGAAAGACCTCAGTGAAGTAAACCGCGTCCATGCGTTTTTGCAAGTTGGTTTGTCGGGGAAGGGTCCAATCTCAGCTCTCCATTTAGTAGTCGCGTCTAAGAACGTAGATGCCTTGTACTCCGAGCCGGAGATGAGGCCTTGAGGCTTAAATATACGAGTTCCTATGGAAGCCATCTCGATTGTTAGGCTCTCAGGGATGCAACTGATGGTAATAGTCTCAGTGGACGCTCTTCGCGTTGTGTAATAGTTTAGCCAGAGGCAGATGGGGGTCTCCTGGTAGCTTTCAGTTGAGTTGAAACTTGGGTCGTCCTGAGTCGTTCAGGTCCCGGTGTCGTTGGAAGCTAGGTCAGACTCCAGATATCAATAAATCCGAAGCCTTTAGCATGGTTGAACGTTGAACGTTGAAGAATGAATCTGATGAACCCGAGATGGACGATCGCGAGCGTGGAAGAAAGCAATGATCGAACCCGGGTCCCGGAAATCACTCGGATGGGAGTGCCTTCAAAATTGACTCTCACAACTGATAGCCCTCCTGGAAGTGTATACTGTATGAGTTTGAAGCTCTTTCCAATACCTCTCCAAGGCCTCCGCATCTACACTATATCTGGATTGACCAAAAGGTCTCTTCATTTTCCAATCAGAATGGCTAGTACTCAAACATCTTCCGTGAGTCCTGTCGATAAATTTCTGCGGTATTTTTGTCTCACTGCAGCTTTCAGTTTGGGCTCAAAGATTCTACTTTGGTAAAGACCCAAGGCCTAATCGATGGAAAATGGGTCGACGCAATGGACGGCGCGACGATTACCGTTACCAGTGTGCATCTATTCTACCTTTATTTTCGTATCTCATACAATGCATTTTCAGACCCTGCCACGAATGAGACGCTTGGTACAATCCCAGAGATGGGCCTTGCTGAGACAAAGGAAGCTATCGATGCTGCCGCGAAAGCATTCCCATCCTGGAGTAAAACCACGGCCAAAGTACGATTCTTTTCATCGTTCGAAAGCAAGCTGGTCTGAGCTCTATTCTAGCAACGACATGATATCCTCCTTAAATTCTTCGCTCTTATGAAGGAGCACCATGAAGATCTTGGACGACTGATTGTCCGTCGGCCGTTCGCTCTAAATTCAAGGACTAATCCCTTGACAGACTCTTGAAAACGGCAAAACCCTCACGGAAGGATTGGTGCGTATCTTCTTTGTCATTACGATGCAATAGGACTCTCACACTGGAGCAGGGCGAAATCGCTTACAGCGCTTCGTTCCTCGAGGTAAGGGTTATCCTACACCCATCCGATGATATTTTGATGTCATAACTGATCTCATGACAGTGGTATGGTGAGACCCGCCGTGTTTCTTCTCCCGCCTTATCAGTTGTATTGACCCCCATGCTATAGCTGAGGAAGCCGTGCGAACGTATGGAGGTAAAGTGACCCCTAAGGCAATTAACGCATCATCCTTAACTCTATTCCAGAGCAGATACCTTCTCCTGTACCGAGCACCCGGAACATAACGATTAAGCAGCCCGTCGGTGAGTACACGCTCCAACGACTCTTATGCACACGATTGACGCGTCTAATTCCATCGCTTAGGCGTTGTGTATGTTGCTCTACCTGGTATAACCACCCCGGATGTTAACAATGACATTGTGCCTCCAGATCCATCCTCACGCCATGGAATTTCCCTTCCGCCATGATCACCCGAAAGCTTGGTGCGGCCCTCGCCGCTGGATGCACCGCTGTAGTCAAGCCGCCGCCAGAGACACACCGTATTCTGCGTTAGCTTTAGCTGAGGTAGCCAACATCCTTGCCTCCATTCCCTGTCGCCTCCTCATTGACCACGTTTCGATAGCTAAGCAGGCGCGCTGGTGTACCAGACGGTGTCATCAACGTCGTTACCACTCATAAGAACGTGCAGGAGGTCGGAAAGGAGATGTGCGAGAGTAAGATCGTCAAGAAGGTGACTTTCACCGGATCTACAGGTGTCGCCAAGATTCTCGCCGGAATGGCTACCAGCACCCTCAAAAAGTGGGACCCTCCCTCGTCGATCTGGCCTTCGTTAAGCGACTGACTGATTGGCGTAAAAAATGCGCAGAATATCCATTGAAGCTGGTGGAAACGCCCCGTTTATTGTGTTTGATGACGCTAATATTGACGAGGCTGTCCAAGGTGCTTCGCTTTCGCTCCTAATCCAATCCTTCCTTTGTGCTGACTGGATCGTCAAAAAAAAAGCTGCTGTCATTTGCAAGTTTCGGGGAAGCGGCCAGACCTGCATCTGTGCCAACAGGATCTACGTTCAGTCCTCTGTCTATGCCGAATTCTCTGCCCGTCTCGCCGAGAAAGTTACTGCGTTCAAGGTTGGAAATGGATTGGATAAGGATTCGTGAGTTTCATTTCTCTCTCTCAGCCTGTCCGTCCGTACGTCTCACCCTGCATCTCACAGGACTCATGGTCCCCTGATCCACACCCGCGCTGTAGAAAAGGTTGTCAGCCACGTAGACGATGCTGTCTCCCGCGGTGCCCAGATCCTGACAGGTGGTAAACGCATCGGAGGCTCAGACTCCTCCTTCTACCTTCCCACCGTCCTCTCCGACGTCCCCCCGGACGCACTCATCAACACCGAAGAGACCTTCGGACCGGTCGCTGCGTTGTGTAAATTCGAGACTGAGGCCGAAGTGATCAGCCTCGCGAACGACACCGAGTTCGGGCTGGCGGGGTATTTCTTCTCGAGGGACGTCGGGAGGGTGTGGAGGGTGGCGGAACAGTTGGAAGTGGGCATGGTCGGTACGAACACCGGTCTGATCAGTTCGGCTGTCATCCCGTTCGGTGGGATAAAGGAGAGTGGACTGGGGAGAGAGGGTGGGCCGCGGGGGATTGATGAATATATGAATGAGAAATTGATCGTGTTTGGTGGTATATAAAAGGGTGTTGAAGTAAAAGGAACACTGTATTCTATTCTGTGTCCATAGTGGTGGGAGAGAGGACGACGAACGCGTTTGATAATTGGGCACAGCAAAAGTTGGGCTCCCTTTAGGGTAAGGACTCGTCTAGCACAGCAAACGTTCTTGTCTTTTACTTCCACTCTGGCGTACTTTTGATCTTCTATCCTAGCTAGTGAAATGATTATTGTATAGGTGACAGGCAAGAACGAATCCTTTCGGCAGTTTCCTTGCATCTAGCTTTGTCTCCATTGTTCCCTTTTTGTTTTTTCTTATTCTTCTTGGAGTTCTCGCCTTTGGTATAAAAGCTTTCTAGCCGTCCTTCTGTCACCACTCTAGCTTCCATCGCGACCACCATGGCCCCAAACCTTCGCAGCACTCCAGCCAGAGCCAATGCAGCCCAGCTGCAGACACCGACATCTACCCCGCGCAAGATTCCCCACTGCACGACCTGCAAGCGTCCTAGAGCCGGCCATCCACGTGCTGGCTGTCCTTACGGTCCCACCAACACTCAGGTCGAGGAGGATTTCGGAAACATGACCATCTCCTCGCGCGACAGAAAAGACGGCGACGTCTTGTCGAGTGGCTCCCTCGATTCCCTCTCTACCACGTCTTCCGCCGTCCTCACGGAATTGGCTCGTCCCGGTTTCCTTGACTCCCCTCTGGACGAGCTTCCACAGTTGAAGTTCCCCACTACTCCAAAGTCTGAGGACAAGAAGTTCTCGCGCATCATGCCCGGCACATTCACGCCTCTCACCCTCAGCCAGGCGTCCTTCCAACAGACGCAAGATGAGGAAGAAGAAGGAGAATCAAACCTCCTCCATCGATCAGAGTCCACTGAGACCCTC
>RZIO01000007.1:748158-772360 GCA_004338095.1 Gloeostereum incarnatum | reverse complement strand
TTTATATGGGCACCGCTCTCCAACGCCTGGAAAATCAGCTGTAGGGCCATATGGGATAGGACAGCTGTCCATCAGTTCGCTGCCTAACAACATTCTGAAAGAGTTATTGAGTGTCATTCTGCCATGATCAGGTCGGAGGACTATGCATGAAGTGTTTGTGACTCGCGCCGGCGCGTAAAGGTATTCCGATCCGATTCGGAGATTTAGGGCTCTTTGAAGTGGCGTCTAGGTGGCACTTTTGTTTGTAAAATTTAATAGGAGCCAGCGAGAGGGGTGTATTTTCGCGCGGCCAAGAAGGTATTCTCTCGAAAGAGAGTCTATGCCGCTATGTAGCACTGAGACTGCAAAAGGATTCCCGTCATATCTAACCATCTACATGAAGTCATCTAGCCTACGTCTCTGGAATAAATGATGCGCTGAATTTTGAGTCTTCTTGAACTTCAGATCCTCCCCGACCTCATACGTTCCATGAGGATCCAAAACAACTGGATACCTGCCCGGACTCATCCCCATCAATATCTCCTCTACTGACAATTCACAGATGCTGATGTCTTGCATCTCGGGAATTTCGATTATCGTCGCAGGAGTGCAAAATCCCAACAGCGTCAGATGAGGAAGGCGCATCACTGTTTTCACCACTTCGGCCTATACACCATAGGAGATCAGTTCGCGAAATGTAAGGTAATGTCGTACTGCTTACCGGCCCTGTTGTACTCAAACTCGAGTCTTCAATATCCACCATGTTCACGCTCAGAAAAAGCTCCCGGATTTGCTTCAGGTCTCCGAAGAAGTGAGCGTTGCCGGGTGTGCAGCACCAAAGGCCGCTGCGAAACGGGTCGCATTTCACGTAAAGCTTTTCCAAGCTCATGGTATGGCTCCGCGCCAGGCACGCGTAGAAATCTTCAGCGAGATTGTCATTCATCAGTACTTCCTCTTCCGGTGTTTGAACGCCATATTCCACGTTTATCTCTTTGAGTCCGGAATAGAGAGACAAGTAGGTGATCAAGGATCTGTCGACACGGTCCACTGATATCGAATGCAGGCGAGTCCCAGTGTGGTGCAGGACATCCCAAAACGACGTAGAATTTGTAGAAAGGGAGCAACTTTTCGTCTGGAAAGATCGGAGGTTTTTGTAGGCATGGAAACAATGTGAAGGGAGTTATACAGGAAAGAGCAACCCTCGAGAGTGAGCGTCGTTAGGGAGGTATGCGTGAGCTTGTCAAAATCCTTGTCAAGTGGGTAACGTTGAACGAAGAATTCGAGGCCGTCATGGGTTGCGTACTGCGTATCGACGGATATATCCAGTTCAGCCAGTTTTGAGGTTATGAGAAAGAATTGGGAGAAGCAGGCTGTCCGATTCGCTGGCCAAGCTCTTAGCACGAAGGGTCAAAGATAGATGACGCAATGTGGAAAATCCACTAAGCGAATCCAGTCCGAGACCCCCGAGGATCCTAGGGTGATGTGCGCGCTGAACCAGTTGAAAGGTTTCCAGGTGAGGAAGAGCGCTGGCGGCCTGTAATATTGACTGTAAGGCCCATCCAGGGTACGGAAATTGATTGTGGGCAGGCTCAAGCTTCAACTTGGGGTGGTCCTTTGACAGGAATCTGAAACGGGTACTGAGTGAGTGTGCTAGACGATAGAATAGTAGGCCAACAGACCTGAGCGTTCTGAGACGAGACATGGAGCTGATGATTTTGAACAGGCTCTTGGACATCTCATCAACACCTGGTTCGACGATAGGGTTACGAAGAACGGATAGGTCTGACCGAGAGCATCTAGGATGGACTACATGGATACATAAATTCTGAACGTATCGTGCAAGGTCTCTGTCTTCTGCGGTAAGAGACTGTATTTGTGATGGATTAATATTTCGGCTTTCGTTGGTGATGTTGATATTGATACTGGAGAATAGGGAGCACTTAGAAACTTCATCCCACTGCTTGCAAGTTTTCCTGAGAGACTTCATATCCTTGCGGGACAACTGGGAAGGTCAAGGTTATGTGGACAGTCAGTGACGGCTAATGAAAAACGTCGTGGTATTCTTACGAGCTCGCAGATCTTGAAGTGCATCTCCGTTGGAAGAGATAGGATAGGGCAAGAGACTTTCATGGTGGGAAGACGCAAGACGAAGCAATAGGGGCAGAGACAAAAATATCCCGCATATATAGTCGATCAGAAACTCGTTGAAAGTCACAGGAGGTCCGTAAGGCCACCGGCAGAGGAGAAATCTGAAATTGATAGCGCTAGCATTCTGTCCGCAGGTCCATAAAGTTGATTGAAAGTCTAAAAATCAAGATAGAAGAACCTGGCATAACGCGCCCCAAGGAGGCGTTGAGGTCACGTATACTCATGACCCCGCGTAAAACAAACATATTCGTTCTAAAAGTAGCAGTCGCTCCTGTTTTTGCTTCCTGCCACAATTTGCTGATACTTAGAACTGAGAAATGAGCTCTTCGGCGTCCTCATCCTCTGCGTCTTCTAGTACTGCATCTCCATATCCTCCACCTGAACCTGCGCGAACGAAAAGAAAGAGGGATTCCCTTCCGAAACCTGATGCCAAAGAGGATGCAGAAGATCCTCCCATAACCGACGACCCTCCTCTCTCCCATGCCGAAAGACGGAGACAAAAACGAAAGGAAAAGCATGTGGAAAAGGAAGGAACTTCCGTGACTACCGACCCACCAAAAAAGAAGCGGAAACTAGCTGATGGAACGGCTGCCAATCCTGCCAAATCTCAGAGACAGAACTCTGTCTGGGTCGGAAACATGCTCTTCAAGACTACTCCAGAAGAGCTCAGGCAGGTATTCGATGGAGTAGGGGAGATTACACGTATCAATATGCCTATGAAACCCGCGAAACCTCCGGCAAAGCCAGAAAACAAAGGGTACGCTTCATCCGTCGATTCCCCCATGATTTCAGTCTAACTCTGAGGTGGTAAGGTTCGCATATGTTGATTTTGCAACTAAAGACGCTAAAATATTGGCCATCACGTTGTCCGAGACACCTTTGCACGGTCGAAAGCTTCTCATTAAAGATGGTAAGCTTCATCCTTTGAATCGACGAATTTCAGCCTCCTCTCATCCGTCATCCTTCAGGCGATAGCTTTGAGGGAAGACCTGCTCCAGCCGCTGCTGGCGAAGGTGATGCGCCGGGGAAGACTCTTTCCAAATCTGCCCAAAAGATCCTTCGCGCTCAAACCCAACCCCCAGCCCCGACACTCTTCCTCGGTAACTTGGGCTTTGACACCACCGAAGCCTCCATCCGAGAACTCTTCGAAGCTCATCGCCAGAAGGATAAGGGAAAAGCCAAAGCAGAGGGAGAAGAAAAGGTCAAAGTAGAAGACGAGGTCGACAAGGTGAAAGATGAAAAGGACGACTGGCTCCGCAAAGTCCGGATGGGCACCTTTGAGGACAGTGGTCTGTGTAAAGGGTGCGTTTCTTCTAGCTCCAGCTTTGCGTCTCTTATCATCTTTGACTCCCAGATTCGCGTTCGTCGATTTCGCTACGACCGAGCACGCAACTGCCGCCCTCACTAACCCGAGGAATCACCGTCTGAATGGACGGGAGCTCGTTGTTCAATACGCGTCTGCAGACGCCGTGCGCCGTGGCGCTTCCAGACCCAAACTTGCACCAACAACAGCCCCCACAACCGATGGCCACTCGCCAAAGGGTCGCAATACCAAGCACAGACCACCGCCGCCAATAAAAACACGTCGTCCGTCTGACTCCCATCGTCCCAAAAGGGAGAAGAAGGATGCTGCTGACGATAAAACTGACCCTAAACACCGGAACCACGAGGCAGAAGAATCCGCCCCATCTGATTGGCGCTCGGAGAAAGGTCACCGAGTGTGGGGAGATGGAGACACTGTTATCGACAAGAGAGGCAGGATGCGGCCACGACCGGGTGCCGCGCTCGCTCAAGCTAAAAGGCAGTCCGCTGCGATTCTCCCCACCGCAGGCCCAACCAAGAAGATTGTTTTCCAAGACTAGTAGTCCGAGGGAGCGGGGGAATATTTGAGTTTCATTTGCTACCATATGACGAAACAAAAGCCTATCTACCACCTACGAGTACATATGCAAGAACATGAGTGTGTATAAATAACAAACCGAAGGACCGTCGGGTGCAAGGTGAATTCGTAAATCAAAAATCTGCCTAAACGCATGTTTTTTGACATATTTGATGGGTTTCCTCCCTTCCTTTCACTCTTCCCCTCCACCACCATCTTGTTCCATATCATCTATGGCATCCTCCTCCTCTTCTTCCCGCTCCTCTTGCAAAACACCAACCTCATATTCTCCACAAACATCCCACCGCGATCCCTCAGCGGCAGCAGAGACGTACTTGACAAATCGCATGACACGTTCGTCTCGGAGGACCAGCAGGAGACGATTGAACCCAGGCTGAACAGTCAAGAGCGTACTATCTTCCTCCTCTTCCTCTGCTTCGTCTTCCATTGCTTCATCCTGCTTATCCTCCTCCACGACATCCGGCTCGGGGCTCGTCGACTTTCTCTTCCCGTTGGCTTTAGGGCTCTTGGGGATATCCCCGTTCCCGTTGGTGGCCACACCATTGGTCTTGGTTTCATCTGGATGAGCAGGACGTTCAGTGTTCGCAGCAGAACGTTTGATTGTCCCGGCCCGATAAACAGCCGGATCATCTTCCTCATTATGCGGGGCCATGTAACACTAGGAAAAAAAAATGAGCAAGTGAACACAACAATTTGAAAGAACTACTACTAACCTCCCAGCCGCCCCACTCCGCCGCTGCCCACCCCCTCACCTCCTTCCTCACCGCCGCCCCCCTTCTAGAGGTCCCCTCCTCCTCCGGCTCATCCACCACATTCGGCGTAAGCCCCAGCGAAACATCCAACCTCGCCTCACTCTCCTCACTCGTCGCAAGCGTATAATCCAACCCCGGCCTAAACCTCCTCGCCTCCACATGATACCTCAACGGCAACAACCTCGACACAATCGCCAACCACGCCCTGAACGCACTCGACGGGAACAGCTCATCCTGCAACGTCCTCAGAATCTCCGACGGCGACGGGTTCGCCGAAAGCGGCGTGATCGCCCTCGCAGGCGCACTGGGCGACGGAGGGAGGAGGGTGCAGTAGCGCCACTTGTGCGGCGGGCCCTTGAGCGTCCACGGGCTGCTGTCGTCCGGGGTCGCGTTGATAGTGACGGTGTTGACGCCCTCCGATACGCTCGCGACGGCGTGCGTGGTCGTGGTCGTGAGGTTGACTCCGCAATGGTGTGGGGGGACTTTGCCGCCTCGCTCGGGGCCGAGGCCGTCTTTGATGTCGAGGTCGCGCAGGCGCGGTTCGAGGGCTTGGGCGAGGTCGTTGGTGAGGAAGGAGTGCAGCTCGAGGGAGGATTCTTCGACGAAGCGCGTAGCGAGGGCGTTCATCGTGCGTGGTTGGAGATACACTGGGTTCATGAATTCGGAGAGGAAGGAGATGTGTTTGTCGGAAAGGGGTGTGTCTGGTAAGGGGGTGCCATTGTCCTTTGGTGAAGTCGCCGAGGAAGATGGAGAAGAAGATGGGTATGAGCTGAAGACGGTCGATGTCGAGGCCTGGACAAGAGCTGGTCAGACCCTGGACATGCGATAACGATCTATGGATCATAAACATACCAGCTGTTCTCTGGAGCTTTTAACCTCCGTAGGAGCTGGAGCTTCTGGTTCATAGCCCTCCTCACCTTCCTGAGCAGCATGGAACCATCCACTGATACTTAATCTCTCCCTCCCATCCTCTCCTTCACCACCGACTACAACCTCCTCGACAGAATGGAAGCTCCTTCCTGGCTGCACCTCAAAGAAGATGAACTGGTTCCAGCTAGGTGGGATGCTCTTCTTTGGGACACACTCTGGTTCCAAAGTCCCATCTTCTGCCGGCTTGACAGGGTACAGCTCCAATGCACCTCCCCAGTCCTTCTGCCAGAACTGATAGTTAGGGAGGGGCATGTAGAGAATGTAGGAGACTCGACGTGAGCCAATAACATCGTCGTGGTTGAGGAGATGGCATCCCTTGGTGTACGAGTTGACAGACATGTCCTGCTTCGTGCCAGATAGAGGACCACTTCCTGTGACGGCACGAAGGAAGTTTCTGAAGGAGGTGGAGTAGAGAGCATCACGGAGGGCAAGGAGGGAAGGAAGCAATGATATTTTGGGAGGAGGTGAGGAAGTTGAGCGACGCCAAGTCGCCTGTCTGGTTTACCTGGCCGACGGAGGAAGGCTGGTCAGCCAGGGAAGGAGAAAAACAACAGGTGTATCTCACTTTGTAGATGTCCGTCTCTTTTTCAGTAAAGTTGAGTTCAGCCAAGCACTCGTCCTTGACCTTCTTGAGCAGCTCATCCTGGAAAAGTTTCTCAACTAGAGCGTAGTGGAAAGGCCTGTTTATCTGGTAAGAAGCATGTAATCTAGCGATGTTGTTGTGATCCAAAAGGCCGGTGGCAAAGTGAACGGTGGGGTCTGTCTGTGCTGGGAGAGAAGTTCCATTGGAGTGAGAGATGTGTGAAGTTTTGAGTCGTTTGATAACAGTAGCCTGGTCGCGCTCAGGAGAAGCGTCCCTTGAATGGGAGTGAACCATTCTTGTCCTCGTCGTTGTTACAGCCAGTATTATTCAGTCTCCCTTTTTATCTCACCTGTCATGAAGAAGAAGTGCGGGGAAATTTAAGGAGGACGGATAATAAGAAGAGACGCATAAAAAGTCAGAAAAAGAAAGAAGGAAAGTCTGGAGTCACGAACCAGCTGGCAGCAACTTTCCCAACCGCATGAAGGCAAGAGAAAAGGAAAAAAAAAAAAGAGGATATTAGAGGTTCTACTCCACATCGCCTGATATGGACAGTCGAGACTCACCTCGATCCGTCCGAGACTCCTTTCCAGAAGGTCTCGATTCGCACGCGTATCCTGTGTTTTATTTGGCTTTTACATATTTTCACATTGTCTGATCTTCCAGCGCCTCAATTTGCGCTTTCAAAGATACAAAGAAGTTGAAACGTTGATCTCCATCTCACATGGCGGAAATCCTTCGTACTCGACATCTCAGTTACCCGATGCAAGCTGCTGCTGCAAACTCCTCCGTTATGGACCATCATGTACATCCTTAATCTCTCTCTACATGAAACCTTTTCTACTTGATACCCGCAAGTTCAACAGACGCGACACTGCGTCATCTCCGTAGGGCCGTACTTGCCTAAAGCTCCCCATCTTCGAACTCGCTCACGCCACATAGTACCGATCTTGATCAAGACTGAAAAAAATAGGCTCTCTGCTCATTGGAGGATCTACTCAGATACGCGTAGCCGTACGTACGTACGTCGGTGAAGAAGCACCCGCGTAAAGTTATCAGATAGATATCTAAATGAAGAAGACTCTTGAACGTGGGTGTGGCCCAACTTCCAAAGACTATACCTGTTCGATCGCTCGATAGATGTTGTTCTTTCTACCGTATCGATTCAAACGCCACACGGAGCCATCGCAGTGTCCCAATTTCCGACGTTCGTCGAAATTGACTCACCGGGGAACTTGACTTGAAACGCTGACAAGTTGCTGACAAGAGCTGATACGACGAGAGTATTCAATACATCTGGAGATTTACCCATTTGTCCTAGGGGACGCGCGCGTCCTGCGGGAACCCAACAGAGGAGGAACCGCAATCGAAAGGGAGGAAGCCACATACTTTACTACTTACACAAAACTCTGAAGAGAAAAGAAAGCAGTTATGTGAAACAGAGGAGCGATACAAGCAAAGATATGTGATCAAGCAGGATGGTAATAATAGTACAGATCGGGGAAGGATAGTCGACATAATAGACAGTGAGAGAGAGAGAGAGATAGCCAGTACTTATAACTACCACACTGCACCCGAGAGACAGAGAGAGATATCAAGCCACAAGAAGAACAATAAGAGAACAAAAAGCCCTAGACTAGCTTTGAGTAGGAAGGAAAGAGCCCCTCCTCAGGCACGATAGGCAGACTTATCCTCCCCGTCGGCTCGTCCTCATACCGGTGCCTATGTGAATGAGAATGAGACCGGCTGTGGCCAGATGAGGATGTCGAAGCGGAAGCAGAGGCTGCCAAAGGATCCCTCGTGACCCAAGCCTCCTTCGCGCTCTTCTTCAGTTCCTGCACCATCTCAGGTGCCAGCTCGTGCATCGGCACAGGAGCGTACACCACCATGCTCTCATTGTTCGCTTCTTCCTGTTGTTGTCTCGGATTCCCGCTACTTCCGCTACCCGTGCTCCTCGTAGGTAGGAGGTAGATCCTCTGAAGTGACTCTGGTGACTTGTTTCTCAACGAGAGTGATCGACTGCGAGAATGCGATGGCAGCACGCAACTCCCATCACGTTGATATCTCGACAGATGGGAGTAGAAGTTGGACACAGCGAGTAGGAAGTGCAACTAGACAACGGTGGGAAAAAAAGTTGTGTGAGCCCTTCGTCACTGAGCACATGGGAAAGAGAGGACTCACGCGAGCGATATTGACGATCACAACGATGGCGACGAAAGCCATGACCGCCCGCTCGAACCACCGCTCGCAGTTCTCCATGCTCAACCCCATATCAATCATGTCCCGCATGAGCTCGGGTTGCCTCGAAAGCTCCTCACACACACCCTCCCTGGTTGTCTGTCTGAAGGCCAGATACGCCCCCACAAAAGCGGCACCCACGCAGAGCACATAGTCTCCGATGGAATAGTCCCTATAGAATCGCACTAGGAGCGGTTTGTTCTACGTCCACATTCGTAAGTATTTTTAGAAAGGAGAGAATGGCCGAGGAACGCACCTTGACGACCCCAATGAGACCGACTGTACACACGATGGTCGCTGTGGTAAAGTAGGTAACGAGGAGACCCCAGACGATCTTGACGCTGTCCACACGATCCCCCGAAGTCTCCCATTCTGATTCCTGCTCCCAGTTGATGGAGCGGGATGCGGCGAGGACTTGGACGGCGAAGATGGTGTTTGCGATGATGCCAAAGAGAGTGATTACGAAGGAAGCGGACCTATCGTACAATCGACCAATGCTCGTTAGTTGCCTCATGTTTGTAGAGGAGATGGTGAAAGTACAAGACAAGAAGAAGAAAAGGGTGACAGAGTGAATCATAATGATTTGAAACAGTCTCAACTGACCTAGCGGGATATCTCGCCATCTGAGTCCCTCCTGCGTGTGTGAGAATGAATGAAAAAAGGAACGGATTTAAAGCTTAGCCTCTCTGCTGAGTAAAACAACCGTTGCTCGTCAGATTCAGAGAGCACAAAGGGCCGAGCCGTCAAGGCGATTTGTCAGGGTCCATTATTTACATATCTGCCGGATCTGCCGAGATCCCGTGCCGCGCCTCACCCACTCCTCATGTGCCCGCCGCGTACTATCGTACCACAATGCAACGTTTCTCATCATGTTTGTGCTCTCGTTCGAGGTGCTTTTTTCGCGTTTTTATGGCACGATTTTTCATTTTATTGTCATTTGCATTTGCTGTGGACAATTATCCGACAATGGACACCTCCGACTTGCCCCCGACGGAACAAATGAGAATGTCGTGTTCGTATTCGGATCCCGTATACGAGCACGACTACGACCTATAAAGTATCGCCGAGCAATCTCGCCTCCATCATCCATCGCATGTTTCACTTCGACTTGCGTCCGTTTCCTTGGGCTTTGCGCGGACAAAGATCAAGTCTCGGCACGCACGTCCAGTTCGGTTGATACACATCACCATCGCAACTTCATCTCAACTGCCGCTCAACTATTGGATGGTATGCAAGTTCCCTATCATGCGTCATGCGTCATGAATCATCCTGGTCAAAGCGATCACGGCGACGCTCGGTCATTCCCGTTCCATCTGCCTCCGAGGAAGCTTTCTACGCCTCACTGGACCCCTAATCAGAATTTCCCGTCCCTCACGCGGGCCGTCTGCCAAGACGTTCATCTCAGCTAGCCACGGACCCATCCCTCAACCCCTCCTCGCTGCTCGCGAAGGTCTCTGACATGATGCATCTGCTGTCCCAGACCCGGCATGTTCGATGTCGTAAAATCGATCTTGACCGCCACACAAAGGCTGACGATGGATCCACATCGCGGTGTTTGAGTATTTGTCCTCATGTGTCGAGTCTTTATTCTTCTTCCGATGGGATGCGGAGGGCGCGGAGGATCTCGAATGCAATAAAGGAGGTCCTCTGAACCTTGGGTCGCATAAAATGGATAACCCAAGTACACCTATTGTCGACTGGATTGATGCCGAGCGCTTTAATTACCTGTCAACCTGCATTGCCAATCACTCCGTCCTCAAGTCGCCAGCGCTGAACGCAACGAGGTGGGCAAGGAAGGCTGCCGCGCCTGGCTTCATCTTTAGAAAATAATAAATTATTGTAGGTTGCTCCATCATGTAACTCTGAAATGAAGCGCCCATATGATTGAGATCTTCCAGGTTTGCCATAGCAAGCGACCAAATCTTTGCCAACTTTATGCCGGGAAGGACGTTTTCCTGTCCACCTAATCATTATAAAACACATACGTTCACGGCAGGGCGGCAAACCTCAAGTTGAAACGGCTTGCTCCAACAACGCTGCTTTTAAATGGATGGTGCATAATCCGTCGAAACAGACGAGAGATTGTTCATGAACGTGCTCCAAAAGTCAGGATCGTTGAAGATATCCTGATCAATCGAGCTCATCATCCCATCCCCACCATCGGTAAACCCATTTGTTAGCGGGGCCTCAGACTCCTCTGGGGGAAAAATCCCAATAGGCGTCAGATCGTCCTCCTCCTGCTTATCCAATTCCGCACCATGGGGAGTCAGGAAAGTTGAAAGATACCCAGCAGACCGAGTCGTCAAAGTAACCTTCGACGGCGGCCTCTTCTCCCAAAGCGCCAAAAGTCCCGCCAGCAAATGCGCACTCCTCGCAGGGATATGATCTGAACAATGCGAGATTTGACTCAACCTCTCGATACTCATCGATATAAGCTTCTGCGCCGCTGCACCCAGGTGCGTGCCCTTGTGCTGGTGGATGGCAAAGTTGCACATGACGAGTGATATGGCTGCGAAGGTGATCATCGTGAAGAGACAGTCAGGAGAGGCCGCGAGGAGGATGAGGTCTTGGGTGGAAAGGAAGCAGCTGAGAACAGATTGTGCAGACTGGATGCTATCTCGACCCCAAACCATCCCAACATACTGGTCGTGGTGCACATATGCGACCCAAGGGGTGCCGTTGTATCCTTCCATCACCGTGCGCATCTCCCTCATAGCGTGATGCAGCACGAGGAGCTTTAGCCCATAAAACTTCAGGAGCAGCATATGGAAGTTGAACTTGTCGTGTTCCGAGAGTACTGGCGTGCGGGAATGAGAAAGAGATGCCGAGGAAAATTAGACACTCACTGTGTAAAGGATTCATAGGAGTGTAAATGCAATCAAACTTGGCGAGCACTCTCCAGATCTTCTTGTAAAACTCGGGGAAGTGGGAGGGACTCTCTAGATGGACCTTGAACCCTCTTTCTGCGACGTCCACTAGGTTCGTCATATAGTTCAAGCGAACATTGCGCGCCCGCTCCAAGCACGACTGTGTCGGAAAATCGATCAACCTGCGTTCAATATCTGTACGTTTGCAAAGTGGTTGTCGGCCTGTACCGAAACATAGCCTATCATACACCTCATCGTTCAAAACCCCGCCACACTCCATGATAAGAAGAAACACACACTGAATCAGTAGTATTCAGCAGGATCCACTGATCAGCGCGTGTAAGCAACAGAGACATGTTTTCTCCCAGAAGAGAAGCACTTACTAAACGAGCCCTTTCGATAGCATTTAAAGCATTTGGGCCTCCCATATGCACCTCGGCAACAGCCTTGGAAAGGCTTAGCGCAACTCCCATATTGATCGCAGCACTGGTCCACACCCTCCTTCGTTCTTGATACTCCGTCGTCACCGGAAGCTGACAGCCCACGGGAGTCCACAACGACAAGATCAACAGTGCTTGAATGCACTCCATGGACGGGCCAGCGATCTCATTTTGGAGAAGCGTTCGTTCAGTCAGTTGGAACAGCCGCGGCGTGACTGTACTCTGTGTAATCGAATCAAGGTGACGCGCTGCGACGAGGCAGCAGACGAGGTCGAGGATGGGGCTAGGGCTGTAATTCCGTGGAGGATAGTAGATCCACGGGCGATAACGGAGGTCGAATCTTCACGGAAATCGAGTCAACACAATACATAGAGGAAACCCTAATAGAGGAGACAAACATCTCGAGCAAACGACCGATCTGGTCTTGGGTAAGGATATCGGTAAGTTGCTGATCCTCATGACTTTCTGAATACACAGGAATCCGGGTGCCGGATGTACCGCGCGTCAGCAACTCCTGCACAGCGAGCAATGGTACCGATGTCCAGTCAAACGTCCCAGTCTGGGGAGATTTACCCAAAAAAGTGTCGGGAGATGGAAGTAGATCCTCTGGCCGAAGGTCCTCAAGCTGGTTTACATAGCGCTCTTTTCCTTCCAGGAGACTATGCGAAGGGCGTGCGTTGCACGACGGAGGGGGCTGCACTTGAACCAGTGGAGGCTGCCAGTGTAGTTCTGTAGGCTGTGAAAGCTGGACCACAGCCGCAGCCGTGAGGTTACTATTTGCTGGAGTGACATGTATAATCGTCGAAGATTCGAACGAACATTCCACTCCGGAAGTCTTGCAACGACGACACTGTAACGTGCCCGTCTCCGTAAGGGTCGTCAGAATTTCACATCTGATCTTTTGGCGTCGACATGATAGACAGGCTTGACTTGACTTCCGTCGTTTCACATTGTCGTCGTGATCCTTGGGATTGGCGCGCTTCATGGTATGGAAGAGTCAAACAACCAGCGTTTGGGTGCGTCATGCTGACGGACCTCCGGTCCGGATATATATACATTATGCATAAGTTACTGTGGTATAACACAGATATCTAAAATGCAAGCTAAATATCCTAGAAATAAAACAAAACGTACAACACGGCTACAGATAGATGGAATCATGAAGTTCAATTACATAATCGTTCGGGTTAGAGGGAGGTAAGCGTCGGGATCCGCCAAACTGGTCATGAACGTCGTCCAAAAATCTGGATCGTTGAAGATATCTTGATCCCATGAGTTTATCATACCACCCGCGGTATCTACTATATTATCGCCACCAACTGCACACTCGCCATTTGTAGCAACGGGTGGAGATCGCGAGGGTTCTTGCGCCTGACCACTACCAAACAGCGGCGGCGGCGTGAAATGTCCAAGCACATTTGTTCCAGAACCGCCACCCCTTGCAAATTTTTCCCCTCCCTGCGTCAACATCCTGGACAAACATCCTGGCCCTGCCTGTCCGTCCTCATTCACCCACGGCCCCCTCCTTTCCCAAAGCCCCATCATCGCCGCAAGCAGATGCGCACACTTTGCAGGGACATGCTCCGGAGAATGCGCAATCTGACTCAACTTCTCCACCGTCATGGAGATCAACTTTTCGCAAGCCCCTCCTAGATGCACCCCTCTCGTGTGATACATCGAAAAGTTCGCGGTGATGAGAGATATGGCGGCGTAAGTGATGAGCGTGAAGATGTAGTCGGGAGCGGCGGCGAGAAGAATGATATCTTGCTCATGAAGAAGAGACGTTAGAACAGATTGGGCGGCATGAACGGAGTCCCGGCACCAGATCATCCCTATGTTGCGGCCTTGGTATTCAAAAAGAATCCAGCTACTTGCATTCGTCGTGCCTTCAAATGATGTCCTAAGTTCTCTGATGGCATGCTGTAGAACAAGGAGCTTCCAGCCCCAGTACTGCGTAAGAAGAAGGTGGAAGTAGAACTTGTCGTGGTCCGAAAACAACTGACATACAGCTTAATGAGACAGTCTTCGAAGGGGAGAAAAACCATACTGTGGAGCGGGTTCATTGGTGCGTAGATGCAGTCCATCTTTGCGAGCAAGTCCCAAATCCGGTCGTAGAACTCGGCAAACTTTTCTAGAGACTCCAGTTGACATCGTAGACCAGTCTCTACCACATCTAGAAGATTAGTGGTATAGTTCAGTCTGACATTCCGTGCTCGCTCCGTTGAAGACAAGCAGGGAAAGTCAATCAGTTTTCGATCCAGATCTGTACGCTGAGAGACGGGCTTTCTGCCTGTCCCAAGACACAGTCTGGTGGATAAGGTAAGGGCCTAGCCCGGAAGAGAGAGGAGAGACTCACACAGATTCAGTTGTGGTCAACAAGATCCACTAGATAAGGTGTCAAAAGACATTTGGTTGTGACAAACATACACCGACCAATCGCGCTTTCAGTACAGCCTCCGACAGCTCCCCCACGTTCTTCTGCTCCCCCGTCCACTTCCCCATCGAATCCATGTTCTGTACAGCCGAGGAAAGCTGGAGGTTCATCGCCATGCTCACTGCAGATGCTGCAAGTAAACGGTTATCGCGGACTTCGCAGTTGTGCGAATCTTCCATGGGCGTCCATAATGATAGGATGACGAGTGCTTGGATGGACTCTAACCGAAGGGGTGGGATTAAAAATCTTACTTAAGAAAATCCGTTCTGTGAGTTTGTACAGCCGGGGAGAGACCTTGGCTTGCGTCATGGGGTCGAGATGACGGGCTGCGACGAGACAAGAGACGAGATCCATAATAGGACAGTTTTCGTGCGATCGAGGGGGATGGTAGAGCCATGGACGGTATCGAATATCAAATCTGAATCCGATAAATCAGTCTTAGAAGAGAGATAGAAGAGTTTTAGAGGCGTACATGTCTAAGAGACGAGTGATTTGATCTTGGGTGAGGATGTCAGTGAGGGTTTGATCCGTTCCCACTTGAGGATCGGCAGAGGGTGTCATTGAAGGCGACGGGTGCTGAGAAATAAGCTCCTGAACAGAAAGTATGGGTGCTGCAGTCCAGTCAAACGAGCCTGGCTGAACATTCGAGCCCAAAGGAACATTCCTGCCTGGCACCAAGTCCTCAGGACGAAGGTCCTTAGGGGTAGCTATTAGACGTCGTGGCTTCTCAGGGAATTGGGGTAGCTTCAGGTGAATTGGAGGCACTGACATAGCCGGCGACCGGTGGCCGCCATTGGGGGGAGAATCGGAAGCCGAAGGGATCGACTGGGGAGGGGATGGCAGCTGCTGCTGTTGACCAACGACAATAGTACTATTAGAAGCAGCGGTTCCAGCACTTGAGGCAACGTGGATAACCGTTGAGGATTCAAAGGAGCATTCCATTCCGAGAACTTTACATCGGTGACACTGCAGAGTTCCCGCCTCGGTAAAATTATCGAGAATTTCGCATCGAGTTTTGTGCCGCCGGCAAGACGCACACGCCTGGCTCGCTTTTCGTCTCTTCACGCCGCTATCTGAAGAGGCGGCATCCTTCAAGTTCAACACGCGTTTCATGATGGAAGTTCTGATCAAGTCGAATTCAGTTAGTCATCACCTTAGTTCCACGAAACTTCACGTTCAAGAGAATACTACGCTCCGACCAGCAGACAAATATAACACCTCGCCGCGTCTCGCGTACTATTCCGCGATGCGCAAGTACATCTGGAGAACCCCGGCGGGGTCCTAACTTGGCGCCGGAGCAGTCTCGAGACGAGGTTGAAGCTGTTTTCATAAGGGACCTACAAGGGCCAGTCACTATTATCATAAACATACGTTCACAAAGCATAGCTAAATCTTTGAAGGACGTTGGTACCACCAATCGATATCCTTGAGGAACTTTCGGCCATCCTCCTCAGTGATGTCGTGCCTTGACATATTAGCCTCGTACTCCGTCGTAACCATCCACTTAATCCAATACTTTCTCTGTCATTTCAGTAGCGTGAGCGGCACTATTCTATTCACATGGGAGGGAAAGGAATACTCACAAATTCCTCCGGAGTATACTTGCATCCAGGTTCGCTGTCCGACCAAGCAAGGATGTCATCTCCACGAACGTATCGATGACCATCCCACGACATCAAGACGGCGATTCCCCTAGGTGCGTTCAGACAGTGATCGCAGTCATGATCCAAGCAAACGACGTACCAGTCCAAAAGGTGGGCCTTCTTGGGTTGATCACCTTGCATAGTGAAATAGACATTGCCGAGGTGAGCATCCCTAACAAGCCATGAGCAAAACGTCTTGGATATACAAAGAACGAACCGATGCTCTACCCCATACTCCTTCACCGAAGCCTCAATCCCATCGATGGCAAGATGGAACCCAGCCCTGACAAGCTCTTGGAATGGTACACTGAACGGATGCTTCTTGTACAACGGCGTCCTCCACAACAGCACTCCCTCAATTTTCGACATCGAGAACCACCCAGTGAAATCCTCCGGTTTGGGCGCCTTGAGCTGATTAACTTTATCGAGATTCCGCAGCTCCAGACCGACCATTAAGAGGTACTGATCATCGGTATTGTGTCCTGGATTGAACGGCTCCCCGTGCTTGATAACGCTATAAATCTCAAGGAAACGGTGACGCATTTCTTTCGTCCAATTCTTGAGTACCTTTACGACGGCGTGCTTGTCGTCCGCGGAATCATAGACCGTGGCAAACTTGCCGGCGCCGAGACGTTGACCCAGAGAGGGTTGGCCGTCTATCACAGTGAATGAGAGCCTGACGAAGAATTCGGCGTTACACTAACAGTATGGAGTGTCGTGAGGATCGCCGTGACCTCCTTCGACATTGCGACGGTAGGTGTCCCAATCGAGCCCTCCGGTGACATGCACGAACTTGACCCCTGCTCAAACGCTGGCGTCAGAACAGTTATTTGGACTGAGACTGGTGACAGACCTAGTTGATCTTGGACTTTCTTGCTTGAGTAGTCGCCGTCAAAGTACACCTGTTGACGTCCAGGATTTGAAAGATGCTGGGGAAAGTCAAAACATACTATCTGGTCGTAGCGTGCCCCGCTCCATCCTTTGATTCGCTTGAAGGGCTCAAACTTTCCATCCCCTGTATTGCAGTGCAAAGCGGTCAGTGTCACCATTCAATAGCAAGTGTAAAATAGACCTGCCTTTGCCAACTTCGTCGTAGGTCACCATGAAAATGATACCCTTTGTAGTGTCGTGCGCATCCTTGGCTACGTAGAGGGACAGAGCTCTATCGACCCTGTTGGTATCTCGTTAGCACACGCGCAGAGTCAGATGAGAGACCGACGTCGCACAGTTCTCGATTCGAATTGGCAGAGACGATCGCCAGCTTGATGCCTTTCTTGACAGCATCGTAAACGATATTGGGCACATCTGGGAAAAGTTTAATCCAATTCTGGTCATTACTAGGCGCAAGAGACTCGAGTTTAGAGGCAAATCGAGCGAGAAGGGAACTGCAGACCGGACCTCTTGTCGCGGATGAGGCGGTCGTCTACGCGCTCGAGGTTGTCCTGGATCGGCGAACGAGCATGGTTACCTTTTCCCCAGTGTCTTTCGTCAAGACGGTTGTGCCAAAGAGTGTCACTAGAACATAGGAAGTAGGATCTAATGACCGTGTCGTCGAGATGCCGGAGCACTTACTCGACCTCAAAAGCGATGACTTTGACGCTCTGTTGTTTGTGAGAAGCGCAGAGAGCTTGCGACCTCATTTTTGCACTCAAGACATATAAATTGGCCTCAGAGTGAGCCTTCAGCGATATCTTCAGCCTATCTCAGAGGTTCAGATATGCTCTAACACAGTCCTTTGCAGCTGTCTCGAATGACAGACGTCTCGAATGACGGAAGTAGTATTATTCCGAGCAGCCTCGAGCAGTGCGCCTGAGATGAACGCACTTCTAATGCATAGGGTTTGCGAGGCCTAGGATGCTCAGGAAGATTTTGAATCATGAGTCCAACGTGGACACGGCACGAGGGCCCATCGAGTGCGTCGAGTGCTTCCCCCTGTGTATCTGCGCCCCCTTTTGCCCCCCGAATTAAAATTCCCACTGTAAATGGTATTAGCAGTACGTCTGTGGTTGGTCTGTGACGCCAACTAGAAGCCCTCCCATACCCGGGTCTCGATCAAAGCGGTTGAGAATCCTTCCTGAGCCTCATCCTCGGAAACTCTTACTTCCACTTCACCTCTTCGTTTTCCAACTATCTCGCTCGAGCATTCAGTTTCCTTCCCATGGGCCACGGAAATCTACACTCGCCGGCACCCCATTTCACTCAGCAGGGTATGGAAGATCTAAAGTCCCTGCAAAGACCGTCTAAAGTCGGAAGCCATAAGCGCTGCGTTCTCTGGACATAAATAGGTCTTCATATACCTGAACATCTTCACATCTCTCCTTAGTTGACCCAGGCAGTCATTGGCCATGTTTCCGAAGCTCGTCGCTCTAGATACAGAGTAAGCACTCGTTTCGACTCTCAAACGGTCTCTCACTCTCTCCAGTGGAACCATCTTCACTGGTCAACTTGACCAGAAGCAATGGGGCAAGGGCCCAAATGCGAACGCCAAGCTGGCCGACAATATCGAACAAATTGACGACTTCCGTCTTCAAGACAAGAGGTGTGCACTGTCTTCCGCTTTTTGGCCTACAGGGAAGCTCATATATTTCATGTCAGTAATCATAAGAACGAGATTATTATGAACGCAGACATTCCCCGTATCGTCAACGACATTCTCAAGAACGGTGCTTCGTTGGCCATCGTTTCTCGTAACACTAGCAAGGCCTTGTACGTCCCTATCTTTCAGGATCATCTGCTCTACAACCTCACATTACTGTGTACAGATGTGACAGAGCCCTTTACTACTTCAAGGCGGTCGATCCTGAGGATGGCGAGAAGAAGTCTATCATCAAGTTGGCGCGCTACGACGAAGTGACTGACGGTCCGTTATTCTACTCTCTTACCCTACTCAAAGTATCTGACATGTAGTAGAGCCCAAGACGGAACATTTCAAGCGTATCCACAAGTTCAGCAAGGACGATTATTCAGATATGGTGGGTTTCGGAGGTTCATTGGGACAAATCGACTCTCATGCTCTCCTCAGGTTCTATTCGACGACGAATCAGCAAACGATGTTGAAGATCTAGGTGTGTAATTGCGAACTCGTCGTGGCCCTTCTTGTGTTTATACGTACAAGGCGTCCATGTCGAGAACTGTACCCCCCAGAAAGGTCTGACGTGGGAGATCTACCACAAAGGCATCAACAGTTGGCGTGACGACAAATCAAAAAAAGACACGGACTCTGACCATGGAAAGGCGGGTAAACTACCAAAGTCGGGCACGACAGTCCTGAACATCGCCCACTTCAACGATGTGTACCAAGTTTACGACCAGAAGATCTACCCAGGGGGTAAGGAGGAGACTATCAACATCACCAACTTCGCCACTTCGCTGTTCGATATCACCTCGAATTGGAAGGAAAGGGAAGACGGGTCTAGGGACGGATTGACTGCGTTCTCCGGCGACGTGTTCTCTCCGTCTAAAGAGAGTTCCGTCACTAGAGGAAGGCACATGGTAGGTGTTATTACTTCCATGTCGACAGAATCCTGAACCTAGAAAACTCTCACAGCCCCCCCTCATGAATCGCTTGGGTGTTGACATAGGTGTTGTCGGTGAGTCTAGCAGTCAGTCTGGTTACTCTAACCACTAATGGATAAAACAGGAAACCACGAGTTTGATTTCGGTGAGTAACACTGATTAACGACGATGTCTAAATCCTGAACAACCTATGTATAGGCTATCCCCAACTCCAGAAATTGCTCGCCGAAACGCGTTTCGTACGTTTCAACTCTTCCCTTTTCCCAGCTGCTGAATTCAAAGCTTCCAGCCTTGGCTCCTTAGCAACATTTTCGACACCAACACGGGCAAGGCCCCTGAGCCTCTGAACGACGTCCACGTCATCGAGAAGGCAGGCATCCGAATTGGCCTCATTGGATTAGTTGAAAAGTGAAAGCCTTTGTACTCTCAGTGTTCTGCCACGCTAATTTCGTGTTCTCTCCAGGGATTGGATCGCTACAATCACTGGATGGCCTGAAAACTTCGAACACCAGGACATGGCCAAGATCGGCAAGGAGCTGTCCGTCAAATTGCGTGATCCAACTGGGGAGTACAAATGCGACTTCATTATTGCCTTGACGCATTCTCGGTATGGCATTGCTCAATTTCATATCTGTTTTACTTAAAATGCTTGCCTTGTAGAATTCCGAATGTCTGTCTAACTAGCCTTTCTGCGTGACGTCGACATCAGTCTTACCTTTCTTCTTCTAGGACATTGAACTAGCCAAAGCACTCTTTGCGCTCTCACCGACCGCGCAGGCCAAGACAAACATTGCTTCGGAACATGGCGTTGACTTACTCTTGGGCGGTCATGATCATGTCTACTGGATCTCGAAGGGAGTCACCGAATGGGACGGCTACGACCTGCAGTCTCCTCAACCCGATGCGAAAGATGATCATGGCGAAGTTCTCGTGGTCAAAAGTGGAAGTGACTATCAGGACATTAGCGAGGTCGTCCTTATTCTCAAAGACGCCCCTGCTGGGAGCATTAGGAAAAAGTTGATTCAGGAAATTAAAGGTGCGCTCTGATCAACAGATCCAGTGCGCATGTGCTGAAGGTGGTTCAGGAAAGAGACATGTCACGAGAGGCACTACCGCTGCGAATGAGGACATCAAGGCGATCCTCGATAACGAACTTAAGACCTTCAATGCCTCCATGTCTAAGCCCATCTGTATCACGGAGGTCCTGCTCGATGTTCGGTCCGAGCACGTCAGGTTGCAAGAGGTTTGAACACTTTCATTGCCATACCAGCCTACAAGCTGATTTCTAATTTTCAGTCAGCTATTGGGAACTGGGTCACTGACTGTATTAGGCATGCCTACGACGAAGCACTCGTCAAGCTAGGGTACGGTAAGGTAGACGGAGTCGTCGCATGTACTGGCAGTTTTCGAGGAAACGGTACCTATCAGCCAGGTCTGCACCGCACCGTACTATCCTCGACCAGCCATTCTGATAACTTTCACATAGGGTTCATCACCATTGGTAATCTTACAGCCATCCTCCCATTTCCCGACCCTATGGTCGTTGTTGAGCTTGACGCCAATACCCTTTGGGACGCACTCGAGTCTGGCCTTTCTCGCCATCCCACTCAGGAAGGGTATGTTTAGTATTCTCTGCCGATGTTGTGTATCTGCTCACGGCATCATTTCAAAGACGTTTCCCGGCCATCTCAGGCCTTCGTGTTTCTTGGGACAGTCGGAAGTCGCCTGGTCAACGCGTTCTGGGCATATGGTTGCTCGATGAATCCGACGGCAAGCTTGGGCCTGATGGGAACCCTGTCCTCATCGACAAGGAGGAGGTCTTACGCACCAGCACGCGCAAGTATCTGATCATGTGTGGAGAGTATATGTGGCAAGGCGGAGACGGTTATGATGCGCTCAAAGGGAAGAACCTTGTCATTACTGGCGAGAACGGACAGACACAGTCCGCGTTGATTAGGAAGTTCCTGTTAGGTGCATTTTACCACAATCCTCTATGTTGAGATTTTGAACGATCTTTTCCTAGGCGCCCAATTCCTCAACCAGAAGATTCAGGAAAAGCCGGAAGATCGAGGCGCAGACTCTTCCCTTCAGCTCAAGAAACTCATCGGTGGTGTCGAGGGCCAGTTGCAGAAGTGGCAATCATTGCCTCACCTTCCTCAGATCAAAGGACTGCCCTCCTTGCCGAAGCCCTCCTTGCCTTCCTTCTCGCCACCCTCCATTTCAGCCCCCTCTTTCGGACAGCCCAAGATGCCGAAGTTGGGATCCAGCCTCTCCAACCTCCCCATCAGCGGGAGGCTGTCGAACGTGTCAGGCTCAGTCCCAAGCCTCTCTGCCATGGGCTCAAACCTTCCGCACCTTCGAAACGTCAGCGGCAATCTTCCCGATGTCTCGGACCACGCTCAGAAAGTCCTGGAAGGGGTAGTGCCGGCGATCAGGTGGCTGGCCTCCCGAGCTCTCATCACTACCGCCCTCCTGGTGGCGGAGCGCGAGGACATGGGATTGCTGGACTCGTATGAGAGGCAGAGGGCTCGTATGGAAGTCGAGCTTATGCGGGCCGATCCGAACACTGTGAACATCAACCTGCGCTTGTCCCACCCGACGTTCTTTGTCGCTCAGAGCAGGCTGGATGTCGCCGCTGAGGCGGACAAGGAGGACGCCAAGATCGATGCCGTGGAGGCAGATGCGGAGAAGGCGCTTCCTGTTATCCACCCTGTTGTAGATGGAAGGTTGAAGGATGTTGCTCAGGGATAAGTAATGAACAGAGGAAGGTCGTTTGTGCTCCGAATGCTTCAAAAAGTACATGATTTGTGTGTAAGTACCTAAGTGCTATGTAGGATATCGCCGTATCGATGTCTGGTGACATCACATTCGTCCATGACAACTGCCAGGTGCGTGCATTGAGTTCCAGTTCCTCGCAAATATGTAGAATCTTCGTCGTACTGTTCTTTAAAGGATTCCCGAGAGTGAAACGCGTTAGACTGCTCCCGTACTTGCATTTCACGTACATTGTTTCCGATGTGAGACCTTGAGAAGGGTGTGAGTACATATTGCAATTCTACACAATACATGTACTATGTAAATCATCATATTATGAGGTTGCAAGACCTCCTGGGTCTTCGCCACACACTTGCCTGTGGCGCACATTACCTAATTCCGCCTGGTCACTGCCAGCGCCCACAAAACAGTTGGTCCAAGTCATACTGAACAGACGACTTTTGAATCTCATGTCTTCTTCCAGCAGCGACAGCGTGCATTGGCGTGATGCCTGGCCGAAAAACTTCGACGGCACAGGCTTGTTTGCGCGTCTTGGGGAGAGTATATTTCAGTTTGACGTCAAATCAGTTCTACGGGAGATAGAAGAAACCCTCGGTCGAAAGATCATAGATATTCCTATTGTACTGAGTGGTTCCAACTACTTTGTACATCCTCGAACATCTACTTAAAGAACTGAGACGTTGTGCGCTGCTCACAAACTGTATGTACTCTAGGGTTTCGATATTATCCTCGACAACGGGCAAGAAGTTATCGCACGTATCTCTCGAGCCGATCTCAACTGGCCTGACTGTGTTTCGAGTTTGAAGTTGCGACGCGTAATTCCCTTCTATTTCACAGAGCTCCTGTTGTGAGGCCACAAACCAACTCAGAGCTTCCTCTCGATACACTTGGCAGACGCTTGTTCGTTTTCGAGAAGGCAGAAGGGCTGAAGAATGTTTTCTGGAACTTGGATCGTAACAAGCAGGTATATGCCATGTCCATGTACTGAGAGTAAAAGATGCATGCATTAATGCCTTCGAGCCAATGGAATCTTCTGCTGGTCCAAGCAGCGCACATCCGCTCTACTCTGTTCCAGCTCGAGTTACCATTCGAATCCGCAGCATATTGGGCTATACGTCGCGACCCATATCCCAGGGGAGTTTCTGTCTCTCCAGCACCTACACGTGAATTCGCCGTCGCACTGTTGACCGCAAGAGTCGAGGAATGATAAAAAAGGAAGGTGAAATGATTGGTTGGGAGGAGGATCACAATGTGGTTGGACCCATTGCCGCTGCTGCCAAACGTTCGCTGCTTCGGCTCATACCTCTAATATTCCCCAGCGAATCTAAGTCCCACCCATCCTGCAATTTGTATCGTCTTGTCCTCGAGCACAATGACTTTGGCATCCATAATATGACCATTACTGATACTCCACGCATAACATTGCTGTACGACTAGGAAACTGGACATGTTGTCCCTGCACTTCTGACAGATCCCCACTGTGAAGTTGGTATCACCTTGAAGGTAAACGAGGATGGACTTCCTATCTACGTATATCAGTGAAACAACAGATGATACGGACGAAACAATTCTCCACTATCAGGGATGTTTAGAATCCTATTTCTCTGTGAGGCAATCGTCCTCTTCAAGTTTTAGGTTCTCTCAAAATATTCTCCCATTTTAGGTACTCTTCAAACAAGCGCCAGATATGAAGGCTGCGATCGAAGCTGGTAAAGACGCCCGCAAGATATGGTTTGCTCTCAAAGACTGGAGAGGTGCAGATCCCGAAGGGTATTTTGGAGAGTTGGGTCGATGGGCTGATGCGCGACTGCATGCTCTGGCGGGGGACAGTAGGGGACAGTGTCCCGAATCGAGCTTTTTGAGCACATGATGTGCTGCTGCCGTAGTTTTTTTCGGTGTTCCTATCGTTCGTCTATCTCGATTTACGAATACTTTTGTCGGAGGTATCGGACCGGTATGTGGCTCACTCGTGGCGTCAGTTTCGAAATGCGTGCCGTATT
>RZIO01000007.1:732434-748048 GCA_004338095.1 Gloeostereum incarnatum | reverse complement strand
TGGAAACACTTTGAATATTTTGTCATTTGTTGGTGCTGAAGGAACACTGAAATGTGGTGGATCTTTCATAAGGATCTCAGATTGAAATTCTGTAAAATAAGGTCATAATTCATCATTATTTTGCTGCTTATTGAGTGAAAATCGGCTCAGATCATTTCTTACAGCTTTTCTACAAAGAGATGGCTAAATATGGCCTTATTATAGCCTCATTTTGAGAAAATTTTACACAAACCCATTCCTAGTCATTCTTCATTGATTTTCTTCAAAATGATGATAAATTATGACCTTATTTTACAGAATTTCAATCTGAAATCCTTATGAAAGATCCACCACATTTCAGTGTTCCTTCAGCACCAACGAATGATAAAATATTCAAAGTGTTTCCATGTGCATAATGAGCCACCAGCGACAAAAATAAAATATCTCAGTAAGCCTTATTTCACAGGATTTTCAGGTGTACAAAAAGCTCATGCCTGTCGTGTACACGAAAATACGTCTCACGACTTCACCATCCCGAACATTTCAACATGAAGGGTCACAGGTGGCAACCCATTGAGCACCGCTCGTGGGCCTGCAAAATCCGATCTCAGCGCTTTACGCACCGCACTTGAAAGGGCGGCAGGTCCGGCCACTACAAAGACTCATAGTTAGCCACATTACATACAAAAATCCTACAGAAAGTAAGACGCGTACCATCCACTGAAACGGGACCGGAAGAAGTAGTAACCTCGTCTTCCAAACATTTACGAATATCAGGACGTCCCGCTTGAATCTTCGAGCCGTTGTAAGCAGCGAGGTATCCCGTCTTTTTCTCGACATCCAGTGTCTGAAGAGAAGAAGTGCCTGTAGTACCTGACGCTGATAAGATTGGAGTATCGTAGATCGGGTGTGTGGCGCTGGTGATATAGACCTGGAAGTCGATGGTCAAATTAGTGACTTCAGACGAGAAGGCTTCGGAGACGGCATCAGATATCCATGGTAAGCTCTCTGAACAAGATTTTCCGAGTTAGGAAATGCTATTAAAGGACAATTTGAGGACGAACCTGTATCCCGAGCAACCCAGATGAAAACTACACGACGAACAGCGGATGCTTTCTTGCGAATGTTTTGCCTAAAACAGAATAAGCAATCGCACACACTGCCCGGAAACTCAGTGACAAACCGGATGATGTTCAACAGGAGCGGGAGAGTGTATGATATCCCTGAGCCACCTGCGATCAAAACACAAGTCGTGAACCGGCTCAAATCCGGAGGATTCCCGTACGGCCCATCGAGGAAAGCCGCAACATCCCCCGTCCCATTTTGAGACGTATGATCCCTCAGTCGACGAGTAAATCCCGTCCTCCCCTTGATAAGAAATACCACTTCGTTATCTTCATCGGTATCCGAGTCACGGGGTATGGTGGCAATGGTAAATGGATGAGCTTCGGTAGGAATATTGCTGATCTTCGGTAACATCAGGTACGCATGCTGTCCTGGCTTCCAGGCGATTTTGCGGCGGAGCGTCAGCCGAATAGTGTCCCTAGAAATAAGCTGAACAGTCGCCTTGGAGTATCCCCCGGGTTGGCGATTCCATAATCGATTGTTCCAGATGAGGCGGGCAAGTCGGAGGACACGATCGAGTGCCCATATCATCATCGCAGGCCAAATGAAGGAGTCCCAGCTATGAAACAAATGTGAGTATATGCAATATACTTTGGGGGCTTGCGACATACCCAGCTCCATTTGTATGGACGTATCCAAAGACTAAGAATACGCTGACAGCCACTAAGTAAGTATCGCACCATAGTAAGAGAGCAAATGGAAGTGGAGCCTACGCGACAAGGATAATATGTGACACAAGGAAGAACTCGAATGCCACATGCCTGATTGGTGCCACCGACAAAATAGTGACAAGAGTGAAGGCGACCAGACTGACAGCTCCCGCTCGCATCCAGCCGTGTGAGAAATCAAAAATTGCAGGAAGACTTGTAAAGAAATCGTTTGTTTCAGGAGAACTGTAGAAAGGATAAACCACACCCTGTGGAAATTCTTCCAATGGCGTGCATCCATATCAGCAGCAAACATGTTCTTGCAGCAGCGCGATGGAGGACATTGAGCTGCGGGGAGATGATTGAGCTGGCATTTCGAGTGACGTTCTCGAGTAAAACATACCTTCTCGTGCCCAATCCCTGTCATAACTAGGCAGATGTTCGGTCACCAGGAGAATTCCAAAAACGAGAGAATAATTACAGGAAATGATGTTATTCTTGCCAGCAAGAGCAACAATCAGCGGCATCTGTGATGCTGCAAGACTAGCGGCTCTGTCCTCCCAAAACATTGTCTCCAGATCGCGTGCTGCGCGTACGGACATATTAGAAGGACGAAATGAAGGTAAAAATAGACGCACTGTCTACGAGCAGGAAAATCAGCATCGCAGTAATGTATCCTCCAATAAACACTAGTTCAGCAACAGACACAGAGCTATACGGAACAATAGGAATGTAACAGCGAAAAGATATGATATTGAAAGCTGTAGCGAGTGCTGAGAAGAAGCGGGAAGGACGGGCGGCGGGTTGTAGATTGGGACGCTCAATGTCCTGATCTCTAGGAGCTGAGCGCGCAACTACATCGAGAGATGGTTTAACGAATAACGTGTACAATGAACGCAGCACCCGGACGCATACGACAAAACAGATAACACAGGCAAGAAAGAACCACAGCTCTCTGAGATATTTCGCAGACTTTTCAGCTTTAATGAGACGATCCGCAGGGGTAGATGCTCGGGATTTCAGAGAAGAGAGAATAAGAGTGTGAAATGCGGCCATTGCTAAGAAGGCTGGCAAGTCTCTCGGAGACTATCGACCAAGACTGTCCGACTCTTTAAACGATGAGGTACGGATACAGAGTCACCTGTTTTGTAGGTGCCGAGGACGAGTGGTGAGTGTCATATCGATCCAGCTTACTACCTCCTTCCAGGGGCACCCAACGTTTATAAGTAGAAAGCAGCTGCATTTATCTTCAAAATGTTCGACGATGGTTGGGAACGTAGCGTGATTGGAGGACGCGTATCTAGGTTCCGTACCTCGTCAGAGCACAAGCCACAGATATGACGCGTTGTCTCTTGGTTAAGTGTAGATATTGCCGAGTTTATTATGAAAGAAGCGAAAAATCCTCCGAGACGGATTATGCTCGGACTCGAAGCGGATCAAAGTCGGTTGGGTTGACAGCTAGGCACTCTAGCATAAAGCTTAGGACATAGGGATAACGCAGGAGGTAGACCGAAGTAGGCCAATCACAGTACTGTTGTGTTCCTCCGTCCTCGTAGGACGCCCCAAACCACAAGAGAAATTTCTGGCCGAACAATACTGTGAATCAGGAATAATATGAAGGATTCACCCTCGAGGAGATACTAGCGCGCACTCGTGAGCCATTTGTCCTGTCGTTCAGTCTAGTACTTACTGTATGTTCTTCCTCGATTAAGTACTCAACACCGACTCGAGTATTGGGCGACCGTGACTTTGACATGCGTAGTCATTATTTGCTGAATATCTCCTCGGCCATCCCAGGAAAAAGAGACCAAAATATTCGAAGACCGAAGCCCAACTGGATCGTAAGCTGAGGGACAGAACAGAAGCGCCCAGCGTGGGAAATTTGTATGGGCGGATCAGAGCGGCCCGTGGACCTGGCGCCTCGCTCGCGTAAGATTTCGCGATAATTTGGCATCGGCCACGGACGCGGTGGGCGAGGGGGAGTCAACAATAATGTTCTTTCGGCATTCCAATAAGGTTGTGAAGTCCTGATACGGCGGACTTCGGCGCCTTCCCATTTATTCGGTTTCAACTTTCAGCCAAAACAAAGTTCATGCTATCGGTGACTCGCCGAAACTTGTCCTCCACCCTCTTCTTCCCGTCTGCACGAAGATATTTCGCAATGTCTCCAGCAAACAGCAAAAAACTTGTAGATCGCAGTAATCTAATCCCATTCTCTTCCAGGTTACGCCAAGGCCGAGCGCTTGCCCAGGATGTCTGGTCCATCTACAAGTAAGTCACCAAGTTTTGTATCCCTTATTCCCAGTTGAGGCTCAGGTGTACACTAAAGCGTCGCAAATCTGCCTGCAGACTGTATCAATCTGGGGCAGGGATACATGAACTTTGCACCGCCTACATGGGTCACGGAAGCAGCAGAAGAAGCACTACGAACCGTAGCACCGAACCATTACTCTCACCCGAGAGGTCGCATTCGGCTCAGGGAAGCCATCAAGAACTTCTATGGACCTCAACTGGGAAGGGACCTCGATGTTGAGTCAGAGATCCTCGTCACCTCCGGAGCCAATGAAGGTGCGTCGATCAGTAACTCATCTGCTAAGAAATTTACCCAACTATGGTTAGGCCAATACTCAGTCTTCACTGCTTTCCTTGAGCATGGCGATGAAGTCATCCTCTTCGAGCCTTTCTTCGACCAATACCTTCCTTCTGTCACTTTCAACGGCGGCATACCCGTCTACGTCCCACTGCACCCGCCTTCCGATGCCAAAGCGGGCGAGAAGACAACAAGTGATGAGTGGAAGGTTGATATGAACGAGCTGCGGTATATACCTCTCCTTTCACGGTTGCGGAATATTATCCCTGACCTACCAGCTCCAGTGCGGCCATAACACCTCGCACAAAGATGATCGTCCTCAATACCCCGCACAATCCTGTGGGCAAAGTGTTCACCCGGCAAGAACTTGAGGCCATCGCCGCCTTGGCAGAAGAAACCAATCTTCTGGTGATGTCAGATGAAGTGGTGTGTATACCGCGATCTCTGTCATGATGTTGCTTATACCCGTTCTAGTACGACTGCCTCGTTTTGACCAGAAGGAGCATGTCCGAATCGCTACCCTTCCAGGGATGTGGGACCGTACTGTGACTGTGGGATCTGCTGGAAGTGCGTACGATTGGCTTTCCGAGCGCCGCATTTGCTAACCAGAATCTCAGAGGCCTTCGCTGCTACTGGATGGCGTGTCGGTTGGCTCATCGCGCCCAAGTCCATCATTACCCCCACGCTTGCGGCATCCACCCGTATCGTCTTCTGCACCAATTCGCCCCTTCAAGAGGCTGCTGCCTCTGGTTTGGAGCAGGCTAACGGCAGGAAGTTCTTCGAGACCCAAAGAGAAGAGTACGCCGAGCGGAGACAGATTCTGATAGACTGCTTTGAACACTTGGGCTTGAAGTATACTCTTCCGGAGGGATCTTACTTCATCTTGCTGGTGAGTGGTCGGGATTCGCGATACCCCCGCATGTTCAGTTACACCAATTGCAGGACATATCCGACGTCAAATTCCCTGCCGACTATCCCTTCCCTCAGAGCGTCTTGGACAGAGGACGAGACTTTAGGTGCGTTAGAGCGTCTTTATGTACGATCAGGTTGTAACAAATGTCAATTTATAGGGCATGTTGGTTCATCGCGTTGGAGATCGGCGTCTCTTCTATCCCAGTCAGCGAGGTACACATTATCACTTGACAGTCCCTCGGTATCCTTTCTGTGATCTGATGTATTCCTATCACTTTAGTTCTACTGCGAAGAACACGCCAACATCGGCGAAGCGTATGCGCGTTTCGCTTTCTGCAAGGACGTCGATACCTTGAAGCGTGCCGCCGAACGCCTGCAGAAGCTGAAAAACTACATGTAAGATCGACTTGTAACTGCATCTAGAGAGATTCGTTCTTTTACATTTCTGCATCCTTACCCATACCCTAGAGTACCTTCCTTGGAATGCTTATGAAGCGCCCTCGGCCGTACCGCTCATAGATGGTGCTGGGTCAGTATGCATGGTTATTCTGTCAACTATCCGCGACAGGTCCTCGTCCCTGGAAGCAGATGAACAGTCGTAATACACCGGATTAGAAACCAGTCGTCGAGCAAGGAATGTGAAAGACAGCACATCCATAACGTGCTGCTTGTCCGGCAGATACCCACGTGCATGACTGGCCCTGTACCATGTCTCCAACACATTGGACTCGAGCAGCTTGGATTCCAATGGAAGACCATCATTTAAGAATCGAAGGATTGTGCCCTTGGCTTCCGCCTGGCAGAACAGGTGGAAGTATCCAGAACCTGAATGACGAATGGCGCGACTTTGCATATGTACGAGTTCAGTGAGATCGTACTCGCGTAGCTGCCGTTCCGTACCGCCGTCGCGGTCGAACTGGAAGTACTGTGTCCCCATAACCACAACGACAGCAGCCCGCACAGGAAGAGACCAGCAGGACTCTCGGGGGACAATCAGGACTCTTATTATGCCATCAGCGTATAGCTCAAGCATTATGCTGCGATCCCGTTTATGGATGCTTTCATCGTAGAATCCCACTCCCTTAGACATGAAGTCCGCGAGAGAACGGTCTTGCAACCGGGAAAGGTGACGGTCCAGGTATCCGTCCGGTACAGTACTTGGAAGATAGCCATGATCGGTCTCGGTTTCCAGCGCACACTGTGTGAGCAGATCGAGAGCGATTGCCCTGCATTGTCCACGGGAAGAGATAAAAACTATAGCCTGCTCTTGTCCCCCGACAGATCGAATGGCAGTGTGAGTTGGCTTCGCCATGCTCTTGAAAAGAGAGGTGGAATGAGGGATAGAGAAGGTTTGCGTGGAGATTGTCAACGACTGTCCACGGTCCCTTGGCCGGAAGCTGAACAAGGAGAAAAGATCAACATCTAACCATTCAGCCAGATCAGCAGGATCGCTCAAGGCGTGCGAGACGCCAAGATACCGAGCCGAAGAACATTGTGTCGCATGGCGAAGGAGAGATATCGCAAGCTCGTACGTTGCATCTAGTTGCTCGATGTTCTCGAGCACGACCGTATCAATCCCTTTTACGGGCAGTTGGGTCATGTTTGAGAGTAATGCTTGAGCTGTGACCACACGAATTGTACGACCTTTGGAGGGAGATAACACGTTGGATCCCTCGCCCAATTCTACGGTGGCAACGAGGGGCCGCGCCGATGCTCGAAGGTCAGATACGATCTCGTGCGCGACGCTTCTTCGTGGTACTACCACCAGCACAAAAACGTCATTCGATTTCACAACGGATGCCCTAAATATATCATCAGAAGAGTACGATCGTCACACTCAATAACGTACCAAATGGCTATCTGGACGATCAAGGACTTCCCTGCACCTGCGGGAGCACAAAGCAAAGCATGAGACCGAGTCTTAACAAGGCTCCAGAAGACCTGTGTCTGAATCGCATTGAAGGTGCGGAGGCGCTTGGAATATAAGGATTCGATCGTATCGTTGCGGATAACAGACAGGGAAAGAAATGGCAGGTCAAGAGTAGGCGTGTGACTATCAGATAGTTGAGGCATCACAAGAGAGTCGAGAGGTACTAAAACCTCATCTTCAGCGCCCATCCAACGGTCTGATACGTATCGTAAGGTTACGCTGGGGGGAGGCTGACCGCGAGGGATTGATATAACAAAATCGACGTCAAGGGACTGAGTTGCCTGCCGCAAGATTAAGTGAGCGAGCTGCAATATTGCCAGACCTTCGTGGTCTTCAACCCAGAGCCAAATTGGCTCCGCGCTGCCATGAACGCGAGCGTCCCACGTAAAGGCGCGGGTGACATGAACTGCAATCCTAAGGACATCAAAGCCAAGGGGTCGTAAGGAGTAGTCTATCGTCACTGCAGGGAATTGCTTGGCCGCATTCAAGATAGCCTGCCCGTGTATCTCGTTGAGATGAACAAGCTTCCCGAGCTCCTCTGCCGTCTGCGTAGCAAGTTCAGAAGGAGCCCATTCATCGGCCCATGTCTCTAGACCATAGATGACATCGTTCTTGAGTTGAAACTGCCTCAGTGGTTGGTCAAAGGGCCACATTCGCTTTTCGATGGCCTTGCTCATCCCCATGAGGACGGCCGTAACATTCGCCCATTTCCTGCTAATAGCGATCTCCAGCAACGCGCGAATAATTCGGCCGCCATTCTGTGCAACATAGGCTGTATCCGATACCAGAGCGAAGTCGTCTACTGGAAGTCGAGAAATGTATCCTTGAAGCAATATGTTGACCTTGTCCTGGTTGGTCAGCCTATCTTCCGGGGCTTCTCCCGGATTGGTGGAGGAGGTGGAGGACTTCCTGTTAGGAGGCGGAGGCTATTCAGAATGTCAGTCGTGATATCATGCTGCATATCAGAAGCTGAAGACTGAAATACATACCACTACATCGCAAGGTATAATGTCCAAGATCTGTTTCAGCTCCTTGGTCTCAGATTCACGAAGTTGAATTTGATTGAACTCGATGAGGATGAGCAACGAGCAACAAGGTGCGGAGTCTAGGAACACACCTCCGTGCTCTTACTGAGCATGACTAGGACGTCAGCCTCAGACATCTTCGGCCTGAACTTCTCGTTGAAGATTTCGATTGAATCGTGGCGAATATAATACTTGGCAGCAATCCGTCCGAGATCCGTAATGGTCAAGGATTCGCTTTGGCGATCAAAAATTATCATCCCAGCATCAGCGAGCCTCGTAGCAGCGGCAATAACAAGTTCATGCCGCCGATTTCCAAGCTGGGGATCATCTACAACTTCGTCTCGAGGAATTCCTATCATAGTTTCAAGGACTGAGTTTCCTCTTGGAATTAGAGAAAGGAGACAGTGAATTCACCATATACGAACGGGTTCTTCTTCATCCTCACGAACAGATAAGTATATCCCAGCCAACGAACAGCGTCCTTCGCGCTTGCGACCGTACCCAGGGCGATTTCGGCGTTCAACGAATCCACCATACCGCCTTTGAATCTATGGGGGAAAGAATTAACGAGGAAGAGGAAGCAGGGGGCACCGGCACTGACTGAGATTCAATTGGGTTCTAAGAAATACATGAGCTTTTTTTTTTTTGCAAAGTTAACGATGCTGAAAACGTACCTGAGATGTGACTGCGTTGAGATAATGGTCAAGTTTGTCCTCGGTGGTACATATGTATCCTTCTCCGCTAGTTTCAAGCCCTGGACGACCAGCGCGACCAAATACCTGAAGCACATCAAGCACAGACAGATCGACGAAAGAACCCTTTGAACTGTCATATACTTGTGTTCCCTTGATAACAACTAGATGTTGCAAAGTCAGATGCAATTTTGAAAGTCAAAAAAAGCATTTATCACCGGCATGAGCAGGTAAGTTTACGCCCCAAGCCAACGTTGCAGTGCAGCAGAGAACCTGAAGATCGAATCAGGAATGAAGTAATGAAGTAGTTTCCCCTGCCAATCACCTTTAAAGCTCTAGCGTCGAACATGCGCTCCATAAGATTCCTGTCAGAGCGTAACATTCCAGCGTGATGAATGCCAAACCCAGCATCGAAAAGTTGCTTCATTTCCCTATTTCGTGACTCCCCGATGTTTCTACGATAAAGATGCCATTGGGGTTGATCATCGCAAGTGAAATCATCGCTATTGCCTTCGAGAACAGCCATCTCCTTGAGGCCCATAGCGGTTTTGACCGTTTCTTTCCGAGCATGAACAAAAACCATGACCTGATGGCCCAGAGCTACAAGGTCTGAGACTCTCCGGAAAGTGACATTGTCCAGATTTTTACGAGCTTGTGCACTCCCAGCTTTTCCTTTGATCCCCAGGAAATGCTGTTCAAGAGGGACCGGGCGGAAGGACGAATCGAAGTAAAACATGCCCTTGTATTTCGAAACGCTGAGAACAGGTCAGAATGGTATTGCTCTTACTGAGCACGCGAGCACGTACCACAGAAATTCCGCCACGTCAATATAATTAGGAAGTGTAGCACTCAAGCCGACAATTCGTATCACTGACTGGCTCGACTCGACCTGAAATACCAAGATGTCAATGTAGGGGGATCATCCATACACCATGAAGGCTCAACTTGTCGTAGAGTTCTCGCCACAATAGTCTCGATGACGGCGCCACGCTCTTCATTCAATAGATGGACTTCATCAATGATGAGTAACTTCAAGCTTGCAGCAAGTTCCCCTTCTCCAGTAGGCTTTCTTGTCACAACATCCCATTTCTCTGGTGTCGTTACGATGATCTGTGTTTGAGCAATTTCTGCTTTCGTCATTTGCATATCGCCTAACGTACGATGGAGTGTCAGCAGAGAACGGGGTAACACAGAGTGCTTGAGCTTATGCACACCAGTAAGTTCTCGGACCTGGATACCCAGCCATTGCAGACGCTTTGCAAACTTACGAACGATCTCTGCAGCCAAGGCCTTCATCGGGGCGCTAGAATGAGCTCGTGAATTAGGTCATCTGGAATGCTGGGCGAATAGGCAACATACACATAGATTATTTTGAATAAGTCTCGCTTGATCGTTGCACTGATAGGAACATTCGGGTTATCGACGCGATGCTGATTTAACACGCGAAGAATCGTGAGCATAGCTACGTCAGTTTTACCCTGGTAAGAGCGTGTGAGTGGAGAAACAAAAAACTGTATGAGAAGGAGTGTTTACAGCCCCGGTAGGTGCTGTTACAGCGGACATCAGAACGTCTCCATTAGCAAGGAGCAGCAGACGGAGGTATCACGTACCACACACGAGCATATTCTCATTAGAGCAATAGGCGGTGGGGTAAACAATAGATTGGATTCTATTGAGAGAACTATATCCCTGCTGGTGTGTTAACGGCTATTCTCTCGTGAAGCGCCACTGGATTTACCGGGAAAGACCCCTTCGCTAGAGGATCTAAATCCTTGACTAGTATTTGACGCTCCGTCTCTTTTGGGGGAACAGCCTTGGCTGGGGGGATAATGACTTCCTCGTGATCCTGGATGCCACAGATGACAGCGGCTCCAAGAGATGAAGAATGGAGCTTGCCTCGAACTGATGTCGTTCCGTGCCCATCGGCAAGAGGTACTTGGTACCAAATCCAGATAACACATTGCCTTGGGATGTAGTACTTGACGTGTATACATGAGGAAGGACCTCGGGACCAGCATCCTTCCAAGCGTGACGGTTAAGACAACATTTGTCGAATGATGTTGCACTGATGTACATACGGCAGGATGCGTGAATAGAGGACGCGACGCATTTGCGCGCAGAGTCTGGGCCATCCGTTCACGAGCATCTTCTACCGACAGGCCGCCTAAATCTTTCGCTGCTACTTCGGTAAGACACCTAGGAAAAGAACGGCGTGATCAAATCCACTTGCATTTTGAGGGGCCACTGGCAGATTTGTCAGAAGATTTCAGATAATCCTCAAGCTTGAAGCGCAATGAGGTCCACTTCCTCTACGGGCAGCCGTCATCATACCTCTCGTGTGACGGTTGTTCGGTGGTCTAGAATTTGTACCACTAGTTCAATCTCATCAAAACCGCATAGCTCTGCCAGTTCCCCCGATATCTCATCGTTACCACGCGCAGACGAAAGAGTTGAGAGCAAAGACGGGAGTAAAGGCTGCAGGTGTGGCTTTCTGCAAACATGGTTAACAAGCGATGGGATAGAGACCGACCGAACGTACGCGAGGAGTATAGATAAAGAGGAAGAGCTCCCTTGCAGCTGGGATGCATTCGACCGGAAAATGTTCAGAACGGAAGAAGATGGAATTTCCGCCGAATCTGAATCATGCAGAGAGGGTACATCGTCATCATACTCGCCTGTTCAAGGCGTGAATACGAAGATAATCGGACACAGTATGAAAGTAACTCACTGGTCGGTATGTCATCGACATTGTTCCTACGATATATCAATCTGTGCCATTATTTAGACGCGTGCGTAGATGCAACGATACCTTGCTTTGGACCACTCTTCCACGAGAAGTCTATTGTCTGCTGCAGAGGATTGAGAGCCAGATACCAGCGATTCTAAGTGCGAAAATATGCCGTTCATTAGTACTTTAGTAGTGATCCGTAGATGTTTTCTGATTTTGACAGGATCTGATTCACAGATGAAGATAACAAGGTTCACTGGCAAGAGTTAGAGGACTCGGATGCGGCCAGCCAGCTCACGTGGTAACAGCACCGACATATACGTGACGTCATGTTTTTCGGCCCGATGTGGCGCTTACAGACTCGGAAATAGTGGCGTCTATTCAATGGTTACATATTCCTGATCTAATATATCATGCCCGTCCATTTTCCTCTTGTAAATGTAAATGACACAGTACTTGCTTGCTCGAAAGTGCTTTCATTTACGGCATTCAAGGTCTTTTGACTGGTCTCTTGACCTGAAAGTTTGTCGATACCCGTTGTTCGAACTTCCCGGACATCTAGCTTCGGAGGTGAGTATCCACATGTTGAGCCTACTCCACCGGTCCCCCACCCCGCTTGAACCTTCTATCATCATGCCGCCAAACCCCGAGTGCTTCGCCCACATATATAAGGCCCTAAGGTTCATCTCTTGACTCTTGAAGTTCCGAGCACCATCCCCCAGTATCATCACTCCTTCCTGTCCGTTCTCGTCATGTCAACAGTGACGACGACTCAGAAGGACAAGTCAGCACAAGTGAGCGGCGAAAGTCCGTCTCCCACAACGGAAGAGAAGCATGAACACGAGATCGCTCCAAACTTTGATTTAAAATCGCCTGAATTTCAAGCGGAGGTTGCCCGCCTCGCTCCCAGATATCGCGGAAAGAAATTGACGGCAGGTATCAGCTTTATTGCTGGTACCGGATTCACTTTGTTTGGGTGCCTCCGCGTCTGAATCCTCTCAGAGAGGCTCATCTTGACTTACCTGTTCTTCTCAGATATGACCAGGGTGTTATGTCTGCGCTGCTCACTGCAAGCCAGGTCCGCACAGTATGTGATTACATCTCGCGGTCTAACTGATGCCGCTTGCCCAGTTCGAGAGAGTATTTGTCGAGGTTACTGATGAATACCCAAACAACGCCACACTTGAGAGTTTTCTAGTTGCCATTTATGTCAGTTTCCATTGGACTCAATATGTTGGATGTACTTAAGCGGTTCGCAGGAAATCGGTTGTCTCGCTGGAGCGTTGTCCAATCTATGGGTCGGTCAGTGATTTTTCTGTTCTGTTGTTTCGTCGCCTTTAGAGGCGTATACGTGTAGGTGACTGGCTTGGAAGACGGCGGACGATTTTTGTGGGAGGCGTTAGTAAGTAACTTCTGCAACGATACCTGCCATTTTACTGATCCCGTCTCTCAGTCATGATCATCGGAGCCATACTCCAAACCGCCTCATACGGCTATGCCCAAATGGTTGTAGCTCGAATTGTCACCGGTATCGGCAATGGAATGAACGTGTGTTGCGTGCAGTCTTTCTGATCAGGGCTTCATCCTAATCATACCCCTAGACCTCGACTGTACCTGCGTACCACGCCGAGTGCTCTCCTGCTGCAAAGCGTGGATTCCTGATTATGATTGAAGGTTCACTGATCACCTTCGGTATCATGGTCTCGTAAGTTATTGCAAGCAATATCTGCACCCCCGCCTGCTTACTTGAATATGTTACAGCTATTGGATTGATTTTGGCTTGTTTTGGGCGAATACCAGCTCGGCCCAATGGCGTGTACCGATTGCACTTCAGATTGTCTTCGCCCTGATTATGATTGTCGGAATCGGATACGTGAGTTGGTCCAAACCCACAAGATTTAGCTCGCACTCACGGATCTCTTCATACTAGCTGCCGGAGTCTCCTCGATGGTGCGCTCTTCCTCGTTGATATTTTTGTCTAGCAGGGGTTTATGGTTGTCGCTTAGGTTGGTCAAAGTTGGACGCCGTGCTGAGGCACTGGCAGTTATATCCGCTTTAGACGATAAACCGGTAGATCATCCAGATGTTCTGCAGACGTACCACGCTATCACAGAGGCTGTCGATCTAGAGACCAGCGTTCGAGGTGACAAGGACGGCAAGGGTGGCGAGAAAGCCGCGCTCAAGGAAATGTTGACTGGAGGTCGCGGCCAGAACTTCCGTCGCGTCAGCCTTGGGATCATCATTCAGTGCTTTCAGCAAATCACCGGTATTAATCTGATCACTTACTATGCGGTACATATCCCATCCCTGAACTCATCAGCATGATCTGACCGACTCCCTTGCACTGCACACAGACCATACTGTTCGAGCGATTAGGCATGAGTGATGTAAACGTGAGTAGACCTATCTCTCCCAGTCGAAGGCTGGCCTAATCACTTTTCTAGTCAAGAATTCTTGCAGCGTGCAATGGAACGGAATACTTTATGGCTTCCATCATTGCGATCTTTCTTATCGAGCGTGTCGGACGTCGCAAGCTCATGCTATTCGGCGCCACTGGGCAATGCATCACGATGATCCTGCTCGCTGTTTTGGGTTCTATAAACAACGGCGCGTCACAAGTCATCAGCGCTGTCTTGCTCTTTGTCTTCAACAGTTTCTTTGCCGTTGGTTGGCTCGGTATGACTTGGCTATACGTGTGTTCCTTCCGATTCGCTCTCTTTGCGTTGATACTAAACCGCTCTTCTTCAGCCTGCTGAAATCGTTGGTTTACGCATGCGTGGACCCGCCAACGCCTTGAGCACTGCGAGTAACTGGACTTTTAACTTTCTCGTCGTCATGATCACTGGTGAGTCTGACAAGTTCTGACATTCTACCCACCGGAAACTCCGCATGCTATTGATATCCCATCAGGACCTGCCTTCGACAACATTGACTGGGGAACCTACATTGTATTCGCCGCCCTCAATGCTTTCATCATCCCCATCGTCTATTTCTTCTTCCCTGGTAAGTTTCTTGCACACATCTGAGGTGCGACAGAACAAATTGACGTGGTTTGAAACACAGAAACAGCCGGAAGGTCCCTGGAAGACATGGACGTCATCTTCGCTCTGGCATACAACGAAGGGGTCTCTCCTGTAGGAGTATCCCTCCGGAAAAACATCCCGGCTGCTGGTACACCTGAGGCTGACCAAATCCTGGGTTACGAGCCAGGATCTCGTTCCCCAAGACGCAATTCCAACGAGTCGCGTCGCGCTGGAACTATCATCGAGGATGGTGATGAGAAAAGGGTCTAAACTCCTCTCACACACCCACCACGACTAATGATGCACCGTAAATGATATGTCACTTACTAGATCTCACAATATCTAGACTTGCATGAATGTACTTTTATTTCGCCAACGACACAGAACTTCCTTCGTTCGCAGTGTGAGGTATTGACACACGTCGCGAAGCGGCTGCTCTCCCGGGATAATCTGAGAGGGCTTTCGAAGTCCTCCATCTACTCGGAGGCCATACGAGGAGGACTAAGCGAGAGTCTATAAGACCTGTCGGCACCTGTCATCCTGGTCAGAAGAGAAAGCTAGTATGCCGACGGAGACTACTCACTGGTCCAAAGTGATTGCTATCTCCACTGTGGAACCCCTCATCACCTAGAGTGGCGTTGATATCGTCTGAAGCTACAGGGAGACGGAATGGGGCCAACCTTCTATCCAGACGTGCCCTTCAGGTACACGGATTTTGGCCTTTGAAAAAGGAGGCCGCGTTTGTACAATGTCGCCTTCCATTGCAACGATCCTCTTAATTAATAGTTGTTTCGGGTTTTCGGGGGACCTAGAGATGTGCATTAAGCTCAAAGAAGAAGACGGTGGCGGAAAAGTTGCATACACGACGGCAACTATGTCTCCCCTTGAGTAGTCTCGGTTTACTTCAACCGTATATTTGTCAAAAACACCTACGTCCCTCCATTGTAGAGAGGAGTCCGGATT